>JAQQZR010000012.1:17005321-17022345 GCA_030068235.1 Notoglanidium macrostoma
CAGTCCATCATTATCCAGTCTCTTTTAAAGTCATAAAAATAAAGAAAAACACTGAATTAGAAGGCGTGTCCAAACTTATATATTAAACCAAATATATATATTATAAATTACTTTTTTATATTTTAACAGTAGGTCTTTTCGACTTTATTTTATTTTAAGTATTAAAGGTGAAATAGTACAGAACTGCTACAATAATTAAGGGAACCGTATCTTTGTTATATGTCATGAGTACTTCCCAGACCCAACTCTCTGGACAGCTAATAGACTGGGGGATGTTTTGAGGCTGGAACTCACAGTTGGAGGTGAGGCAGCAGGTTCGGCTGCAGTTCTGCGCGCTGTCTCCGCGGTAAAGCTGCAGCAGCTGCGCGCCTCTACGCTGAGACTCCTCCGCGTCCACGTGCAGTCCCGGAAAGCGCCGGATCCAGCAGTTCCTGTAGTAGGAAGTCGAGGAGCACTCGGACTCTGTGTAACTAACCAGACTCAAGATGGACAGGAACCTCCACGTGACGATCATCGCGCGATCGTCTGAATTTCAGTCACGTCAACGTGAACATATCTGGAGCGCCTCGACGCAGAGATGCAGAGACTGAGTATGCGCGTGCGTGTGTATGTGTGTCCAGGTGCTAGTGAGCGCGCGACGTGCGAGAGCCACTGCCACGCCCCCTTCAGACTTCAGATCAAAAGTTGTTTTCTTTAAAATATACTTTTATATTTTTTAGATTTTAGATTTTGATGGAGAAATGCTGTATATTTATTTTATGGACTCAGTAAAAAATAACAAACATATATATATAGGGACTTAAATTAAAAAGAATACAAAAGAATTCCTCAGGTTTTCTCTAAGAGGGAATGAAATAATACTTGACTGTTAATGCCTGATCTTAAATGTAACAAAGCTGATTCCTTTTAAGTTTTGAAAATTGTAAGACAAGAATTAGAATCAATCCTTTTTCAAAATATAGATTGTTTTAATTAAAATGAGCTTAAAACAAAATCATTGATTATCTCTAAAGTCTGCTTTTTTTTTTTTTTGCCAAACCACACATACAGGGGAGCTACCATACTGTGCAAAAAGTAGAAGAAGAATGAGAAGTTAAAGTAACCCCAAGGAGGTTATATGCTAATACCAGCTTCATCATTATTAAATCATTCCCTTAATATTATAAAAAAAAATGTATATGAAAACTACAGGAAAAGATGAGATGGGATATTTTTACTACATAAAATATTTTTGACTGCTTATTCGTCAGGGTTATAGGGAAGCTGGAGCCAATCCCAGCTAACTTCAGGTGAGAGGTTGGGTACACCCTGGGCAGGTCACCAATCCACCTCATGGCTAAGACGGAGACAAACAGCCATTCATACCTATGGGTTATGAGTTGTCCTAATCTGCATGTCTTTAGACTGTGTGGAAACTCATACAGGCAAAGGCAGAACATGCAAACTCTGCAAAGACAGGCCATAGTAGGCCACCAGGTTTGAACCCAGAACCTTCTTGCTGTGAGGTGACAGTGCTAACCACCGCACCACCTAGATAAAATCTTTAAATATGCTCTAGCTGTCAATTTGTTGCCTTTTTTAGATGCCAGCAGTTGATAGACCTGGCTTTCAACACACACATACAGTGTACTCATTGTCACAGTCGTCCTTTGCATCAAAGCTACTGTGTCCTTGTTAAAGACAGTGACGTAAGCTATGAGATAACTTTTTGTATCATGGTAATAATGACTATCACAGCATCAGTAGCCAGAAGCACCAGATGGAATGTTATCTAATGTACATTTGCATCCATTATGTGAAACCTAGATATTTTGTTTTTTACCAGAAGAAATCTGCAAGAAAAACACTCCCATTTTAAAAGTCTAACTTCTTCAGCCAATGTGGATTCACACAGGGAGGAGGAGGAATGATATCCTGTGGTCATTTTATTAAAAGTCTCAACAATACTAAAAATGTAAAGTTGTACACTGAGGTATAGTCCAAGATCATCTGTAAAATAATTTTCTCTCATGGTGTTACAAACTATTTTAGTATACAAATCAAACAGGTGCTCTCACGTTTTACTCTCAAGTAAAATCTAACCAGAAGCCAAGATATTTTGTAAAATATGCATTTTGAAGAAGAATAGATCCTCATGTATAGTCAGCCACCTCAGAAAACATCCTTTGTGAACAACTGGTGTGTGTTTTGCAAGGTCTCTAGGGATCCATGAAGTTGACGTTGAAAGGCTCTAGTGTTGCTTACACAAAGAGTAGTCCCACAATCAGACCCAGTCTTAAAGGGTAATAGTAATGTAGCCTGGTGTGAATGTGTAGAATAACTTCATGTTTGTGTATTGTTGTTGTACTCAGTACAGATGTGTCGTGTTGGAACAACATGATTTGTGAAAGCATCATCCTGCATATGCACAAAAAGATACAAAATATAAATGCTTCACAGATTTGCATTTTGGTGATGCAGCTAAGAAATTTATGCCTTTCAAACCGGCTGATACTATTGTCATGTTAAATTTGTGTAAGGTTGTTTCAGTAATTTGTGATTAAATAAATTAATATAACATATCAGGATGTCAGATTGGTCAAGAATCACCATTACAAACCACCAGAGGGCCACATTGCTCAAGGACTAAACAAGAGTCTTATACCAGCCATCCAGCCTGCTTATCCATTAAGGGTCGCAGGGAGGCTGGAGTCAATCCCGGCTGACTTCGGCGAGAGTTGGGGTACACCCTGGGCAGGTCGCCAATCAATCTCAGGGCCAACACAGAGACAAACAACCATTCACACTCACATTTACTCCTATGGGAAATTTAGAATAGCCAGTTGACCTAATCTTCACGCCTATGGATTCAAAGTCAGAGCAGATAGGTCATTTTATCCCAAACCTCTACACCACATGCAAGGCCTATGGGGCAAGGTATCCAGGTCATCATGGAATAAAAGCTTCATCACATCTCTAGAGAAGAGCAACCCGAATTCCACAGACCAAGTACTCTGTATGCATGCAGCGGACCCCGGGAACACTCCCAAGTCCCAAATTCAACCACAGAAAGCTGCTGGTCCTGACACCATAAATGGTCTGAATGTGTTGATCAGCTTGCAGACATCCTCAAGATCTCCTTGAGCCAAACAGTCATCTCTATGTGCTTCAAGATGACCACCATCATCCCTGTGCCAAAGAAATTATCTGTGTCCTGACTCATGCCTATCATCATGAAGGGCTTCCAGCGGCTAGTCATGAAACATATAAAGAGAAGTTTTCCCACCACACTGGACCCATTCCAGTATGCCTACCATCCTAACCGTTCAACAACGGACGCCATATCTGTAACCATCCACCTTTCTCTCACTCACCTGAATAAAAAGAACAATTTTGACCAGTTCATTAGGATCGTCAACTCCACCTCCAGCACCACCACACTGGGCTACATAGAGCTGCTTCATCCACTTCTCTATACCTTGCTAACTCATGACTGTGCTGTTCAAGTACAATTCAAATTACATAATCAAATTTGCTGATGGCACTACAGTTATGGCCTCATTAGCAACAATGACGTGTCAGCATACAGAGAGGAGGTCGTAACAACTCACAGAATGGTGTGACGACAACAATCTCTCAATTTGGATAAGACAAAAGCGATGATTGTTGACCTCTGGAGAACTCGTGTGGACCAGTCACCACTGCACATCAATGGAACTACTGTTAAGAGAAAGTCAAAAACTCCAAGTTTCTTGAAGCACACATGACAGAAGACCTTTTCAGGACTCTCAACACCACTTTCCTAATGATCTCACCCCTCCCATCCTCACCACTTACAGAGGGACGATAGTGAGCGTCCTAACCGCAAGAACCGCAGTCCAGTGTACAGCGATTGTGAGAACTGCTGAAAAGATCACCAGGGCCTCTGTACCAACCGCTGTCACCCTGCACAATATTGACTGCATCTTCAAAGCCACTAGCATTGCAGATGACCCCTCTCACCCTATCCCATGGACTCTTCATCCTCCTGCCATCTGGCAGAAGGTACAGGAGCATCACCAGACATAGTTTCTTCCCTGAGACAGTCAGATTACTCAACACATTTCTGCCTCCCAACACTCACCTGGCCAGTCAAACACCTAACCCAGTATGACACAATATCACTGCACTTTACAATGATGCATTAGACACTTTCTATTTATAAGACTCTTTTTTCAACTGCTAATAATGTTGCTACATTATTTCTGGTACACTCAGTAGTTTGCAGCCCATCATCTCAATAGCTTTCCCCACACAAAACTGTTGGATTGTCACTGAAATGTGTATTTATTCTACTGTGTATTCACTGTTCAGTATATTTTAGTGTTGTGTAGTTGCACTTTATGGAGTCTTGTGTGCTGAGCTACCATACTGTTATTTATTGCACCATGGATCTGGAGAAATGGCATTTAGCTCCAGTGTATACCTGCTATATAGAGGAATGACAATAAAACTGCATGCCTTGACTGTAGCACAAGTTGAATACTACTTAAATGTCTACTTAGCTGACACTCACAAACACCAGATTAATCCAGACAGGGTAGGAGTGATCCGACATTAGAATTGGGTACTTCTGGGATTTGGGAGGTCTACAGATCCCTCAGTTACATAGTGCTGCTTTAAACACATGTTTATTCATGTTTTTTTTAATGTTAAATTAAAAGGTGAGCAATCATACCATATAGTATCTTTCAAAAGTCTACTTTGCCGGTGACACTATTTGTAAGTGTCTCAATAAAGAGTGTGTGTGCGTGTAGATGCAGTGGCAACTCTCGCTGCATTTTTCACATACTCACCTTATGTACATACATAATATGTATGTACATACTCACCATATAATCTGCGGGATTAACGCAACAAATGCTAAATGGCACGTCAGAGCCAAGACGTCCATGGCCATCAGGGTTCTATTAAATGTTTTACCGATTTCATGCCAGTCACTTCGAGACATATCATTTTGTCTGCAGTAATTTCTAGAATAATGCATAAGTATGTGTTTTGTACAGAAGCCCGAAGAGGCCATGAATTTATAATTTTTTATTTGGCTCATTTTCTCGTAATACCAAGTTATTTTTGTCTTTATCATGACATAAAACTCTGTTTTCATATAATGACAATTTTCTTGAGATCATGAAACTCTATTTTCACATGATAACAACATAACTTACCCATAATCTTGCCAATCTGCATCTCTCTGTCATCCTCCAGTATCCATGGAGTCGCCCTGGGCCTCGTAGCTGGTCAGCGATATTGTTCATAACGTAATCAGGCTCACTTTGTTTCTGCCTTTGATAAAGCTGCAGTCTTGTTAACAGCCATTTTATATGATGCACACTAATGTGAACATTGTCTGTAATGGCAAGACATTTCAGTCTGTGTCAGGCCTTGATTGAACAGAAATATAACATGCTGATTAATATATTCCTGCTCTTCTGACTTTGCTGCTCAGAATGATAGTCAATGGCTCGGTAATGCTTTTGGGAAAACCGAGTTTTGTTATCTTGAGGTCTTGAGAAAATTATGTTGTTATCGCAGGAAAACGACATTTCCTTATGCCGTGATAATGACATAAATAACCAGAGATCATGAGAAAACGGGCTGAATAAAATATGTAAATCCATGGCCTTTTAGGGCTTCCGTACTTTTGAGACGCAGTGCTAGGTTGTTCAGCCAGTTGCAGACACTGCCACATAGTGCTATGGTGCCCCCTCTATTTAGGATGGACACGTACGATTGGTGTGCCGATTAGCTTGGCAGCCATCTTGCATATACATATTTTTTTAAAAGAGTACGCAAAGTCCCAATTTAAGGCCTATAGTTAAATTGTAAGACTTACTTAATTGTTTAATGTAAGTAAAAATATGTAATCAATTCAGACACTGTGACATATTTTTTCTTTTAATTTAATTTTTTTAAATGTAATTTGGTTGATTTAGCTTCCTCACTGATATAGACAAATTACAATCAAATACATGACTTCGTAGTCAAGTCCTGATATGCAAAGTAACAAGTTAGTTCTTCCCAGTTTTCTTTGTGCTGGCTCATATTGGCACACTTGTGGCTTTCTTTCTGTCTACTTCTGAACATGTGACAGAATTTGGCTTCAAGTTAGAAAAGAATACATCATGATTTCTTTTTATAAATGATAAATAGTACATAATGAATTTAATTCAAACAGTATATGTCAGTAGTTTTCAGCTCCAGTCCTGAAGGACCCCTTGCACTGCTAAGTTGTTTTTTCCCATGTTTTAATACACCAAATTCAGCTCATTACACAAAGCTTCCTAAACTGAAGCTAGAAAAAACTACTCTCCCAGAATTGTTTTTAAATACCAAATTTGTCTTGCATAATTGCTTGAAATATTGTGAAATGGTCACATGGATTTGAGTCAAATAAATGTCACATTTTGGTGTACCTTTTTTCTCCATTTTGGAGTCTATACAAGATTTGATATATATCTGTGGTCACTAGGTGAGCACCAGACAGGATATCACACATGCAACTGTGTGAAAAGACATACACTCTTGAGTAAAACTGGATTAAAGAAGAGGAAGCAAAAAAAAAAAAAAAAAAAAAACATCTTCATGCATTTTCTTTCTAATCATAGGTTCCATTTTACAATGAGAAAAACACAAGAGAACACAAAATGCTTGTTACAACATGCACAGTGACCTCCTGACATTCTCGAGTGTTCCAATGGTTCCCGTTCTGTAAGGTTCCTGTAGTGAAGCCTTGTCTGCTCAGGCCTCTGCTGTGGAGTCGTTCACCCCGGTGCACTTGCCATCCCTGACTAAAGCATAGAAGGCTATGACTGCAGTCAGTAGGGGGAGCTGTGGTGCTTTTAACTGTAGTAGTAGTAGCAGTAGTAGTTGTAGTGGTAAAAAGGGGTCTAATGGTCTGAGCCTCTGTGTATCAGTCTTTGACCAGTCTGTAGATGTGATGCTGGGCGCCGTGCTCACTGGTTGACACTTCAAATACGTAAGCCACACATAGCAAAGTTTCCAGAGTGTCCCTGTTCGTAACGACCTGAGACAGAGCAGACACGTGCATAAAGTGAAAGAGAAATACAGACAGCTGGTGTCTCTATCAATCTATAGACTCTTTATATTTGTCCGGAAAATGACATAAGTCTTGAAGCTGCAGTGCAAAACAATATCTATGTCCTTTGGGCAGATATAGTGCCTTTCATTAGCTCTGGTGCCACCACTGAGTCCACCTGTGTGCAATGAAAGTGTCACATGATCTCAATATATATTCACCTGTTCCTCTTGGTTGCTTCTTTGATTAATTCCCTCTTTACCTGGTCAGCGACTTTTGGTGGACGGCTTACCCTAGACGGCATAGCTATTGTCCCATATTCTTTCCGTTTTTTAATAATGAACTCAATGGTGCGCCACAGGATGTTCAGAGTTTGGGATTATTTTCATAACCAAACCTTGATCAATACATTTCCAGAACTTTATCTCAGCTTTGATAGCTCCTTAGTCTTCATGATGCTGTTTGTTTAAGTGTGTCCTCTGACAAACTCTGGGGCTTTCTAGGAACAGGTATATTTATATCAATATCCTGAGTCTTTCAAACTATACAGCAGTGGTCACCAACCCTGTTCCTTAAGATCTACCTGCCTGAAGAATATAGCTCCCAACTAAAAGAGGTGTGTTAGATTTTGGTTGGAGATGAAACCTGAAGGAAGGTAGATCTCCAGGAACAGGGTTGGAGACCACTGCTATACCGACCCCCCAATCCTGTCCTGCTTCAATATTAGGAATTATTTTGTGTAGATTCACAACATAATCCCAATTAAACCCATTTTAGTTCCAGGGAAAAGTTTAAGGAAGGGATACTTATGCCAGCCACTGTATGTGTGCTTGTCTGTCTGTTTTTGTCTCAAACAGTGGGCTAAATCAGACTATTGAGAGGGCATTTTAGCCCATGAGTGAGTCTCCTATGCTGTTCAGTGCATGCTCAGTAGATCATTGTCTCAGAGTCACAGTGTGTGGGCAGAGGCTAACACAGTCGACACCAGTGTTCGAGAACTGTTGTTAGGAACACACTGTTGCTGGGGTAATAACCTCATTTCCATCTGACTCAATGCACTTCTCTCTGCCTAGCAAAGTTAAATGCCACGCTTAAGGGGTTAGTTATTGATGAGTTAGAGGAATTTCTCACGGCACTACAATATTTGCCTCTAGTGCTGTATTTGCCTTCGCCTCAACCTCTTTAAAAATACATGCTGCAAAGACCGGATTTGTCTTTCTGGGACTCTTTACCTGTAGTATAGTGAAGTTCTCCAGTACGCTGTTCATCATGTATTTCTCTGGTAGATGCTTGAGTTTGTGGATGAAGTTGATCATATATTCACAAAGAGGTGATCTGTGGATTCTAAATACATATCGCCCATTTTCAAACCGTGCATACTCCGTCTGTGAAGAGAGAACGAGGGAAAGGGATTCCTCATCTTAATAAACATAATCAGAAATCACATCACATTAAATGTTTAAGTACAGATATATGAGCCAATTTGAGGCAATGTAATTGTTCTGTGATTCATAAGAGTACAATTGCTTATGTGACATGAAATGCGATGTCATTACTGTAATATCTTTGCTAATCTAAGTATACTGAAGCCACTGGCAATATTGCACTACATGCTTCATTCTCGCCCTCTAATCCTCCCTTACCTCCACTTTTTCCACCACCTGCTTGCCGAAGGAGCAGACTTTAGTGGAGGAAGTGATGATCATGTTTTCTGAGCTCTCGTACTGGCTCGAGACACCATAGAAAAAACTACTGTCATCCTGGAGGTTCACGCTGAGGTCCGCCTGAGCCAACACAAAAAGGCTTTAATCATTTCAGCAATTCTGTATACAATATATCTGCTTTTTACAGTGCAACAGGTGCACAGTGTACATTGAGTCAGGCATAATTCAGCTAAAGGTGACCTAAATGGTATCAAGCAAACACATCTGTCTTCAGGTTTGTGCTGTAATGCTTTTTGGAACATGAATTACAGCACTACCAGACCTGTACACAGAACAAGAGTGCAGTTTGTGCAAAGAGTATAGATTTAAATCAGCCCCCAGAATCTTCAGGTTTTAACACGCTACTGTAATTATCCAAATATACAGTTTGCATATTGGAAATGGGGGCTTCACAATTCCTCTTAGTATTCCTGATATCATTAGCTCAACAATGAATTAATAAGCTATTAGTGTTTGAGCAATACATTATATCACAGCCTCTCATCAATGGCATGAAAAATTACATTCTTTAAAAATGTTCTCCCCAATTTAGTCATGTCCAATTCCTACCCATTAGACAGGTCTCCCCATCACGTGACACCACCAACCAGGCAAGGTGTGAGGCTATTACGCACTTCCTCCGAGGCACACAAAGCCAGCCAGCTGCTTCCTTTTCAAACTCTCCTTTCAAACTCTTACTATCTACCCCCTTTTTTATGCATGAGCTCACAGAAGCCCATGATTGGCTGGTGTCACTGTGAGTGGAGGGAGAGAGTAAGCCACCCCTCCCTCCCTGAGGCGCACAGGCCATCTTTGCTATTTAGAGCTCCCAGCCATGGATAGCTATGGCATCACCGGGGTTCAGACTCGTGATCTCCCAATGACGGGGAAACACTTTTCTGTTGCGCCACTCTGGATCCATAAAATTTACGATATGCAAACTATTGCACACACTTAAAGACAGATCGACATATTTACATGTTTATATGTTTTATATGTCTAATTTGTTAAGTGTTTTAACCCTTTAAGCGCCAGGGATTAAAAAAAAAAACATTACATTTTGACAAAAAGATTTCAAATGGTTGCAGTTTGAAAGTGGTTACAGATAAAGAGCTACCGTAAAAGAGAAAAATATTGAGTATGACCCATAGTTTATGAAAGTAGTAAATTTTATCACCTAATTTGCTTATGATGACATCACTGATGACATCCCTCCGAATCTTCATCAGCAAATAACTGGCACAAAACCTCATCAATTGTAAAGAGATTTTTCTTCATTTTCTCAGTTTCGCCATCAATTTACTTGGACACGTACGATTTGAATACTTCCGCATAACCGCATGAACTAAATACCGCAAGCGAGACCGCGTTTGGATTTCATTCAAATTACTCAAACACTTTGAATGGAAACCTGCCTGATTATGGGGATACAGTTGAAGTACTACATGTGCGACATGTGGTGGTAGTGATTAAAAACAAGATTCGGTGTGATACTCGGGACTATCGTCTACTTTATTCAGTATGGTTGCTTGTCGCAATTTTGCGACATGGGTGCTTAAACGGTTAAGTCTGATTAGCTTTATGCGGCACTTCCTACAAAAACAAAAACGGTAAACAGAAAAAAGCACTAAATTTACAGATGCAATGTGGCCACTTGTCAGTTTCTAACCCAAAGACATTTTGGAGAAAAGAGGATGATAGGGTAAATAATTCACCTTAGTAACTTTCATTACATGGGTAGGTAGGGGGCTCAGTGGTTAAGGGGCTGGGTTGTTGATCGGAAAGTCAGGGGTTTGTTCCACAGAGCCCCAGGGGCAGCTACTGTTGGCCCCCAACCCCACCTTCTCAACCCTGTCTGCATTGACCCCACATAGAGGTGGGAAAAAAACATGTAGCTAACCAAAATGATAGCTGTATTTCACATGTAAAATGTAACAAATGTGTTAGTGAAGCTTGCAGAATATTATCAGCCCAAATGCAGACAGATCTAAGAGGTGTTTCACTCTGTGTAATCCCCTGTAATATGCAAGAATCTACAGTCTGGGCTTGACAGAAGTCAGCCCCAGCCTCGCTTCTTCATTCTTCTTATGACAGGTTGTGGTGCTGTTGTGATTGGCTCCAAAAAAATCCTAAATAATTCATCTCAAGACATTCTTTAGCAGAAATAAGCTGGTGCAGAAGGGAGTGCTGAGCCTTGCTAGCACAATTATACTAGCCACGCTTGCTTTTAGCCAGATACCATTTTTTCAAAAGCAATCACATAAGATGCTCTGCAACTTTCTTGCAAACCACCCAATCCAGATTAGTTCATGATCTGACTGATGCCCTTCCTTCATCCCATACCACGTGTCTGAAAAACCTCGCATGGCTCAGGTATGCAGTTAAAATATCCCGTATTATGTGTACATATCCCCAGACCATAAATACATTTTCAGCAACATACACGGTAACCATATATTAAGAAATTTCAAGTTTTTGTACAATAATAACACAGATCCATGTAGATCTTAACAGGGTGACCTGCACAGATGTTTAGGCTACCAGAACTCTTGCTCTCATCTTAGCCCTTAAATAAGCACACTCAAGGCAGGTTCACCTTTTCCCCTCTAGCTCCCTGCCTCTTAATGCCCCATTATAATCCCCCTGACACTTTTCTCCTCCCTGCCCTGCTCTTCCATCTCTATTCCTTGCGCTCGTTTATTCCCTCATTTATCTTAATTTCTCAGCTGAACCCATGCTCTCTCTTTCTGCGAGGGAATTCATCCAATTACAATCAACATCCCGCAACGTTCAAAATTGCGTTACGCTGCCCAGCTCCCTGTGTAACAATTTAGCACGGCCGACTCAAATCCGATTGCGGCAGCACTTCAAAAGCGTGAGGTGATCCGTTAGGACATGGCCGCGGGGCGCAGTGCGAGACACTGGCCATAGACGGTGTGCAAATTTAATCTAGAATGCCATAGCTTTGGAGTACCACAGGAGGCCTGTCAGTGTTGTCATGGCGACCTGTGCATGTGGACGCCCAAGTCATGACCCATACTTATGAGTTTATGGAACAGTGCTCATTGGTTTAGACTTCTTAGAGACGATTTTGTCGACAAAACCTAAAACTGGCCCTGAATGAAATGACAAATTACTACTCCAACTGTCAGTGGCTATTGGATCCTGAAAGTCCTTTTCAGGCTTATTTTTGGTATAAGGCTAGACTTATCACACATAGTGCTCATGTAGTCTTTTTGCACACCCTGTTCCTCCAACAGACCCCATATTAATTTAGCAACAATAGACACTTTGAACAGTGCTGACCTTCTAAAGTGGACTTCATGAGGTCGCGAACTCTTTTGTTTATCTATTTGGCTACCAATGTATTGCAAGAAGAGTCCGTCGAGAATAAAATTAAAACAGTAAAACTACTGTAGATGTTAATGTATCGTTGATTATATGAACTCATCATTATCTATCTATCTATCTATCTATCTAGGCTTGGGGGTTCTATAAATAGGCAGGTGCGTGTGCTGTGGGATGGTGTAACAGTGAGAGGGACAGGTGGCCAAGCTCAGATTTCTCCACTGAAAAAGTAGAACCTGTCACTCTCCCCAAGCCAAGGCCCTAGAGATCTACAACATCCCACCCTCCCTCTCTTCGTGCCCTCCGGACAACTGTCTGCTTGGCCAGTGTAAAGAAAACACTTCAACACTAACACCCAACCATTCCTATATGAGCTCAGATGTGCTCAACATCCACTATATATGCTCACATGTCTCTCAGAGGTTGTCCCACATGACCACATGACCATTACCGGTGGTCAAGGAGGTCATAAAGTTCACCTTTTTCTCATGTCTGTTATCACAGTCTTTGCTTTCATACATTCTGTAAGTCTGATAACTTGATAATCATACTTAATAGCATCAGTGATTGAAGGATGAATCATTGCCACATTAATGTTTTTTTTTTGTTTGTTTGTTTTTAGGTCTTACCCAGAACTTGACAAGGAAGAACGCGTTTAGTGGTCCTTTCTCAAACAGCTCCTTCAGACCTCCTTTCTTCTCAGGGAATTTGTCATAGATCTGCCGGATATCCACAGCCTCCAAGTAAGGGTCAGAGTATGTTGGGTTTGACTGACCAATGTGCACAAACAAGTGCTTGTTGAACTGCTCAAATCAGAACGGAGAGAAACACAAGGCTTAATTTAGTGAAGAAAATCTTATCGTATAGCTTTGGAAATTTCATTTTATAATAAACTTATTTCTGCTCAGTTTAATTTATAGGCTCACGTTCTCGGGGTCTTGTGGTTGTTCCAGAAAGGCAGAGAACTCCAACATCCGCAGCTTAGAGCTAGCTATACTTCTGCCCTGCCAAGGAGGGGCACTAGGGGACATAGACAGACCTGAAGCACTCTCATAACCTGAAACAGAATACAAAAAAAAAACACTGTAGGACCAGTTATGACCATATTTCGTGTCTTTTAAAACTGTAAGTATAAATGTCAGACAGACCTGTGATGGAAGGACCTGTGGCTTGCATGACATAGTTCTGTTGCGAAAATGGTTTGATGCTGAATGGACAAATGAATCATAGAGATTGTTTTAAAATGCCGTAAACTTTTTATACATGTCAGGTTTCACTATGTATTGCCTCTAATGATGAATTTGGAAAATCTTTCTTACTCTTCTGCAGGTGCTGGTTGACCTGGAAGTGCTCCATGCCAAAACTACAAGAAGAAAAATCAGTCAGGTGATTAATAAACGTCAGTATATGGTTCACAGTGTGCCATATGGTTAGGTGCTTCACTTGGACCAATTCTCAAAATTGAGATTAGATTTCGTGCCTGAACTCACCCCACCAGCGGTTGGGTACGCGGGCCGTGAGAGGCTCTGCAGGGCCATTTTGTTCTGGAAGGCAGTAGGAGAGATGATCTGTGCTGATGACATGTTGGCCATGCTCTGGAGGGCCTTGTCTTTGGCTGCCTGGTCCTTTCAAGAAACAAAGTAGACAATAGTGACATTACCAGGGCACTACATGTCAGTCACCATAACATATCAAACAAATGTAAAGTTAGGATCAGTGCCAAATACTGGCCTTGAACCAAACTCTAATCTTAATTTATATTTAAATGACAAATATTAGAATTTAGATAAGCATCTATGCTAAAAGCTTCAATTTGTTACAAATGAATTAGAAATCCATACATATAAATACATTAACAGTTCTATTAAACTAGAGGTTTTAAGTACATTTTAATCATAAACATAGCTTTGTGTAATTTGTGTTCCTGTTTCATTTCCATCTTCTATTTTTGTAACTATGTTAACCTTGGGCTCAGCCTCACAGATATAAATAGAATAAACAAATTAAAACCGAACTGTAAGTAAGTTTGTCAAAGTAAGTTTGTGTGTTTTTCTTCCTGAATAAAGCAGTCCTAGTCCTGCTGTGGGCCTTTCAGAGAAGGAATTTAAACTTTATGCCCCTGCCAGACTGCAGCTAGTGTTGACAAGCTGTGTGTTACTCCTGGAGGTCAAACTAAGAGCTCGAAGCTCCAGCATTATGAAACCCCAGACCAGCTTGGAGATACATCAAGTGGAAAAACACTGTCTCTGAACTAGCTGCAAATCTAGATCCACAGCAGCGTGATCCTCTATGTGTAGAATTCTCCGTTAATTAATTATGGCTCTAGAAGACTAAACTGATCATAACATAATCAGTAGTGACACGAGTACAGATTAGTTAGTCAAGTACAGTGCAAAATTTAAAATGAGGTGCCCATGCCCTGGTTTAGGAGCTGTAGAGTCCTTGAAAAACAACAAGCGAATGCATGCTTCTGCATAGACCGGACCAACAGTGCAACCATAACCCTCAGTATGGGCATGTGTGTGTGTCTGTCACTGTTCTCTGTTTCAGAAATGTATTTAAAAGGCCTGTCAGTGGTAGCCTTGTGACCAGCTCTGGGCTCTGACAGCTGGGCTATGATGGCTGATGGCCAGTGGGAGTGTGAGTGAACTATACTGTGCAATAAAAGACATGAAAGCGAGAGAGGAAAGATAGGAAACTGTAGAAGGGCGAACTTGACCCTTGTGTACTTAGAGGTCAGAGAGTGATCAAATGTCACATCATGGTTGAACTATGCATGAAACCAAACTTATGAACACAGTTAAAGTGAAGAAGGGGTGAAAAATTGGTAACGGGTGGATCCGTCTCAGGGGAGCCACTACCTTCAGTTTCACCTGTATCTCCCGAGCCTTCCTCCGTGCCAGCACTTGGATATGACTGGACACCTGCACAAGAGATAGTCAGTTTCTCAAAACCTATGCATGAGATATACCATCTTAAAACATGATATGGTCAAATAATCATAATAATAATGTTGACAAAACAAAGAAGACATTCAGATATGTTATGAATGTAATCCAACTGTGCATGAATTCTAACCACATACTTGCATTTGACAACATACATGACCACAACATGATAATCCTAGCCAATACCGCTCAGTTCTGATCACATCCACACGATTAAGTCATGGCAATTTTTTTATGACATTGTTACAAAAAACCCCACTAAGCAATATGACCTGCTTCTCTCCATTGTGCTGGTTTGAACGTTTTTGTAAAAAAAACCAAAAAAAAAACACGTAGAAATAAAGATATATTAAGTTGATATACACATGGTCTTCTATTTGTTTTTATTGTCACACTGTCACATGACATTTGTTGCATTTTGTTTTAGAGTATCTTTTTGTCTATTACTTGGTTTGTTCTAATAGACACCCTGATATTATCCCAGATTTGAGGAACAGGTGTCTGATCTCCCTTTTCCGGAGCAGAATCCCTGCACTCAAATTCCAGCATTCCTGCTTCCAACCTTCCAACCTTCTCCCTCCGTGGTGAAGGGGCTTAGGCCTCATGTATGTTGCCAATTCTGGACGAGATGGTGCAATATCGAAGGTCGGAGGGAGTACTATCAGATTCCAGGGCCTAACCCTGAGCAGTGTGGTCCTGATTGTGAGAGAACGGCTGGTTATGACTCTAACAAGCCAGGCTAGCCAGGCTATGTGAGGTGCTGAAGAGCGAGCCCGTTATTCTATCCAGCAGCATCTGTGTGTGTGTCCTCAGGCATAAATCACATAACTGGGCTCGGTTTCAGCACAGAGGCCCATAGGGGCCTAATAATCACACGCTCACCACACTGTGAGCTGCCAGTCTAATTAAGTTCCAATTTTTTTCTTTTCATTTCATCCAATTCCGTGCTGCCTAAGATTATAAGCTGACATCGTGCACACACTAGTATCTGTTGGCAAAAGAAACAAGTGCTTTCTCACCTGTTTCCTCGTCCGCGTCTTTCCCGTTCGCAGTTTGATGTAGCGTGCTATTAGCTCATTCCGTCCTAGCAGCAGCAACAGAAATCAGAATATCAAAATGTTGCATTTTAAGTGCTCCTCATTTCAGATGGCATTAAACCAGCCGAGCAAGCAAGAAACTTTCCAATACTGAGGTCAGATGTGATCAGGCAGTGATGAGTAATGTGATAAAATAGACTCTGGTTTGACAGAGGGGTGACAGTAGCCAATATGGAATTACAACGGATATTAAAAAAGTCTACACGCCCTTGTTAAAATGGTAGGTCATGTAAAAAAAAATTAAACCAAGATAAATCATGCATGATTTGGTGTGATATAGCAACCAAGAAAAATCAAGTGAAAAAAAAAAAAAGCAAATGGAAATGTTTGAAGTTTGAGAACCCAAATCTTGAAAAAGGGTGCATCATACTTATTATTTAGCATGGAAAATAGCAAAGGAGTCTGAATGTAAGTACTAGGAAGTATGTTACAGGCACCTGAAGGCAACTGTACATTCTAATACATGTTTGGAAAGGGAGGGGTAAGGGAGGGGCATGCCGTTGGTTGAATCCTATATAGTAGCACCTTTAACTCATCTTGATTGGGTAGGTTTATTCTACACTTCCTTGCAAAAATGATGATTCAGATGGCTTTCGATTTATCAAATTGTGAGTGAAAGTCACTTCATACTGCATTCTGAGTGTGCAACCAGGTTATTATACTTTTCTTTTCTTTCCCTAAAATGTTTCTATTTGTTTTTGGTTACTATATAATCAAATTAAAAGATCTGATATGATTTATCTTGGGTTCTTTTTTTTCACTACACAAAAACTGTGTAGACTTTTTACATCCACTATATATTTATATACATAATAAGGCTACCACTGACATATTTATATATGACTCTCTTAAATATTTTGATTCCTTTGTG
>JAQQZR010000012.1:17048911-17080042 GCA_030068235.1 Notoglanidium macrostoma
GAAGATGCTGGGATTGGCTCCAGCTTCCCCGCCACCCAGACGGATAAAGCACTATAGATAATGGATGGATGGATGGAATTGGACACTGGACAGCAAAAAAAAACCCTTCCACTTATATTCTTCGTAAAGTAAAACATCCTAACCCTAACCCTAACCCTAACCTGAGACCCTGGCCATAGGCATTAAGGAAACAGTGGTAAATGAAATGTTTGTGTTTTTCCACTGAATTATCCCCTCGACTGAGTGGTTGTGATACTTTCTCTCAGTTCTGAGACATCCTGCTAATTCCATGTAATTGAAAAGATCATTTGTAACCCAAGGTTTTGTTGGATGTGAGTGCAGAGAATTTTATTACAAAACTAGAAGGGCACTCGGAGAGGACCAAGGACAACAGTTTACTCTTCTATGATATGCAAAGCTGCAACTGCAACCACTGGATATATTTCCAAAGGAGTCATAGTATTTCTACACTGGCTATGTTTTGTTACTATTGAACTTTACTGCCATCTACTGGATCCTAAGGTGTATGGCATTGTTGAGTACAGACTTCCAGCAAGACCAACTGAATCTCTCATCATATGTCACAGTGTTAGCAAAAGTGAAACTACATACTGGGATCCACCCTGTGACTTGGATCCACTATAAAAATTTAAGGGTTCTTCGTTGGCCCATGCTACACCCTGCCACCAAGTTTAATGGGGTATCAAGTTCAGGGTAGTAAAAACAAGCAAAAAAGTTAAAAAAAGAAAAGAAAAAACAACCAAAACACAATAATAAAGACAGCAAAATCCAAAGGCATAATCCAAAAGGATCTGGTCTGTAAATGTTTTAGAGGAAAAAATGTTTCAGTGCTGCACCTTCTGTTTCTCAGTCTTGTTCTATTAGTACACCCTGCACTGACAACACATACATAGCAGGTGACTTCCAGGAGACTGTTGGGAAACCTTTGTCATGGTGCTCAAATAAGGTACAAAAAGTTTAAATTCAATCTGGGTTTTTTTTTATTTATTTATTATGAAATTTCATAAAATGTAAGGTTTTACTGTGATAGCACTAAATTTATATATTTTTTATTATTATTATAATCCATTTTTGACACTAATTTGTATTCATCCTTTCTTTTTACTAGACTTGATTCATAGTATGGTAGGTCTAATATAATATTAAAATGTACTTTAGGCAAAGAAAAGAAAGTAGCAGAAAAGGCAACATGCTACAGGTAAAATATTGGGTCATATTTAGTATTTCCTGTGTTATTCTATTTAGAATATGTGCCTCATTTTTTATTATTCAAGTGCTTATTATTTTTTTTAAGTACTTTAATAATAGATAAACAAATAAGTAAAAAGTAACGATAGATACCATTGATCATAAATGTTTTTCTTGCCTTTCTTGCTTTTTCAGCAAAATTTTATTAATGTAAAAAAATATATATTTTCTCTTATGACACGAAAGGATAATAGACACACATCTGGCTTTGAATTATAAATATTTTTGGATGAAATCAGAAGTGAATTTTCTGAATTTATCTACTTAACTTTTAATTTAAGGTGATGTAATCCTGAGGGGATTTGTGATCATTCAGCTCCAAGAGCATAAGTGAGGTCAAGCACTAATGTTGGGTGAGGAGGCCTGACATGTCGTCAGCGTTCACATCCATCCCAGAGGTGTTCAGTGGGGTTGAGGTCAGGGCTCTGTGCAGGACACTCGAGTTCTTCCACTCCAGATTTGACAACCATATGTTCATGGAGCTCGCTTTGTGCACGGGGGCATTGTCATGTCGGAACAGGTTTTGGGCTTTTTAGTTCTAGTTCTAGTCTAGAAGAATCCTGTCATTTCTGTAAAGAATTATGTTGATTAAAGTACGATCTACAGCTCTTATTTAAACTTCTGTTGTTTTAAAGACTTGTCAATGTGAAAAATCAAAAACTATATATTTATAAATAAACTGCTGATCTTTAAAACCTCCAAATTAGAATTACCAAATTATATTCCTTAATACTGTATATTATGAATAATTCAAATGGAATGTGGCTATAGTACACAGTTTTGCCTGAAAAAGCCTGGTCCAATTCCTTCATGTCCATTATGCATTTAAACATTATATCATATTAAACAGTATTTCCCGGGCGCATTCCCGTGGTAATATTTGCTGAAATATAGATCGTTACTGTAAAACAATGACATTGTTTTTCAGATTAGTGCACAGACTGGTCATCTTTCACGTTCTTATTTAGAGAATTAAAGTCTGTAAAAATAACTGAATTGGAAAATGCTACGATATCCCACAACTGTTGGTTCTCAATTTAAAAAAAAAAATCACTTTATTTAATATAGTTTTAAACAATTGCTGATCTTTGTCCTGAAATACGCAACAGCTTTGAAACTGACCTTGCTTAATATAAGCCATAACTGTACTGACACCTTGCTTTTATGGATTTGTGCCATGGGTATGTTTTGTTTTCTTCTGGAGGTCATCTTCAGTAAGAATTCAGTATGTGTTCTCCGAGGAGAAGCGTGGGATACAAGTGAAGGAGAAAAGAAAGTGAGGATCCATGTCTCTCTGAATCGGCTCTGTATTTGTCTTATTGTGTGCTCATAATCACACTACTGTGTATGAGGGCAGAGCTAAGATCACCGAATTACACAAATCTATCAAATTATTATTAAAAAAAATTTACAGGCGATATGCCTGTTTTTTTGTTGTTGTTGTTGTTGTTTTGAATGAAAGTTTGCATGTCTTTAATCGGAAAAATGCTAATCAGTGATTTTTTTTTTTTGTTTTTGTTTAAACAATAGGAAAACATTACTAACATTAGCATTAAAAAAATAATAAATAAAAATACACACAATGAAAAAGTGAAGTCCTTTCTGTAGTGACCCCCAGTGGTGCAGACAGAAGGCTGGATCCTTATTACTGGTGTACGAAAAGCAAACGTAACCCAGATATACTTTGATACAAAACAAATCACAGCTATGAGGCACTTTGAAACAGAGACCAGCAGCTCTTTTGTTAATAAGTTTTCAGACAGATTTAGTGGTGTTTTTTTTGTTTGTTTTTTTAACGAACAGCAAAAGACACAGAACATTTCTCAATGAAGTCCATTGTTCAATACAGTCCGATGTGTGCATGCAAAACTCCTTCGCATCCCGGAACAGATTACCTGCATCCATCAATCTGTCAACTTCCAGATTCCACTCATTGCCTTCTGTTTCAATTCCCAATATAAATGACCAGTCTCAGTGGCATTTTACTTTCAAATCCAAAGTTCAGAATACACTGCGATAAATAGTCTATAACACACTAGCAACTTTTATTTTTGTATATAAAAGGTGACAAAGTTCTGTGTAAGAAATTATAATTATATGTCTTTTTCTAGAAAGAATATAAATTAAATTATTGCCCCCTGTTAAGAAGTTGTACTCTATTACTTAGAAACAAATATCAGCAAACATTTTTTTATGTGAAAAAAAACCCAAAACAAAACAGAACTGTACAGGAAATTAAACTTTGGTCCATGCCTACCTTGTCCTCTAGCCTTGTAGCATATTTTACAGAAAGTGAGCAGTTATTCAAATGCACACACACACACACACTTAAAAACATACCAGTCTACGGTGAAACATGAGACCTTGGGACTGGTTTGATGAGAGAAAAATGGGAGACAACCATTTCATGCCAAGAATTCATGTCCAATTTTGTTTTATTGCTGAGCTCGTGGCGTTTCCCCCCCCAGTCTCAGTGCTGTCATAAGGGCTCAGGTTCATGTCTTTACAGAGTCACTGCTGTGGAGCTTAATTGGTTCTTAAATCTGTCCACCGAACGTGGAGACGCTTCACTTTTTGGAAAGGAATTTCATTTTATTTCCTGCAAAGACAGAGATTCATTCAGTAAGAGGTTTATGAGAATCCAGTCAGAGAAAATAAATGGACGTTCCTTTCCAAGCAACACAAGAAAACTTACCTAGACCTTTGAGAAACTTGTTGACCCCTCGATTCTCAGCTCCAGGCAGTGAGTCCAGGTAATCTTGAGCCCTAACCTCAAACAAGCCTGTACATTGAAAAAGTATCCATTAAATGATGTATGTTTTTAACCTGAAAGGAGGCTGTAAAGAGCTTGATAAGCACCTAGAGTACCTCTCAGGCCCTGTCTGCGCATCTCCCTCTCCTGGGTGAAAGCTGCGAACATCTGCGTCTCCATGAAGACCTCCAGGAAGCGGCGCAAACTCTTCGAGGACACAGCCTTGCGGAAGGCGTCGCGTTGGAAGGACAAAGGCGTGGGCGAGGAGGACGAGGCCGAAGACTCTTCATCGCGTTCGGTGCCCCCCATGAAGAGTGAGTAGTGTCCGACTATTTCCACAAAGAAGCGCACAAAAGCCTCGGACACCACAGCGCTCAGAGAGCAGTGTTCTGAAGAGACTATACAAATAAGAGGAGCATGTAAGGTTTCTTATGATTCTTTCAGCCACACAAGGTTCATGACTCATATACACAGCGAAGCTGAAAATAGCAATTAATCCTTCAAATCTTCAATTTATTGTTCAGTTATTCATCCTGAACAATACTATGCAGTTAATACTATGGATTCCTCAGTAATTACTGATAAGAATCAGCGCAAGTATTAGAAATTATTAAAAGCATGCTGTTAGAAGTTAGTCATAAAATGGACGGTATTTGCAACAGCAGGCATGTTTTCATCTGGAGAGCTTCCAGGAACAAATAATGTACCAGTGGGAAGGTCTCCTCTGTCAGAGGCCAACTCTTTCCTCTTCTCCAGAACATACTCAAGAGCAGTCTGCAGTTTGTGAGGCAGAATGGAGTCTTCATCATCCATCTGAGAAAAAAAAAAAACCCCAACAACAACCACTGGTAAGAAATAGTCAGCACTTTAACTGTGTTTTGTTTTAAACTTGAATATTTCAGAATGTTTAAGACAGTCTGTTCAGTTCTTTATTCGTGCAGTTCAACTACAGCTTGCTACTGCTTCACACGTTTTTAGTGAAACGGGGCATTCACAGGAAGGTATAAAGTCCTACCTGTCGTAGGAAACGGCTATTGCCAAGGTCCACCACCAGGACCTGTGGGAGAACAGAGGAGAGAATAATGTCATTTCCTGTGAGTGTGCCAGTTTCAGTTTTATCTCTGCACAGCTATTGTTTAACTGAGGAAGAAGGTCAGAGTTCAGGGCCAGCAGATAGAGTCCACCTGAACAGGAAGTGCTCATGGAAAATATTAGAAACAGATTGCCCTTTGCCCTCCTTGCCAGTGCCTTTACTCTCCACACACTATTATTAGAGGGATTCGCTCCTCTTTTTGGCTGTTATTTCCTTCCTCGTGTCATGATATAAATGCATCAGAACCCTCTGCTGTTAACCATTTTCCTATAACACCATGCTCCATCATGTTGTATTCCTCTTAGCCTTTTGCCAAAGCTGAACATTTACTAAGTGCACTTTTATATAGTTATGGAATTGAATGTTGTGGAAGTTCCTGTTACTGCTTATGTTACAGCAGCTATAAACAGTCATTCCCACACCAGCCTCTCTTTGCAGCTTGTCATGTTACCAAGAAACCAGGAAGCACAAACTCCTCTGTCCTAAGCCTTTCCCATGGCATCTACAAAGCACTGACACTTGAGACATAAATGTTAAGTGAACGTCTCATTACAGAAAACTTTACCATATGAAAAATTAGACATGTTTCTTTGTTAAATAAACCGTTTCTAAGATGATGATTAGCCTTAGATTATGTCGAACAAGTATCAGTGAACTGGCTGTTACTATACAGTAAAGATATAGCCTAATTCAAGCCTTTGGGGATGAGCAGGAGGTCTTACCTCCTCTAGGGGGAGCTCCTTGAGTCGGGGCAGAGAGCTGGACAGCAGGCCAACAATGAAAGGAGTTGGAGTGCAAACAATGTCCATCATAGCGGGGGGCAACACGGGGATGTACGTGTGCTGCCATGTGAAGGGATAGAGCAGAGCCACCACTGCATGACAACACTGAGACAGTGTGCTAGAGTGAGAGAGACAAAGACATTAGCCTCGACCTAGCTGGTGCAATAGTAATAAAGCATAAAATAAGCAGATATATACACTACATGGCAAAAAGTTAGTGTATACCTGATCATCACACTCATGTGTACCTCTCCTAAACTGTTGCCACAAAGTTCACAATTATATCGATTGTCTTTGTATGCTGTAGCATTATATTTTCCCTTCACTGGGACTAAGAAGCCCAAACTTATTCCAGCATGATGAGCACAATGCGAGCTCCATTAAGCACTGGTGGAATAATTCGAATGTCCTGCACCGAGCCCTGACCTAAACCCCAAACACCTTTGGGATGAACTGGAATGCCGATTGCACCCCAGACCTCCTCGCTCGACACCAGTGCCGGACCTCACTAATGCTCTTGTAGCTGAATGAGCACAAATCCTCACAACCACGCTCCAAAATCCAGTGGAAAGCCTTCCCAGAAGAGCGGAGGTTATTATAACAGCAGAGGAGGACTAAACCCGGACATATGGCTGTGATGGTCAGGTGGCCACAAACCTTTAGCCATATAATGTAGAACGGCAAGGTACCGTATATGTGCACAGTGAGATGAATGTATATAAAACCAGTGATGAATATGTACAGTGTAAATATAAACGATATCACGAAGGTGGAAAAGTTTCAGTATGATTCATTCAGCAGCTGATGCGATATAAAGCTCCCATGAATAAGAATACTGGATTGTATGACCTGTCACCTTTACTGAAATCATAATGTTTTCATCAACATTTTCAATGTTTAATCATCATGAGATTTAACAATAACTTCTTATGTGCTTGACTCTTTTCACCACAAGGTGGCGGTAAGGTACAAGACTTCTACTTCTGTTATCGTGAAATTAGATGTAAAAAATATTAGATGAAGTGTATTAAATAAAACCAGGATCAAATTAAAAAAAAAAATCCTTTACATAAAGGAAATGACTGCTGACTGTATTGGACTAAATCCATCCAACATTTTTCATCATGGCACGTAAACAGCCATCAAGAACACAAGGTTAATTCACTGCATCTGTGAGTGAGTCTGTTTTCATTTATACTCCTTCAATAACAATCTGAATACATGGAGCCAATTTTCCACTCATTTCTGAGCAGTGACACGTCATCCTTCTCTGAAATCATCTTGCTTGTTTTAATGAGCACTGGAGGAGAAATGACAGCAAAAGGATATCAATTTATGTTGCGTGAAGTCGTGTTGCACAATGCTAGCTGCAGGTTAGGTTTTTTCTATTTTATTTTTTTTTCGAAGGGGGAAGGATATAACGTTTTTAATCTGTCAAGCTGTACACAACACAGTCAATCTCTATTTTGCTTACACCAGTGCCTGGCCCAGAGCAACTTTTTCCAAAAGAATAAAAACTGTGACTTGCATTTCCATGGCAACATTATAACAGTTCGGCATTTTTTCCTCTAAGACAAATGGTTCCAGGGGCCACAACTTTTTCCTTCACTTCTAGTGTCACATCTCTGTTCATCTCTTCTGCTGAACATTTATAAGAGTATCAGGAGGACCCGAATGCTCCAACTGGTAAAAACACTTAGAGGGTTACCATGGTGTGCGCTTGTTCTGTGTACATCAGGGCTGCAGAAATCCTTCCGTAACGTTTATTATCTACATTCTCTAAGTAAGCTTGTGTCAACAACCTTCTCTACCTCACTGCAAGTCAAAATATCTCAAATTTATGTAGAATGATATACCAAATATAGGATTATTAAAACAATTTCTAGTCCTTTCTACTCACTTCAAACTGTGCATTTTCTTATTCTATTGGCACATCATTTTGCTTAAAAAAAAAAAAAGCTTAGAATTAGTGAATAAAAGTCTAGAAGTAGGCTTAATAATGTTATATTTGTTTTAGTGTAATCTCATAATAGGAAATGCTACATCAGTTGGACTATTATCAAGATATTTTCACCTGCTGTCATTTTTGTGTAGTAAATAAATAATTATACCTGAGCTTATCTGCTGTGAAGATAACTCTCCTCTCCAGCAGCAGTGAGGCGAAGACTCTCAGTAGGAGACGCAGACTCAAAGAGGAGAAGAGACACTCGAAATCCACGTGCTCCAGCCGTGAATCAGAGGGACGACACAGCTCTATTACCTGAGACACCGAGAGAGTGAGACAGAGACGGAGAGAGAGAGAGACAGAGAGCGAGAGAGAGAGAGAGACAGAGAGAGAGAGGGAGAGAGAGCGAGACGGACAGAGAGACGGAGTGAGAGAGAGACAGAGAAAGAGAGAGATACAGCGAGATAGAGAGATGGAGAGACAGAGAAAGAGAGAGAGAAAAATGTGCGTTAACAAGCAGTTCGTAGGTTGTGCCAGAGTTGTGCTTATTGGATTGAAATTAAGAATTAAAGTGCAAATGCTACATAGAATAAAAAGTAATACAGGATTCTCTTTAGCGCTGTAAAGGCTTCTATGCTTTGTTCCACTGGAGGAAGCCCTAAATATTCTATGCAGAACGCTACACCCTACAGCACGTAGATTCAAGATACTTTATTGTCACGTACACGTACAAGTACAACATATAGTGAAATGTACCCGCAGAGTGATCAGGAAGGTGTCTGAACGTAGCCGTGCGATACCAGAAGTAGAACCCTTTAGGAAACTAAGAGCTCTTGACTATTCAAAGAACCCTCGATGATCACTTTTTAGCAAATTACACTATATGGCCAATGGTTTGTGGACATCTAATCATCACACTCATATGTTGGCCTTCCTCAAACTGTAGCCCCACAGCTGGAAGCTGGAAGCTTTGGCTATATAGTGTACATAACATGAATTGTGAATTAAATTTTATAAACATAAACATCATACAATCTGATGAACCTTCTATCGTAGCTCTGAAGCTTGACTATGATTAAGTCTATATATGTAAAATGGAAGTGTCTTAAGGAACAGGGGGTTTTGCTCAGATCATAGTCTATTTGCGCAAATAAACTGTTGGTGTAGCTTTAAGGGTGGACCAGCTAGTATTCAAAAATTCTAGTGAAGTATAAATGACAATACAGCCTCTATATTATACTCCTGAAGCTGGTTGCACCAGTAGAACGTCATCTAGTAATCTAGAAAGTAGCCTAGCTTGCACATACAGTCTGTGCAAAAAATACAGATTTTTACAAATCTTATATGCTTATTTGATGTCTTTGGCATTCATGTATCAGTAAACAAAGAGCAATTTTTAGATTTACAAATGTTATGGTATTCCGGAAAAATATTAGCATGCCAGTAAAGAAAGTAACACATTATATTATAGATCACTTTTCAGACAAAAAGAACATCATTTCAGGGATTAAGTGAAATAAGAAACAGAAGCAAGTGACGTTACACATTACACCGTGAGCAATGACTGAACACGTGTTCAACTGGTGCGACTGGCTGTGTTGGGTGTATACATGTCTAACCTAACGCAGTAAGTTGTGTTTAAAATCATTAAGAAGAACAGTGTTGACTGAACACACCTCGGTTCCTGAGCCGGGCAGAAAGTTCTTCACAGTAATGGTTCTGCCTGGGGCGGGGAACGGAGCCTCCATGATGCCCCTCATGAAGGGCTGCACCAGAGCAGGGGAAATCGCTCTCCGTTTCTCAACCTCATCTAACATCTAACACAAAGAGGATCAGATAACCACAGCATACTTCAGCTTTGGGAAAAACAGAGAAATTTCTACCGTATGAGTATACATCCAGTACTATACGTTTTATATCTGACCCTCCATTACAAAACCAGTCACATGGGTCAATTTTTCATGTATATTGAACATGAATATTTATACTGACAGTTTATTCCTAATCATGGCCAAAAAAATGCATAAAATCTTTTTTTAAATAAAAATAATAAATGAAAACATTTAAATAAAAACACAATGCTCAATTTTGAAAAATGGACCCACGTGACAGGTTTTGTAATGTGACATGTGACAGGTCTCGTAATGGAGGGTCTCATATATGACTTTATATACACTTTGAATTATAAGACTTTTTTATAAGACTTTATAATACTATTGAATTAGGAGATGAGAAGAGCATACCTTTGAGAAGAGGTCAAAACATCCCAGGCGACTCACTATGCAGTAGACCTCAGGCAGACGCCTCCCCTTCCCCGTAGGCTGTGGAACAACATACAAGCACACACACACACACACACACACACACAAACAATTAAGTTCACTATATTCTCATTCTAACAACAACTAGCATTTACACAAAGTCTCAAAGTGTTCTACAAAAGCAAAACCTTCTGTCCCAGTACTGAGCAGCGGAAATGACAGAGGGAGAGTCTTTCGTCGTATTAATGAAAACACATCATTAAACTGTTCCATATGCGGATTCCAAATAGTTGTCTATCCTAGTTTTGAAAGAAAAAAAAGAAATCTGTTTTAACAGCATAAAAAAGCAGCTCACCAGTAAACGTCGACAGTAGCCAAATCTTCTGCTCCCATCTTCCCCCGTCAGGACAAATGAGAAAGTTTCACTAAAAATATTAGAAGAATAAAGCTACGTTAGAGATTATTCTGATATTTGAGTAACAACGTTTAGTGATAGTGTGGAAAGTAAGATACCTGGGGAAATTGTCCACAGGGGCCCAGTCTTTGGCATCAGGAAAGCAGAACTGAGGAATGACCTTCAGCTGATCTTCAGCCTCTCGCATGAACTTGAAACTCCTTTCCAGCTAAACGTGCAGAAGTCAGGTCATGAGAAAGCAGACTTTTAAAATTGAAGGTAGCACTTTCATTGGATACTCTACTTCAGAGATACTACACACAGTCAACAAACCATTAAAAAATCTCACAACAACATGTCAACTGTTTATGGATTATCCAAATTGTGGATAGCCAAAAGTGTCATCAAATGATGTAACAATCTTCAGATGTACTTCTATGTTCTTTCATTCATAAGATTTTTTTAGACCAATTACATGGATCAATAAGATGACAGGTTACCTTAAGTGGGAACTGCTGAGTGACTTCAGGCAAATAAGGGGCCCCTGCTTTGGTTTTATGTAAAGCCACCACTAGGAAGTACTCAAACAGTTTCCTCTCCTGTAGGTCCATCAAATCTCTCTCCAGCATGCGATACCGGCCCGTCTGTTTTAACATGGACTGCACTGACACCAACCTCTGGCTGTGAGCTAGTATGCGGCATGAAAAATCAGCATTAATACAGATAATCTCGAGCAGATCATACAGTCTTATAGAGAAAGAATGGGCATCTAGCATATCTCTTCCAAACAGTGTTAAATTCAAAGCTCACCTTTCAGCTTTTCTTCTGTGTCACTCTCTGATTCGCTGTTTTCATCTGTTACTAGGCCCAAAAGGAAAAAAGGCAAGCTTAAAAACAATTTGCATGCAGGTATTGCGCATGTGCATCCATAAAGCAGTATAACGCCACCATCATTGGGAAAGAAAATGGGTCAAACACAACTGACCCAAAAATGTAAACATGTCCACAAAGCTAAGTGGATACATGTGTGGAGGGGCAGAAGAGAGAAGGTGAATGAGGCAGTGTATAGTATAACCAGGTAAAGTCTCGTAATTGGTGCTTACAACTGGGAAGCACTCTGCATCAGTTCCAGTCATATTCACATGTGTGGCAAAAAATATCATAGGCAAATGCGTGAGACTCGCACACACCTCGGCCTGAGCTGGATTCAGTAGACGGAGAGACCCGCTTCATCTTCTTCTTCCCTCTTCGGGCCTCAAAGATGCCATTTATTTTCAGCACCATCTGTTGGAAAAGAAAACAGGCAGTCTGCTTTATCAGGTAAAGACTAAACTGTATTTGTTTTAAAAGCATCTGTTTAAGACTTTAACTTATGGCCCATAAAGGAAATGTTTCTTTTCTGTTCTTTGCCTTTTACCATTAAATCATGAAAATTATTTTTATTGTCTAGCCCATCTCTAGCTTTTCTTTAAGGAAACTCCAGAAGCCATATTTCCCTGAATTACGGCTTAGAGAACCGCCCTACTTTGACAATACCTTGGGGATTTTCCTTCGTCTGCGGTTATAGGGGTCTCCAGAGAGGCACGGTGTATCATCAGGGCTGCTGGGGGTTGAAGGTGGGCTTATCCTTGAAGGTGACACAATACCCCCATCTCTGTTTGTCTTGCGCAGGTCTAATAGTTTGAAGCTCCGCCGTTCTGAACTCTGCCTGAAGAAGCCAGGCTTAGAGGAGAGCTAGAAATGGTGGAAATTAACCAGAGAGTCAGTATAATGTACACTGTCACTGCAATTTTATTTCTTATTAAATATAATACGCCAGAATATTTAATAAAGTTTGCCGTTACTTTAGTACCTTGGATGGAGGGTCAAGAGTGGGCGAAGACGATGACGTTGGAACAGGATATTTGTTTCCAGCACAGCGGCTTTCCAATTCTATGTCTTCATAAGGATTTTCTTTAGATGGAGGATCTGCAATGGTGCAAACCTTTTGTTATTTAAATTTACTCACATTTTGCTGGTTATATTTTTTTCATAAATACTACTGAATGCTGAGCGCTGCTTAGACTTCGGTAATTAAATGAGACGTGACCTTATATTCTATAGCAGCATGTCCTGTAAGCATCTCTTCCTACATGATTAGTTTATTTGGACATTTACTTTCCTCCATTAAATGCTTCAAATTTAGTCCCAGGTAAATCTCCTCTAGAATTAATGCACGAAAAATGTGCAAAACAGAGCCAAAAATTCTGTCACCAGCAGCAGAAGTAGCCCAATTCTGTAGGAAAACCGTAAACCTGCTAACACTTTCTAGCCAGCAGTCAGGACACATTTTCTGTATGTGGTGGTATATGCTACACTTAAAAAGTGGGTAATGCTAATGAGTAATGAGTTATGCTAGCTATTGTTCTATTTCCAGGTATCTAGCTAATATAAGTTAGCAGGAGGGTTAGAATGTGTAGATGTAATTTGAAAGCATATCTATATCATACTGATAGTATTTATCTTGTCCATTAATTATACCATTACTGTAGCTGTGGTATAGCCTATGAGTATGTGCTTGCTCTAGATGTAGCTAGCACAATTCAAACACTAGCTCTAGTTAACAGTGTGCTAAGTATCACATATACTACCAGAAGCTAATAAACCAGACATTTGAGTTTATGTGAAAATACTATAGTTTTAAGTTTGTAACATGGTTCAGGCTCTTTCTCTGTATCATTTCTGTCCTTTTGTTCAATCATTTTTATCTTTATTCCAGCACTCTTTATATTTATATGGTAAATGCTGTGTGGTCAATGGAGGTAAAGCAAAACTGCATCTCGCCTTGTCTCTTTGTTTCCATAATGGGGTTCGAACTGACGTCATGTTTTTATTCACTTCATTTTTCTTTACTCCAGATGTTTGATAGTTTGCCAAGAATTGACTAAAACTAGCACCAATAGCCAATAGATACCACATGATCTGCATAAACATGCAGAGTTGGAAAGAGTTTTTTCAGACACAGAACCCCTCTTCCATGACAATTCATCTACCAGATGCGACTAGTGGGAGGAGAGTTTGAGACAGGGACATCCAGTCCCCGACCTGAGGAGCACATGCTGATCTTCACACTCATGCTGAGGGAAAAGTGGACTCTGGACCTGATTTCCTAGTAGTATTTTCATATTCTTTAGCAGTATTTCATGTCCGTCCGAGATTTGAATTTTGTTTGTCATAGTCCACTACACTGAAAGGATATCTTCTCCCCTAACATTCTCATCTCTAATCACTATCCAGGCTGTTCCTTGAAATAAACAGTGGTGGTAACAGTATACAAACTCTTCACTGATGTAAAAGTGCAAGTATTTATTTAAATAAATACTCTAAAAGCTTAAGTAAAACCTCACATTCTTTGTTTTAGAAGAGCAGAAAAGTATAATACTTTAAATTTACAAAACGTGTGAAAGAAAAGTGCAAGAAAGATTCACAAAAGTTACTGATGCCTAGTCTCATTCCACATACTCATTTCAGTAACTACCTACACTAAGAGACCATACTCATCACAACTTTACTTGTTAGCATGATAATAACGCGAATGAAAAATGCTAGCTGAATGTTAATAGCTAGCTGACACAATACAAACAGTCTTGACATAAAAAGTGTACATGAAAACACAGATTAGGTCACAGTTTTAGATTTGGATTATTTGGATTCTTGTTGTTTTGTTTTGTTAAAGTTTAGATTTGTTAGGAATTTAAATTAAAACTCCTTGAAGCTGTCTGTTGCTTAAAAAAAAGTCACCTTGCTTTACACATTTATGATTATTGAGAATGGTAGTGCAAAGAAATAGGTAGTCAAAAGTAGTAGGTGAAAGAAAACCCAAGTGAAGTACAGACATGTACAAAATAGACTTAGGGACAGTAACAAAGTAATTTTTATCTGTTATTTCCGTGTTTCCACAACTGGATATAAATACACTCAGTGACAAAAAAAGTTAAGCGCCCAGAAGGAATGTTACAATTTGGATGTAATTCAGAACACGTGCAGACCAGCGATGGGTATGTAAATGATTCAATTTGTAAGGAGCTGGCATACCTAGTACCACACACAGAGGATGCTTCGTAGAGGCATTAGACAGCATTACCAGCACTTGATGGAGTTTGATAGGGGTTGTGGGTATGCATGAGGACGGGTGGTCGTATTGTGCAATTGTCTGGCATGTGGGGCACGTGGGGGCACCCACACATGTCGTGAAGGTTCTGGTTGCCCAAGACAGTTGACACCAAGGTAGTATTGTCGTATTATGTGGCAAGCATTACAGTAACCCATGATTTCTGCACCTTCCATCTGGACATAAGTATTGGACTCTCTAGAACACGTGTTATCCCGCACCGTGTCTCGATGACTGGGACTCGACAGTCGGACCATGGGTTCACCGTGCCATGCATAGGCTGCTGTTGACACCAGCACAGAGACGGCTGCGTTTAGAGTGGTGCCGTAACCGGGAGGCATGGCCTGATAACGAGTGATGTCGTATCATGTTCAGCGATGGATCTTGGTTCTACATTTCCATGGATGACCCTCGTGTGCGTGTATGGCTGCGCCGAGGGGAGAGGACCAATTCTGCCAATGTTGTGGAGAGACACATCGGTGTTACTCCTGGCATCATGGTGTGGGGAGCCATAGGGTATGACGTCAGGTCATTTCTGGTAGTGATTCGCGAGACCCTGACAGCACAGTGGTACGTCAGTGACATCCTGCGTCCGCATGTCTTGCCCCTCCTGAGACAACACCCGGTCTTTCAACATGACAACGCCTGTCCCACATGGCACGTGTGTCTATGGATTGCCTGCATCATGTTGAGGTTTTCCCATGACCAGCCAGGTCCCCTGATCATTCCCCAATCAAACATGTATGGGATCAGCTCAGACATCAACTCAGATACTGACATGGGTCCAACAGTGTGGCCATACTGCCAACTCGGTTGCCCATTTGATCTGCTATTGTAATGATTGCAATACAGTCACATGACCTTTCACCACATGCAGGTTCATTTCATTTCCACCACTCCGTCTGGGTACTTAACTTTTTTATCACTTTTTGTATGGCATGGCAAATTGAGTGACTGACTGTTTCATAAGTAGATATAGCTTCAGATATTACACAAATCTTTCAGTAAGAATGTTGCATGTTTTTGTTTCTGGATCAAATATATTTCTCTACATTTGTTCTGCGAAACTATTGCAAAAAAACCCCATAAAGCACATGGATATGCACCACATCATTTTGGAAGCATGAATAGTTTTGTCTTTTTCTTAATAAAATCATTCTTAATAAACATTTTGGCTTTCCCAAAATGATATCCTCATGCTCTTGTTGACTGCACAGAGCCAGAACAAACAAGCTCAGCTTGTTTTTCTCCTTTTTAAAATACTCTTGGAGTAGTCTTGGCATATTCATTTCACCCAAATGTTAAACAAAATGAACTAAATTTTGAAAAGCAAAAGATGCACAAATGTCCATTCTCTCCCACTCTAAAAAAACAAAAACAAACAAAAAAAAAAACTACTGCCCTACACAGTTCAGGTCTAGTTTAGGTCACAGATCTAATACACCTGATGTTTTTAAATAAGTCTTCAATTGCATCCGAGTTTTAAAACCAGGTATGTTTATGGGAATATCTGAAAGGTGGTTCTGAAAGCTTTAGGAATTCTGTTTCATGATCTGTCTTATTCCATAATGACACAAGTTTTCCTTGGTGCGAAACAATGAATGGTGTTACCTAAGATATCTTCATAGACGTTCTCCTCAGAAAAAGTGTGTGTGAGACCCAGCTTGGACTGAGCGTACCAGTCCACTCGACAGCTCTCAGTGGATGACTGCAACAAATCCTCGAACTCATATGACTTCCTGCAAGGTCAGCATAAAACACAATGGACGCTACTGATAAGGGAAAGAGGAACACGTTGGTCAAAATGGCTATTTTTTATAGCACAGTCTTGCCATCTCTTTAATAATAAGATTAAGGTTGAGAATTCCATTGCAGATAGTGTTGGGAAAGAATAATATCTATCTGGAGCAAAAAGTAAACAAGTAGAATGAAGAGAATGAGTAAGAAGGTCAAGCAAGGAGACAGCAGGGACTACAGGAAATTGCTGAACTTAAAGCTCTGCTGGGATAACATGCGGTTGTGCACTTGACTGGGTAATGTGTAACCTTAGATGAAAGCTCATGCAAGTTAAGCAAAAATGGTATGGAGGGAAGTCAACTTAAACTGCTGAAGTATGAGAGAGATTTCACAAAGCAGACTTTTTCGAAAGTCCTAAATCAAATAATGTTTTAAATTGCAGACCGACCTTCTATGAACCATTTCATTAGTCTTACTAAGAACAAAAACCTCTGGCTGGTTTTTTACACAGCTTGAAGGCTTAACCAGAGCAGTGTTATGCCAAATGATCTCATGAATATGTAACATCAGACCTTCATAGTTCACATAAAACATGCTGTAATTATTAGGTATGCCAGAATGTCTAACAGTCCAGTCAAGCTCTGTAGCCAAAAGACTATATTATACAAACAGTCCCATTTCACATATCTTGGAATGAAGTATGTGATAGTTTACACCCTCCCTGGTTGGTAAGAGTGGAGCTGGCTGTTCGGTGGGTATTGGTCAAGACTAAATTCAGAAGAAAATATGAGATTCTGTCATTTTTCAAAAATGTTATTACGGAATAAACCTTTAACCCCTTAATTTGCAGCAGGTCCAAACTTACACCCCTCACTTAAGCAACTACATCCTGTTACTATTGCTTTCATAGTAGTTGAATGATTCATTGTAATGACTCAATAATATGCTGGATGAATAATTGAATAATAATCTGTGAGTTAAGAACGTAATCAGTACAAAGGTTAGAATTTGTAGCTTTCTATGCTACATATCACTGAAACAAATCACTGCATGCTGCAATCCTCTCACCTGTTATTACTGTCTCTTGTGTGTTCCTGCCAGGGCCTCTGACACACCCCAGGTGGTGGAGGGCAGGAGGGAAGTGGTGGAGGGGGTATCGAGGGCAAAGGGGGCAGATTCCGCCTCCCCTTTGCTAAACCTTGGGGTGGTCTCGGGTTGTTTGTTCGAGTGTGGTGCTGAAAGGTACGTTGAGGTTTGGGCAGAGGGTTAATTGATGGAGCTCCAGGCTCAGTGTACACATTCTCAGGGTCTCTGTTTCGACCACGGCGGCTCCCGGACCTCACCATTTCCACAGTCCCGAAGATGGGTTCTGCAGCCTTTTTCTCTTCTTCCTCTTGTTTGTCTTTCAAAGGTGGACAGAAATAGTTGCCTGGCAAGGATGGCTTAGTAGGTGTCTCCTTCATGGCCTGCTCAAGTTTCTTAATGTGCGTCAAAACAGACTTCTTGTCTTGGACAATGTCAATTTTCCCCGCAGGCATTTTGTCCAGTATCAGATCTCTTTCCCTTGTACATGCCTCTGAACTTTTCCTTGATTCTCCAATTTTATTTCCATTCTCTTTGCCAGTGTCCTGTCTGTCGTAGCTAAATCCTCTTTTACTGTCCCTTCTTTGTACCTCTGCAGATTTTATATCCTTTTTCCTCACACTTTCTGTTTCTTTCTGGATGACAGTCTGTGGGATTGGTCCAGCACTATCTGCTTTGCCCTCCCATTGAGATATTTTGTCCCTAATGCTGGCAGTGCTTTTTATACCCACAGGCGTTTTCGTGGGCTTGTTGCAGCCCCCCAGGCCATTTTCAACAGGATAAGTGTCACTCTGTCTCTTGTGTGTGAGCATGTCCATGTTCCCAGGGAAATGGTCAGCGTTGTCCAGGGATGTTAGGGGGGACTGTGTGTCCACAACCCTGGACAGATCTGGCCTAAGTGACACCACAGATTGAGCGTCTTCAAGCCGCAAGCCACAGCACTGGAGCCTTCACAGAGCATAGATACAAAAAGAGCAAACATGTTATTATATCTATATTTTATACGTATATTCCTCTATTAATCAAAACCTGAGTCTCTGGATTACTCCATTAATGCTGAAACGATTCCATATATGTATCCTGTGTGGATGTGAATGCAGTCAAATAATTAAAAACAAGCAATTTTTAAAGTTTGCATAAAAGCATCAGATTAAGTTAAAGTGTTCAAATCTCCTCTGTTAGCTCTAGGATAAATCAGATTCTACCTGAAGGGAAAAAGTCACACACGCATATATTCAGCTTTATCTTTCTTTAATTATCTCCATAAAGATATGCTGCCTTGGATCCCAACCAATACATCCAGTCGCATTGCTCCAGCAAACAAATGGAGGAAATGTGAACCTTGTAGCTTTTTGAGTAACCACTGCACGATGGAAAAAAAGCATCTCGGAAAGTCTATATGCAAGCAATTTCTGTTTTTCTGTTTCTGAATTACAGTGCAAAGTCATATTCGATTAAATTCAAATAAACATAATTTTTCTCTATGGTGAGGCTCTTTTTGCTTTAAGAAGTATAAGGCAGTGAGGAGGAAATCTAGGTCAAACTCCAAAAAACCAACAAGAAGTAGGAGAGGGAGAAAAAAGAGAATGGGGAGAGGGAGGGGGTGAAGAGAAGGAGAACAAAAATGACAAGCAGACCAAAAAAGGCCAGGGTGATTGTATCCTTCTTCTTGCTGGAAGGAAATGGACTACTTGTTAAAATGGGCCAAGCAAGGAGGCTCAACTGAAAGAAGGTAACATCACCCACCACCCACGCCAACTGTGAAACTGAAGTCCTCTCTACTAACTGAGCTTGACAGGTTAGTGAAAAATATGCTTTAAGATGAAAAAACAGAGAGGAAGCCTGACACCATGACCTGATTGGTAGGGGGGGAAAAGACACTCTTAGCTTTTTGCCCTTATTTGTTCAGGATCTGGCCTTTGCAATGTTACACCACTTAGTGACATGCGTAAGTAAAAGGAATGATCTCAGTCTACTCAACGTTCCTCATGCTGAAAGTTTTACAGCCTGTAATAGCATGCTATGGCATTCCAGCACACTAAATTAAGTCATTATTTAGCTAAAGGAGTATGAAACCACCCAGAGGTCTATTTTAATTTAAGTGAAACACATTATTAGAAATACCGTGAATATAACACCTGAGTCACAGAGCAGGATTTTCTCAAATCAGTGAACGTCATATACACAGAACATAATGAAGTACATCACATGGCAAGAAGTATATGATCACCTGAACATCACACATATATGTGGTTCTTCTTCAAACTGTAACCACAATTGTGGAGGCATGTCTTTGTATGCTGTATGATTGAGATTTCCCTTCACTGGAACTAAAGGGCCCAATAATGTTACAACATGACAATGCCACTGTGCACAAAGCAAGGTCCATGAAGATATGGTTTGCCAAGGTTGGAGTAGAAGAACTCGAGTGTCCTACACAGAGCCCTGACCTCAACCCCACTAAATAATTTGAACTGAAACTCTGACTAGATGCCAGGCCTCCCCTAACACCAGTGCCTGACCTTACTAATGCTCTTGTAGCTGAATGAGCACAAATCCCCACAGCCATACTCCAAAATCTGGTGTAAGGCCTTCCCAGAGGAGTGGCAGTTATTATAACAGCAAAGAGGAACTAAGTCTAGAATGGCATGTTCAACCTGCACATGGGTGTGCTTAGACAGGTGGCATATGTTTGGCCATACAATTTATGTAATTACTACTTTTTTATTAATTACAATCCCAATTCCAAAAAAGTTGGGACGCTGTGTAAATCGTAAATAAAAACAGAATACAATGAGTTGCAAATCCTTTTGATCTAAATTCAACCGAATACAATACAAAGACAAGATATTTACTGTTCAAACTGATAAACTTTATTGTTTTTTGTAAATACGCATTCATTCTGAATTTAATGCCTGCAACACATTAAAAAAAAGTTGGGATGAGGCAACAAAAGACTGGGAAAGTTGTGGAATTCTCAAAACACACATGTTTGGAAGAAAGGTGTAAAAAAGGGTTACTGGTAACAGTAATAGTATCATGATTGAGTGTGCAAGGGGCAGCATCAAATGCTCAGTCGTTCACAAACTAGGAGTAGGCCAGGTTCACCACTTTATGTAAATAGTCCAACAGTTTAAGAACAACATTTCTCAACATACAATTGCAAGGAGTTTGGGGGTTTTATAATCAATAATATCATCAAAAAGTTCAGTGAATCTGGAGAAATCTCTGCCAGTAAGGGGCAAGGCCAAAAACTAACATTGAATGCCTATGACTTTTCATCCCTCAAGCAGCACAGCTTTAAAAACTGGCATAATTGTATAAAGGACATTACCACATGGGCTCAGGAACACTTCAGAAAACCATTTTCAGTAAACACAGTTCGTCACTGCGTCTACAAATGCAAGTGAAGACTCGTCCATGCAAAGCAAAAGCCATATATCAACAACATTCTCTGGGCCTGAGCTCAACTGAGATGGACTGATGCAAAGTGGAAAAGTGTGCTGTGGTCCTCATTTCAAATTGTTTTTGGAAATCATGGACATCATGTCCATACTGTTATCAGAGCAAAGATCAAAAGCCAGCATTTTGTGATGATATGGGGGAGTGTTAGTGCCCATGGCATGGGTAACTTGCACATTTGTGAATGCACCAAGGCAATGCCAAGTCACGTTCTGTAGGTGTTACAACACCGTGGCTTCGTAGTAAAAGAATGCAGGTGCTAGACTGGCCTCCCTGTCTCCCATTGAAAATGTGTGGCACATTATGAAGCGCAAAATATGACAACAGAGACTCCGGACTGTTGAGCAACTGAAGCCATATATCAAGAAAGAATGGCAAAGAATTTCACTTTCAAAACTTCAATAGTTAGTGTCCTCAGTTCCCAAATGCTTACTGAGTATTGTTATAAGAAAAGGTGATATAACACAGTGGTAAACATAAACATAATTTCAAAATGAGTGTATATTTCCCAAAAAAAAACAATAAAGTTTATCAGTTTGAACATGAAACATCTTGTCTTTGTATCATTTGTAATTGAATATTGGTTGAAAAGGATTTGCAAATCATTGAATTATGTTTTTATTTACGTTTTACACGGTGTCCCAACATTTTTGGAATCAGGGTTGTACTTGAGAACATGTGCCACTGGTCATTAAAGAGTAAAACACTCTTGCTCGTTGTGTTTTTTGCTTTTTGGATTGAACTTTACATATACGTGTTGGACTCAATCCACAGCCAAAGAGCATTCTCTTATACATTAAAAGATACGTTATACACTTAAGGATATATGTTGCAAGGTTAATGAAACCTGAAACAATGGGACAAATGGTTGCTATTCTGATGCATCCTACTGAACATTCATTTAAGTGTTGATGTAGTTCGCAGTGGCTCATTGGATCTAGACAACAATGAACTTGAGATAAATACTGAACACAGAGCTCCAAAGTGGTGCAATATGAAAGTGTACACCAAATTGTGGTAATATATATATATATATATATTTAATCCTTGTAATGCCAATTATATCCGTGGATGAAAGTCCAAGAGAGGACAACTGGCTCCAGTTGCGCATTACTCTCTCAGTGGGTATTTTTGTCTTCTCTGACAATCAGAGTAATACGAGCCAATCATGGGCATCTGTGAGTTCAAATATGTGAAAGAGGGCAGTTAGAACTTTCCTCCCAGTGTGTTCAGCTGCCCAGAAAAAAATATGCAACGGCTAGTTTCCAACATTTCACTAAGACGTGTAGTAGCCTTCACCTAGGAACTGGAAGAAACTGGGAGAAAATGGGGTTTTAAAACCATAAAAAAAAATACTAAATATGATTCTGAGGTATAATATGTTATCTCCATACCCGTTGACTGACTGGTAGATGCAGTTCTCTGTGTTTGTACAGAGCAGCAGCGCTCTTCCACCAGTCATGATGCTAGCAGCTGGCATCCTGAGAAGACACAGAAGGAGAAAATCCATCATAACTCATATGACAACTCCTCTCATATGTGCAAAGCCCCAAAAGACACAATTATACACCCTACATAATCTGATGCAAATGCACAAAATCCTGTAAACAAAAGAATGATGAATACAGTGAGTTTAAATGATTTGGAATTAGATGAATCATTTCAAAGTTCCTAAATGGAGTTTCAAAGCTCAAAATGTTCTTGTCATCTATCGCAGCTATTCAAATAAATACAGATAAACAGGTCATTATGGGGCATAATTATTTATTCCTGATCTTAATGCATTCTGGGCTAGCATGTCTATAAAACTTTTCTTAATCCAGAGAGTTTAGAGAGTTGAAGTGCTGGGATACACACAAGTAATCATACAATACCAAACACAAACAGCTTCATAATATGTTTTCTTACATCTCGCATGTTTTCTCCTTGATATCAAAACACAAGCACGCATTTGTTGGATGTGTCAGTGATGGGGACTGGAGACAAAAACAAATGGCTCATTTTTACCCGAATAGTTTATGGACTGAGTCATGAAATTTGGCACTTTTACAGGCTGTCCAAAGCCATAACACGCATAATGCTTCATGTAGGTTTTAAAAGTAAAGGCAGGCACAAAGAAAGCACAGGAACCTCTCCTGTATTGTCGTTTACTAAAACACAGACTGAAAGGACGAAGCTCAGTTTTAAAATATTGCCACCATGATCCAAATGCAAGAAACAACAGTAAACACCATAAATGATCAGATTTTAAATGCCCTAAAAAAGAAGCCAAACATCCCATACAATGCTCGTTACTTTTGCTTGTTGTGTAAAAAGTTGATCCATAATACTACTACTATTACTTTGACTCACAGTGGAGTACTACAATACGTGTAACAGAGAAATATTAAAATATACTTATTTTTAGTCACTATAGAAAAAGCTAAAGTAATCCAATACTCACATGAACAGATGCCTTTCTGGCCTAAATCACACAGCAAACATTAATTTTCAGCTATCCAATACAGCACATGCTAAGCATTAACTCTGTTTTGGGAACATCGAGACCAATCATCACACATGCTACCACTTAATAGACACATTGGGACAGGCTGTCAATTGCGGGTGTGAGCATGTGTGCTTGTGCTTGTGCTTCTATCCGCTACTTCTTCTGCCAAGAGGAAGTATGACATCATACAGAGACAATCGGGGGTACAAGAAATCACTTACACTCTACTAATTATACTGCACTACATGATTTCTTTTAAATCACATCCCTCTATTGAAGTGCTTACATGAAATAGATTACGCAACATTTAACGTTGATGATCGGCACATTAGGTTAATAGGTTGAACATCCTTTTACAACCGCTTTGCCAATTTTCTACAAAGCCTTGGAGTATGGGCTAGATGTTTTGTATGTAGCTCCAGTACCTGTCCTTCGAAAGCTCTTGGCATTGCTGAAATCCCAGTGGCTGTACTGGCCCGCAGCATGAACTGATTTTGTGGGTCTGCCAAGAACAATATTGAAGCCATTCTGCATGTGGTGTTCTCCTCTTTGGTGTGGCAAAGGCACTTATTTCAAAGGAGCTGCCAGCTTTACTGTTTATCCTCTTATTTAAAACCCATCAACAATAATTAAGACTTGGATGATGGTACTTGGTAATATAGTATACAATGTTTTAGATCATGACGGAACATAATCTAATAAGAAAATGCTAAATTAAGACAATCTATGTACAAAACACTCTCTCTCTCTCTCTCTCTCTCTCTCTCTCTGTCTCTGTCTCTGACATTGCATGCCTGACCTGCATGCATAAATGATTTTCAGCTGTGTAAAGGGGTCACATGTTTTCAGAGGAACATAAACTTTTTTCTCCTCCCTCTATGCTGCTCCCGTTACTGAAACATAGAGGAAAACACACACACACACACACACACACACACACACACACACACACATACACACACACACACAGAAGACAAATGGAAAGCAGAAATTCATGTCTGTGTAGATGGCTTGTAAACTCTACAGCCTATTTTGTAACACATATGTTTTCAGCAGTCACACTCAATGGCTAGATTGTATGTATATCTGGTTCTGATGGGTATCAAAAGTGAGACGTTACTCAGAAGCGATCGATGACAAAAACCAGCTCTAAACTTGAAAGTGTCAATTCCATGTTTAGATACACTCAAATTGTATAGCTCTACCTTCTTAATGATCAAAGATTGATGATAGTGATACAACATACAGAGACTGATCCAGCGATACACCACACTTTATCTTTCCAACCCCGATCTGTTGGATTGAGCTTTATTAGCGCAGACTCCTGAACAGCCATTCTAACTCTGTTTTAAGCTGGCGTGCAAATAAAACACTCGGAGGTAGGCGACATGGAGCAAATCCACGACTTGTAAAGCAGTAAATCTGGCAGTAGCCATGTTTACTGCTTCATTGCTTTATAGCCTCAACTCCTTCCAGCTACTTTAGAAACACTGCAGTCTTTTCTTTGTCCTATTCTCTATTGTTAAACGTGACCCTGTAACACATGCCTATTTCCTCCCTGATGTGGAGAAAGACACAGCCATCTGCTTCAGGCAATAAAAAGTCCCATATGCCCTGACTGACCTCTTACCTGTCCTGCTTCCTGAACCACTATTCGGGAAAATGATTGGTCTTGCATAAACTTGTTCTGCTATGCTGTTTAGAAGGCCTTTGGGTGTGCTTGGAGAAAATTCAATGCGATAGTTTTCCTCAGTGAAGACACTTAAAATGTTTGCTATTGCCTCCTTATTTACAGATTTTATTAAGCACATGAGAGTAGACATGATCGTTACGATGCTAATTGGTATGCTTTGGGTGTGTATTTTTTCTAACCTGTCGGTTAGCAACAGACACTAATTTCTGAATGATTAATCATAATATTTTTATATCTTTGTTAATCCCAGAATTAAATCTACACATTTTGCTAATTAAATTGATGAACCTCCCAACAAGTAAATGTGTAAATATAGTTTTGCCATTTTGATCAGTTTACACAGCACACGCGCTGAAATGCCTACACTTTGTTCATCTTTATGCACCATTACACTTTAGCATTCAACCTGCTCCAAAGCCTATAAACACAAGAGACACAAAAGCAGGCTGACAGTATATGAGCACTACCAGGCTCTATAAAAGTGATAGGCATCAGTTCGTGGACTCTGTTGAGAGTTTGTGGATATTAGGCAGGGTCAGAGCAGGGCCATCACCCTCCATCAGTTACATAACTAAGTGTTCACTTCAAACAACAGATCAGTATCAAGGCACTGTCACCAGGGGTTGGGTACATACAGCATTGGACAACACAACAAGACAAGAGAAATCAAGAACCGCTGGAGGCTAATCATTGAAAGAGTAAACATCCACAACTATTTGTGGGACTTTCCAAAAAAAGTAAATAATTATACAAATATGTGTTAATGTGTTTCCTGCAAGTTTACTGAGAAAATGATTATTCTCAGTGTATATTAGATAAGCAATATATATAGAGAGATGTTTATACACACATCCTGGGCATGAATGTCATGGCAATATTGGCCTTCAGTGATTATTTTGAACTTTTTCTGTGGCGAAATGATGATAAAAAAACATCTTTGGTTCCGGTTCATCTTTGGTTCAAAAAAAATATGGTGCTCAACTTTGAATTTATTTGCAGTTTTCGGAAAACAACACAGAGTCAGAATTATAGATTCAGCACACCTAATATTTGGTTAAATGTCCCTTAGCAGGTTTCCCCTTGACCAGATTTTAAACACAGTCCACATATTTTCAATAGAGTTGAGGTCAGGACTTCTTTCAAGCTTAATGTTTGTCTGCTTTATCTATTTCATAACCAGCTTTGCTGTGTGTTTGGGGTCATTGTCCTGTTGGAGCAGCCAACTGTGTCCAAGTTTCAACCATCTGATGGTTTGAGGTCATGTTGAAGAACTCTGAAGTACATTATTCCTTCCACTTTGTGTAATGCACCAGTTCCAATATCACCTAAACAGCCCCAGAGCATGAAGCTACCACCACCACCATGCTGAACACTTGGTACAGTGTTACTCTGTACCTCTGGTCATTGTGGCCAATCAACTCAATCTTTATCTCATCGCACCATAAAACTTTCCTCCAGGAGACTTTTTCTTTGTCCATGCGGTCAGCTGCAAACTTTATTCAAGCTTGAAGGTGTTGATTTTGTAGCAGGGGCCTCTTCTTGGATGGCAGCCTCTCAGTCCTTGGTGATGTAAAAGTCATAGAGAGTGTTCCAGCAGCTTCCAGTTCATGGCAGTCCTGTGCCTTGATGATTCCTGGGTTGTTCCTAACCATCTGAATTTCCTCTAAGCTGAGCGTGACCGTTTGTGTCGTCTTCTAGCTACACCTCCCGATACCTTGTACTTACATACAGCTGTTTGAACTGATGATCTTGGAATCTGCAGTTGTTTATAAATGGCTCCAAGAGACATTTCTGAGTTGTGTAAATCTATGATCCTCTTTCTCAGATCTGCACTGAGCTCCTTGGACTGTCCCACTGTACTGTCTATTGGACATTTATTTGATTGCTATCAAACAAACCCTTCTTATGTTGTGAACAGAGAATCTACCAGCGGTAGTCAATCATGATCACTAACAGGAAGTTAAGAGGCCTTGGCTTTGGCAAGTTAAAACATTTTGGAACTTTAAGCACCACTGAATTAATAATCTAAGTTGGTGTATGTATATTTTTGACTCTGCGTTGATTTTAAATAAATAAATAAATAAATAAATTATAGCTTGTGCACGAAATTCTTGGTGCATTTTTCTATTGAAGATGTATGCGCTGTACAAGCATTCTGCCACAGAAAAAGGAAAGTTCAAAGAAATCATTGAAAGGCAAGCATTGCCATGATGTTCATGTCCATGATGTGTATGTAAACTTCTAACCACAAACTGTATAGTCTGGTTGAAATGCGGCATTTAAAAGAGCATGACTAAAACTGTTATGAGAATAGAAAATTAATAAAGGTAGTTTAGTGGTGTGTGTGTGTGTGTGTGTGTGTGTGTGTGTGTGTGTGTGTGTGTGTATGTGAATGGAGATAGCTCACCAGCCATCTGTGTTTTATTTTAAATCCCAAATGCAAAGAAAATTCAGACAACTCCTTCTTTCCAACTCTCTTTCTGCTGTGGCAATAGAAGCCAAACCTTGGATAGTAGGAGTATTCTGCACACACACACACACACACACACACACACACACTCAATCACAGGGCCAGGGGCCAGGTCAAAGTTGAGCTCTTTCTTTTTACAATCACAGGACGTTAAAAAAAAAATCCATTCTTGAGATACACACCCAGATCAGGAGTCATAATAATAATCACACATATTAAACAAGTACACATTTATATGTTACTATGCAGATGAGTTATTTATGTGTCTTTAGGTCAGCAGAGGCCATTATTCTAAAATAATAAAAACATTAGCATGAATTTTAGTATTAATGCTTGCCATCATCTGTTCGCAGAGAAACAGCAGCATGCTGAAACACTGTGAGTCAAAAAAAAATCAGCCCTTCTCCCTTCAGGTTTGCTGTTGTCACTGATATTTCTTGGTATTCTGAAAGGATAATCAGCCAGATTTCTCTCTCTCTATCTATCTCACCTCCCTCCTCCTCCTGCTAACAGCTGCTTCTCATAAAGCCTGTCCACAGCGGCCAGCCCTGGAGGACCCACTAAACGCATGACATCATGCTCGCTGCACCTCTCCACCGCAGAAAGAGAGAATGAGAGAGAGAGTGAGAGAGTTGAGGAGGAGGAGGAGAAATTGTGAGTGGGAACGAATCTTTTTTCTGGTTTCCACATACCTAAAATATGCAACTCAACCATATTTATTTAGCAAAAGTGATTTAAGTACAGTAACTAAAGCACTTATAACTGTATAACTTCTAACACAGCAGATACTGCGCAGCCACTTTACGGAGAAACCTGGGGATGCATTGCTCCGTCACAAAACCACAACAGTTGCGAAAATATGAAAGAAAATCTTCAAATCATTTCACTTTTGTCCTTGTGAGAGAAGTGAGCTTGGTCTGCAACCGAGACTGAGACTGTGTATTTAGTCTTCCTTTTTTGCTCCTCAACTCACGGGGGAACTTTACAATCAATTTCATGCACCACTTAACAAGTAGCAAAGCTGCAATTGAAGGACAGTGTGTGAAAGAGTGTGGAGTGTGTGTCTATTCATCTGCACTGGTAGAGGCACTCAGTGGGGGACTAACTTTCACCCAGTGCCTCTGTGTTCACTGAAGGCACATTCCACCAATTTCTAGCAGACTGAGACCGAGTGAGAGAGACAGAGGGAGAAAGAGAGAGATGTTGGAGGATTTGTGACCGAGTATGTGAATATGTATGCTGTTGTAGTTTTACCTCATGACGTTACGTAATTCTTATAAACACACTTGTTATTGGTGATTTCTGTTATATAAATAAAAAGCCATTTGGGATTAGCTACTATGATAAATTGATGTAGCTGCTAATGCAGCATCAAGTACTCAAAGCTGTCTTCTTAAACACTCACTTTAGTAACTGATTGTAAACATTCATATCCTATAATTGTGTGTGCTCAAACACACAAAACACCAACACACACATATACTCAGGCAGACCCCCTGCAGTGCTATTGTTAGGAAAGGATACATATCAGAAAGATATTTTCCATCCTAATGGCAGCTGGATGACTGCAAACAATTAATTTCTGGGTCTGTTTGTTATTTCTTAGTCTATTATAAAGTGCTTTGCTCAGCTGAATTACTAATCGAGCCACAAATAAATGTTGACTTTATTTCTAATCTGTGCATGGCTGTTTTTTTTTGTTAATGTAAAAATAACTTTTGATTAATGAGATACAGTTCTGACATCTGAACCAAACCATCTACCTGACCATTTAATGCTACGAGGCTACAATGGCAGGATCATATAAAGATAGAAAGGCGGACAGTCTCAGGAAGAGAGGAACAAGAAAGACAGGATGGGATATCCTAGCTTCTATCCTGTCTTCACTTCACACCCATATGTGTGTGTCCTAAGTTGAGTGAGAAGGTATTCTGTAGCAATTCCCAGTAGACCAACAGGTCAAAGAAGAGGAAGAAGTCCTTAGAGAATGTCCTTGTCTCAGTCCAGCTGTCTGTCACTGCAGAACAATGGACACTGCTATGGTGCAGTAAACTCTCATCAAGGACAAACCAGTTATTTTTCAACACTCACAACTATAATTGTCTATTGCGTCCAACATATGAAGTGATGAATGGCTGGGTGAAGTTTCTACTTGTCTTTACATGACATGAGAAAAAGACAGACAAGTATGGACCGTTCTACAAAACCAAAACAAGTCTCAGCGTTGCTTTTTGTCATGCTGGTATGAACACTGGTCAAAAATAAAGGATTGTTCTTAAAAAAATAAAAAATAAAAAATAAAAAATAAAAAAGGTTTCTTGTCTGCTTATTTTTAACTCGTGAGTCCTACTGAGCCAGAGAATGCGCTGAAATGATGAAATATTTCCCCAGATTGCAGATTTGAAGAGAAAATTCTCTTGAATACAATTTAAGCTGTTTAATCTCATTCAAAGAAAGACTGTTCTCCATTTCATCTGAGTGTTTCAGTGCAGCTTTCTTTCAACTGTTATTTTATCATACCGTCTCTGTGTTTAGGTGAGAGACCAGACGTGGTGCTGACGTAACACTATACCTTACCCGTTAATTACCATATCAAAGCAAACAAAAAAATGTAAATACTCTATACACTTTTAAGAAGGAAATAAACACTTTATACGTGCATATAAATGGAGTAACAGTGGGCAGTAAACTGAAATAAATGTGAAAAAAGACAATATTTGGTGTAGCGACCCTTTGTTTTTTTTCTTAAACAGTAATCCCAGGTGCACTGTGTGCAGTTTTATAAGGAAATGAGCTGTAAGTTTTACCAAGCATCGTGGAGAATCTGCCACAGTTTGTCTGGAAACTTTGCTTCTTTTTGCAGCAACACCCAGGAGCCTTCATTATGTTTTCTGTCTGAAAAGTGGCCTCTTATGTAATATCTGTAAAATCGCTTTCATTATTGACATACAAACATTTTTCAAATACAAATTATTTTTCTGGAAAGTAATGCTTGGAAATCTAAAACGTTTTGTAATATGCAGAATTCATCAAATAAATTTGTACTAAGCAAATGGGAGCACTAAGACATTAAGACTTTTGCACAGCACTGTATCAAATCTGTTAACGTGTGAAGTATTTGAGTTAGTGGGAGTTATAGAAAGAGATTGATTTAAAAATAAAAAATAAATTGTCACTGACCAAACCAACAGCAAGTCCATAGACAGCTTAAAGTTCGATTTTCTTTCCAACTTGGCCTAAGGGAAGCATGCTTTTTATGAAATGCACTTAAATACTCATTCAAATATATGTTCCCCTTGAGAAAATCACAGAAATGTCTTCAGTACTATGAACTGATAGATGCACACTGAGTAAGCAGTCACCTTGTATATCACTTTTCACCTGTTTACTCATTTCTTTGGAGTAAAACTACATATGGGTCTTTTTGAACATGTTGGTATCGAATTCACTCGAACCACATAAGATTTTCCTGTTTTCGAATCGTTTGCCGGGAGTTTTGCCGTTGTTGGCGTTTTTGTTATACGTGTTTTTTCCGTTTTTTCATTAGTACTT
>JAQQZR010000012.1:17080644-17095997 GCA_030068235.1 Notoglanidium macrostoma
TTGTGAAGCTGCTTTGAGACAATGTCTGTTGTTAAAAGCGCTATACAAATAAAATTGAATTGAATTGAATTGAATTACTGACTACAGTCCACATGTTACTCACCCTGTCCATCAGGAAAAGGACCACTGAGCAGATATTATTCAAGTGGTGGATCATTCTCAGTGTGTGCTGTTGTATGACTGTATCAAACACAGCATAGATGTGTACACTATGTAGACTTATTGGCTGCTTTATCAGACCTTAAAGGTGTACAGTTTGAGACTTGTCTTGTTTCTGTTGCTCTCTACCTCTTTGTCAATGTCAGTTTTTCACCACAGAATTGTCATTCGCTGGATATTTTTGGTTGGAGGACTGCACTCAACCCCATCATTTACACTGAGGTTACCCTGCAACACTACTTCGTTCATACCAGTGCAATGCACGCTATCATGTCACTACCAAGCCAGTGTCACCGCTGTGCTTCATAATCGCTTAATCCCGGTCAGGGTCATGGACTTTAGAGAATCTATCCCGGGAATAATACACACGCGGCTGGAGGATTCATCTTAAATGGGACACCAGTCCACTGCAGGACTCATACAGTCCATTCATGCACTCATACACACTCACATCTATGGGCAATTTAGCGTAGTCGAGCTGCCTACCTGCATGTTTTTGGGATGTGGGAGGAAATTGTAGAGCAGAAAGAAACCCACATGGATGCAAATAGAACATGCAAAACTCCGCATAGAACATGCTCGACCCAGTGACCTTGGAGCTGCACCATCGTGCCACCCTGCTGAGAATGATCCAACACCCAAATAATGTCCTGGCCAATATTAGTGGTCTCTTTGCATTGATGGACCAGTAGAAGACAAGTTGTGCATCGCAACAGATGTACTACAATCAGTGTCAGTCAATCAGTAACACATTTTTTGCGTGTTGGCGGATGCAACTTTTATTATATAGATATAATAAAAACAATAAATAGTGTATTTATGGTTAGGAAAGTATGCACAAACATTTGCAGGTTTAGATTTCCAGGACACGATTGATTTGAAGTCAATTTGCATAACAATATACTTGAATTCAAACTCAAATGAAATTTACTGAAATAAAAGCTGATCTAAGACATTTTCTACATGATACTATGATGAGTTTACTGGTTTTAGATCCGTACAGAAGTCTTGGCCAAGTACATAACTGGGCTTTTACCCTACATCCCAATATGTCCGTGGTATATCATGACATTTCTTTCCCTTTTCCTTGTATCTTCTTGCCACTTTTCTCTGAGCGCTGACTCTGTGCCAGGTCTCCAGTTACCCTTCCTGTTTTCCCTCACGCTTCTGCGGTTCCGCCTGACCATTCCCACCGGCATTCCTGCTCCCAGCCCAAAGCTCAAAGCACAGACAGATTCCTATAATTCCCTGCAGTATTCCCAGAGGAGTGCAGCGTGGCGAGAGCTTGGGAAAGTGCTCTTCCGGAGTCAAGGATCCACCAAGCAACAGACAGTTTTGGTCTCTGTAACCCCCCACCACCACCAACCCCCATTCCCAAAATCTACATCTCTCAGACTGAATGAAACCCAGGCATCCACAGTGATAAAAAGTGATTCTAAGCGAAACACAAAGCTTGGCAGATGTCTAAGTGTCTAAACTCTTTTATAAGCAATGAAAGAATCAAATATATTGAATAGGTCTTCCAAAAATATATAGCTCTCTTTTTCTTGTCAAACATAGGAATAGGCATGGCATACCTCATGATGATCTTCAACATTTTCCAAGAACTGAACCATCGGGAGAAATCCTCCAACTGCAATTACACAGCTCTGGTGCATAGCATGTTTTATACAGGAAGCTATTCAATCTAAATAATTGTCAAAATATTGAGCTAATTCATCATGTATTGCATGAAGACCACACAAACAACTGCAAACAAACTTTACAGATTAGTTTACATAAGGAGTCACTGTAGTCGTCCTCCAAATTTAGAGACATCTTGTACGGCAAGCCAAAAGCCAAAACTGTGGTGGAAAAATTTCGGCTCCACTACATCAAGATAATGGATGAAGATGCTGTTGTCTATGTTACATTCTGTATGCTGGAGGAGCAGAACTCTCTCCTCACTTTAGTCCTCCCAAAATAGGGTTATGGAAGTGAAGTCTTTGACCATGGGATAGTTCAAGGACCCCATGATTTGAACTCTGTAGCCCAAATCATGAAAACATTCTGATATTGTTCTTATTCTGACTGTTTTTCCAAATAAAAAGAAGAAGAAGAAGAAGAAGAAGAAGAAGAAGAAGTGCACTTGTTAGTTTATCAGTTATAAATGGTGCCAGGCTCAAACAGAAAGCTGCCATTAGGATGGAAATATATCTTTCTATCTATATGCTTTGCTTCAAGATGTATAAATGTTTGGCACAATAGTGTCACCACTGGCCTGCTTGAAACACATTTTGTCCCATTGATTTATTCTCTGATTTGATGCATCTATGGTCACCCATACAAATGTAAACATCACTCTGAGCTCTGATTTTGATACATAACTCTTGTTGCATGTTGCCCTGACATTCCCAAATTTCCACTTGAGGATCAATAAAACACATATATCTATCTATCTAATAATTAAAAAGCACAATGAACTGTTTTACAAAGTGCAACTGTGCCAAGTCACACCATAAATGGAGTGGAGATTTACATCCAGGGTTTCTCACTATTGAAAACAAACTTCATCTACTGCCACTTCCTCTCCCCCTTCTTTCTCATCCTGGGTTTAAAAAAAAAAAACAACAGCTCTACAAAGTGCATTGAACCTTGACAGGGCCCATGTCAGAGCAGCAGCTTGCAAGCACGGCTCCGGTGGCAGCAGGGGGTGGGAGAGAGCGAGGCTGAAGGAAGAAGGGAATGGAAGGAGTGTGTGTGTATGTCTGTGTGCGAAGGAAGGGGGCGGGCAGTGACCACAGCATCTGTGCTCCGTTCCCAACCACTGCAGCACAAAAGGCAGAGAGCTTGTGGAATCCTGAGCAGCCAGAATTCCCTTACCAGCACAGCGCATTCTGTAAGCGCTGCCACGGAGACGACCGAGCCATGAAAGAGACCCAGAGTCTGAAATTGCTTTGGTATAAAAGACTCCCTGGTGAACTACTGTAGCACGACGGTTCCATTGCATTGCTGTCCTATGATTGAGCATCTGACAAAATGCATGGTCTGTTTTTATGTACAAGATCAGCACAATTAAGCCTAGATGCCACTTCATACAAGTTTGATGAATGTCTAGCGTTAATCTAGAGTGATAAAGAAAGTCATCAAATCTTGTGCACACACACACGTTTGTTTATATGTCTTTGTGGGGACCTCCCATTAATTTCTATGGGCATAACCCTAACCCTAACTTTGACAACCCTAACCCTTACCCAGCCCTAACCTTAACCATAAGTAACCAAACAAAATACAAGACTTTTGGCTATTTTAGTTTTTTGATTGCATCACAGATTTTTGTGAAATTGAGTTTTTCATTATGGGGACCGGAAAAATGTCCCCACAAGAAAAAAAATAACAGGTTCTTATGACGTTGTGGGTACATTTGGTCCCCACAACGTCATATAAACATGGTCCACACACAAACACACACACACATCCCTTATGGAGTGATCATATGTTTTTCATGTGATCTTGTGAGTAATAAGTGAATAAAAATCACTGAGTCATGTAAATAAATGACTCATGGGAGAAAAATCACATGGCGTTATAAATGAATCATGCGGTAAAAAAAAATTATATGGAAAAATGGATTGTGTATTAAAAACTCACATGCAAAAAACACATAAATAATGTGAAAGAATCAGATGTGCAAGCAAATGAATCTAATGAAAACTAATTTAATATACATCACATGAAAAATAATGAATTACTTGAAAAGCATGATGTGAAAATAAATGAATTTGAAATATTGTTGTCGAAACAGTTGAAGCTTCTTTCTAAACAAGTACAGATATAATGGTTTAAATAAGAATGCACTGGGCATGACAGTACTTTCATATGGTCGGAATACGTTGTAATTACGCACTCAGACAAACGTCCCATAAACATATCAAGCAGTTGCTTCATCTTTTTTTTCTATAGCAAGTCTCCAGTTAAGAGCTCAGTGTAAACAACCCTTACTATCAAACTGGCCTGCAATCACATAACAGACTCAAAAGTGACCAGACTCCTGTCCAAATTAACTTCGGTACACACACTGTTTTGCTGCTATACACATACTCATCGTCTTTTTTTGCCTGGAAACCTTCTGTACCACCTGGAGATCTGAAGTGTAATAAACTGTGTCACCGGACAGTAATTACATGCTTGGTAGTTGAAGCCTGTAAACATGCTGAAGAGATAAGTTTGCTAAATAAGAGTTGAAAACGTGGATTCATGAATCCTAACCACAGTATGGATATGAGTCAGTGACTGCGTGACAAAGCTGAGAGTCATCCAGAAAAGCTCAGAAATTTGATTAGGCTTTATTTGTCTTAGAAGTCATCTTTGAAAAAGTGTGTGGTTTCGAGTCTGTGCAGCATTACAATGTAACTATTAGTGTTGGAAACCAGACACAACTGTATGCCCTGAATAGTGAACAACACAGCTGGGCAATATGATATGTATTGTATTGTGTTGTATTGTGTTTTGTTGTATTATATTATTAAACAAAATAAATGAAATATTTCCTCATTTTCGCTTTTAATTAGTGAAGGTTCTTTCTCCTGGAAATGAAGGAAACTGTGTCTCAAAGTATTGCAATATGATTTTTTTTTTTTTGCCTTATTGTGCGTTCCTAGTATATACTCACAAAGGTAAACATCACCTTTTTTTGTTAATCGCTTGATTTAGTGAGTATCTTATGATCTTATGCACTTATGACTTACATTTAGTGCTACTTGATGGAAGTTATCTTTGCTCTGTTTACCACCTCTCCTTTCACTCTATCTCTTTCAGTGGAGCAGTGAAGAGAGACCATTGTTCTGTAAGTAAAAATGACTCGCCTCACTTATCCAATTACCCACTTCTCTATCTGTGCTGTCTCTCCCTGCCGGCACAGGAATGCACCTATTTAACACACACCTCTCCCCTAGCTAGTGCAAAAACACCTCTCACTGAACCCTGTCTGCACTCACAGACTGAATGGAAAAGAAGTTGTAAGTGATTAAGTGACTAATCTTCCACAGAGTAACACTTCAGCTGTTCTCTATTCACACATGCTGAATCATTTTGGGAATCCCAGGTGATCTGATACAAACTTAAGAGTTGGAAATTGATTAACAGTTTAAGCTTTCTATCAAGCACACAGATGCGCACACACACAGACACACACACACAGACACACACACACACACACGCACGCACACACGCGCACACACGCACACGCACACGCACGCACACTCTGTACCTGGCTTGGTTGGTTGAGCCCTGCAGAAGCTCTCTTGTAGTGGTCTTTCATTTTGTGAAACCTGACACTACTGAGTACAACATCCACTCAATGATTCCTCTTGGAGCAGCCAGTCCTTCTTCTTGGGTTGTTTCTTTCACCCCTTCCAAACCCTCTTTCCTTGAGCTTCCTCTGCTCTCTGCTCTGGATGGCCTCCAAGCCTTTTCCCCCCAAAATATGCAATGAGAAGGAAACTAGAAGCAAAGTCTGAAAACTATCTCCACCAACTTCAGCCCGGGCAACCTTATCTCTCCTCCTTCTTCTCTCTGCACTCTTGCCTTCTTCTCTCCTTCTCTCTCTCTCTCTCTCTCTCTCACATGCTCTTTCTCTGCACTTTTCCCACCCCTCCCTCCTCTCTCACCAAGACCCCCCTCCCACTCTGTCCCTCTCTCTCCTTCTCTCCCTCCTCCCCTTTCCCATCATCCCTCCACCCCCTACTGCTGAACTAATCTGCAGCTGGCTGAGTGATTGGAGGTCTGGTTGTCTTGGTGATGAAGTGTCCTGTTTTCGTCTGCAGAAGAAAGCAACGCTGAACACTTAAATGACGTTCAGAGAAAATAGAACACACATTAGACACTTGTATACATGATTCGTAGTATATACACAAGTTAGGCCTGTGACATAATACCAATATGGCAGTATGCTGTACACTGATAATAAAATCGGAAATTGTATAACTATATAACACCATGTATACAGTTATACCATTAATATGAAGCCCTGTGGCCGATTGGCGATTGCCCAGGGTGTAACCACATCTCATCCTAAATCAGCTGGGATTGGCTCCAGCTTCCCTTCGACCCTTAACGGATAAGAGGTATAGATAATTGATGGATGGTCCAATAATATTTTATCATACCAGCTGTGCCGGTTAAATACGCTAAAAGATACAGGTCTAGTTCAAAAGAGTGAGAGAATGTTGTATCAGTTTTCTTCACTAAATAAAGTACTAATACTGCAGAGTTATATCTTATTTAATGTCATACTTTATTGAATAACTGTGATATTAGGTCAGCTTGTCATAACACTCTTCCAAAATGGGTTCTTTAAATAATTGAAGGCTCTCAGCTTCCTAAAGCGATTCTACTTGGAACTGTTTCTTATAGGGAAATTATCTGTTGAAAGTTTATACATGGAACCTTATTCAAAATGTATTCATGTAATTTTTTCCCTCTCCAATTTGCTCACTTGTCAATTCCCACCCTAACAGCTACCAACCAGAAAGGGTCGAAGGCTAACGTGGTTCTCCGAGACATTTGTTTATGAACAGCTGCTCAGTTTTCAACCCTCTTCCCCATACATGAGCTCACAAACGCCCATTTGGTTGATATCACTGCGATTAACACAGGAGAGTGTATATTTTGCAATCTTGACTCCTAGCCACAGAACTTTGTCGCATCATTGGCCTTCAATCTTGCGATCTCCAAACAATAATGCGTACACTTTTCTGTAATACCACACCAGAGTCCCTGCATATGAACTTTAAGGTTCCTCCAGATGCACAACTGAAGAATCCTTTGTCTTGGATTAATCTACGATAATTGTTATCCAGGCGTCTCACTCTTCTGTTCACATGTAGTTCCATGAAGCACCAAGAGAGAGAGAGAGAGAGAGAGGATCAGAAATGACTCCTGGCTTGTATTCAAGAGAGGAGGAGACAGGAGAAGTGCTGGATCACATTTCACACAGATATTGGTGACTTTGTGTGCAGAAATGTGTATGCATTTTCTTTGTTCCATATTAAACCAAAAAAAACCTGATCATACAATAATAAGATGAGCCTCATATCCTTGTGTGAAAATGCTGTTGCCAATTTTGTGACAGTAATGAATTATTTATTTACTTTTTATTAAACTCCTGACACAATTTCTCTCAAGATCTCACAAGGCTAAAACGTTGTACCACACAACGCATTATAACAAACACATCAAACAGATTTCAAAGACCACTACTTTAATAATCAGAAAGAACACCCCATCTGGGACAAGCAAGACAGCTTAAAGACCGAGTTTGACTGCAGGGGGTGGAGGATGTGAATGCAACATCTGTTCGAGGATCTTCATACCCTTTGGGTGGAGGATGGAGGACAAGTATATTTATTAACCTTTCAGTGACAGCCAAACATCAGGACAGTAAAGTGTTTCCTCTAATTTTCCATAATGTGGGCTCCTGGGAACTGTGGAGAAAAAGAAAAAAACTAACCTACGAATAACAAGTGGTTCGAGAGGAGAGGTTGGGCTAACCTTTAATGAAATCGACTTTCATAAATTCACTTTATCAGCAATAAATATGGGAAGAGATTCAACTAGTTTGGAAACTCGGTTGACTGCACTATCGATGTTCTGGAGTATGAATAACTATATATAAACGACTGTATAAACTGTATATTTTCCAGTAGAACTACTATATGCACTATACATAGGCCCATTTAAACTTATTCATCAAAATGTATAGACTAAAAACTTATACACCAAATGGACTCCCTGGAGTTGGAATATAGTATCAGTGGTATTACACATTCAGTTTCTATACCAGTAGCTTTAGATTTAAAGACTGCACCTAAAAAAGCATATTAGGGTTGTAAATTTGTACGCCCTTAATAGTAAAGCATAACCTATCTAGTTTGTGACAGGAGGCGAAGTAATACTCATCCTCCAGCCAGTGATATGCTACTCGCCATGCTGCTATGAGCTTCAAGTGCTGATTGCACAAAGAAAATGGCACCCACGCTTTTGTCACCAATAGACTGCAGCGAGTGTGAAGAGCAGTGTTGTCTTCGCCTCATTCTGACACTGACACACAGTGATGACATTTCATGGATGGCATTTATGAACAAGTATTTCCTGCTAGAAATTCGAGTTATTTTTGCAGGAATGAATACAATTTGTAGTCAAACGGGCAAGACATCTCATTTTTGAGCAAGAAGAAATCTCATTTCCCAAACTGTGGATTATGAAATTGTATGACATCATAAATTTGTTGGCTGTTATGAGGACCCCAGTGAATTTCATTTCAGTGAAGTTGCCATCTATGATTGGTTAAAGATGTCTTCAAATTTGTCGTTTTTTCTCGACACCAGCATGTTTTGAGCATAATTTTAGGGAAAGGACCATAAAAAAATAGATTTTTGTTTGATTTTTTTTGTGTGTGTGTTTAATTAGTGATGATGGACATAACCAGTAAAGCCTACAACAAGTGAAATACAAGTAAGAAAACAAGCATATGGTAGATATTTTGACCAAAGAAAAAAAAAAGGAAACATCAGATATATAGAATTTGACATTCAAATATGTGTAATGCTGCTGTGTATCTCCCTCACAGGATCAGCTATTAAGCACAACATGCAGTGACATCATTTTAATGGCATTGTGCATCCAAATGCTTTGGAATAATTTGTCAGACCAAAAAAAATGGTTGTACATTTCATATGTCTGTATCTCAATTATGCATGAATTGAAGTCTGCTGGCTTACATAAGGAGAAATAAAGTGAATGTGGTATACAGGTTAAAGTTTCCTGTAGCAACTTTACAGAGTGAGAAAGAAATTTGAAAGTTACACCAGATCAAAACCCACTTCGCTCAAGCAACTGTTTCTTACACCAGTCCCAACTTTGATGCTTTTCGTTTTGCTGTAAAGAACCACCTTCACTCCCTTTAATAAAATCATACCCCTTTTTCTGGTTAGAGGGATGTTTAGTGGTTGTCCTGCTTTAGTTTTCCGCCACTTTAATTTTGGGAGTCTTACCTGTCACTGAATCGACACCTTGTGACACGCCAGTACCTGTTACACAAAGGGTCAGCCATGACCCAATTACAGACCTACAGACCTGGATGGATACCTGGATGGATACCTGGATGGATACCTGGATGGATGGATGGATGGATGGATGGATGGATGGATGGATGGATACCTGGATGGATGGATGGATGGATGGATGGATGGATGGATGGATGGATGGATGGATGGATGGATACCTGGATGGATGGATGGATGGATGGATGGATGGATGGATGGATGGATAGATGGATGGTTTATTACAGCCCTAATAAACATAAAGACAGTTAAAACCAAAATAGAAGGCAAAATTATTGGAAAGTTGTAGCTGCACTGGATATTCTTCCAGCATTATAGCCACAGGGAAAATGATTTTTCAAGGATTCATTATTGCCTGGTCAGACTAAGCTGAGATATTGAAGGAGAGATGACACAGGCATCAATTGTAACACTATCAATTGCAACATACAGTTGCACTCATTCTGCCCACACTCACTAGCATCCTCTACCTGCCTGCAAGAGAACAGCAAATTAGTCACAACCGATGAAATTAATGTCTGGGGAACTGTGTTCATTTTGTATGCAAATATGCTAGCTTTGTCCATTTTTATCAGCATGATTGATAGCTGACCAGACAAGATGGTTGACTGTGTGGGGTTCGGCTTTAACAGTATTAACAATACAAGTATTTAAGGTATTTAACAAAAACACACAAGAGATTCCATTTGCTTGAAAATGTATGTGCTTCTCTAAAATATTATTATTACTGTTATTCATGAGATGTATTTGTGCATTATGCAATACCCAGTGTTTTAACAAAGACAGTGTTTCCTCTAACATACAGACATTGTACAATTAAATAAGAGCTACTTGCTGCATGATAAATAATTGCCTAAAATATGTTATGAATTAAGACATTACAAATGACCTCACTGTTCCTTTTTATTTCATTTCATACATCATCTGATATTAATATGAAAATGGCATTTGTATATAAATGTAAATTTGTATATAGTGTAAAAAATGTATGTATAGATTATTTTACTCATAAGATTTATTTTAAAAATGTAAGAAATATTACAACTGAAAGTCTTTCTTGTTTTTCTTTGGCATGTTTTTATTAGTTTTTTGGGTTTGTTTGTTTTTTTTTACTAATCTTTCATTCTCTTTTCTGTTTTCTGTGAGACCTATTCCAGTACTTCTCCTGCATTATTTGCTTGTTGTCATCATGAGCAAATGGCACAAGTTGTCATTTTATTGATGATTATAATTTTACATAACAAGTCACCTTACATAAATATATATATATATATATGGGCACATAAATAAAAAAAAAAAAAATGTAAAAATGAAATATGGGCTCAAATCATCGACTAGTATCTTTTGGGCCCGAATTTTGAAAAAGCACAGTGTAACAGTTATATAAATTGTGTATCATTGTATCATTTCATGCCTGTAATATTGTAATACTGTTCTCATTGTTTCTTTTTTTTTCTTTGTTTGTTATAGTGGAAGTGATGGGCATCCACTCCACTGTCCTTACTGTAATGTAATGTAATAAAATAAAATAAAATAAAATACTGTGCTGAATAGAGATGCTGTAAAGTTAAGCTGATTTAAATTATTAAATTAAATGTCCCTGCTTAAAAGAAAAATACTACAGCATGCAGTAAACAGTAATAAACTGAACAAGGGGTGATGGCTCCTAAACAGTAGTCCCAGGTACAATGTGTGCAGTTTTATAAGGAAATAAGCTGTAGGTTTTACTCAGCATCTTGGAGAATCTGCCACAGTTCTCCTGGAGACTTTGACTGTCACACTTACTTTTTAATTTTTTTGCAGTAAAACCCGGGAGCCTTCATGTTTTTTGTCTGAAAAGTGACCTTTTATGTAATATTTTGCTTTCTTGGCTGACATACAAACATTTTTCTGTAACAAAATTTTTTGGAAAGATAATGTTTGGAAATCTACAGTTTTTTTTGTACTGACTCAATGATGAAGAAAAAAAAATAGGATCCCTAAGACATAAATACTTTTAAACCTGCATTCCTTAGTGATAGGGAAATAAGGCTTTCAGAAGTAGTGAAGGTTTCAAGGTTAATCACCCAAAGCTTTAGTTAAGACTGTACACACTAGTATCCCCTGTTGGTCAGATTTGTTTATAGCAGCCAAACCCTTAAATATCTACAATTGTTTACAACAAATGACAGTGAGTCAAATAAAAACCACTGTTTATTGCAAATAAGTGTCACACAGGGGTATCATTTTTCTGCATCATCTCCATTTCATTCGATGCAAAAAAAAATGTAAGGTTTATATGTGACATTCCTGTTTATAAAAGTGTAAATAAATGTATTATCTGCTAAATGCACTTTTGTGTAGTGCAAAAAAAATAGAATGTTATAAATACTCAAAAGATTTTTATTAATGCTTTTAACATGACACAGAGTGCAAATAAACCTGCAGTTCCAGCTGATATGAATGTGGAAAAACACATTAAGTCCAGTATTAAAAAAAACCTTCTAATCTGGCAATAAGTATTGTGTCTTCTGGTGCCTTTTCATGTTCAGTACTGGTGAAGCAATTCTTAACATTACTGTACCTGGATAATGATTGTTGTTTGTTAAAGAGGTTTACGAGGAAGATTTCCCAGAGCGAAATGTAATCTCACCTGTAAATAAAATGTAAAATACAATACACAAATGGTATTGCTATGCATTAGCGACAGGAAACATATTCACTTGGTGAAAAGCAAAACCTTCATTGTTAGAGCCATTCATCATTGTTGGAAACTGTAACAGGGCCACAGTAGCATTTTGCTGCTGCCTACAAGCAACAGGAGTCCGCTGATCTGCTAACACACAATGGTATAGACAATAGTTTCATTATAGTATAGTAACCATAGTTAAATAAATAAATATCATGTTAAAGAAACAAAAATAATAGTATCTGGTGGAAAGGAAACTGAGTATCTTTTTGACTTTACAACTTTAATGCTGGAATAAATCACTGACTCCGGGTGGCTGTAGAGCACCTAAACATAATATCCAATTAGTTTGGTTGTACTAACTATAAAACGTGTCTTAGTTTATTGGTGTAATCAGCACAAACACCCTGCATGAGCTCAATCTGTCTGTGAGGTTCCCAAGGCTGTGGGACAATGAAGTCAGGCTCTTGGGTGAAGATCCATGAAAGCCATCCATGAATGCTCGTGTTGAGTGTCTGGGTCTAGATCAAAAGTTTTGCTACCCTATCTGCCATAGATAAGCAATTGAATGTCCTTGGGAAAATTATTGCTTACTCTAAACCAGACAGTATTTTCAATGAAGTACCAGTACAAAAAGTCTTTGTGTTCCAACCACCTGGCAGTATTATAATCCAGCATAAACCAGGGCTGACTGGATTTCATCTATCTGAGGGCACATTTCAGAGAGGTACCACCATGCAGTGTCAAGCACTGAAGCTGTTGCACCACTATTTGGTTCACAGGAGAATTACATGTTCACTGTGGTCCCACATGTGGTTTTTTTGTTGTTGTTGCTGTTGTTGTTGTTTGGGGGATTTTCTTGTCCATGACCTTTGGCATCATACATGTATATTGTAAAGTATTTCTGCCTACAGTCATCAAGTTACACTTTGTATTGAGCAAATACAGTATGTACAGTTGTCGATTTAAAAAATTTTTAGTGAGACTTTTCGGTTAAGAAAAACGATTGCAACAATTACAATATCATCATATACTTTGAATACATTTAGCAATATGTGTAATTAAATCTGTGTTATCTCCTCCAAAGCACACCGGAACTCAAACGGTTAAACCAAGGAAGTAAAGCGGAACGGGATTCCACGGTCATGTAAACCTGTACGGAAGGATTTAAAGGTGGCACGTAAACGTTTCTCTGTTGCGGACCAATTTCACAGCAAGGATGAATGAACATATAAACACCGAATGCCATTTCCGGGTCATGTGTCAGAACTGGTGCTGTATAACAAGTCGTAATTATTAGTGGAATATTTCATATGCATGTTTATTGATCAGTTTTATTAGTCTTTTATTACGGGATGTAACACTTCTAGGTGATGCATCTGATGTAGCTGAAGCAGTTTAACTTGTAAAGGCAGTTTAGTAATCTGAAACCTTCTCTTCCGTTATTAATCCAGTGTATCTGTAGAAGCCGTATCTGTTTGTACGCAATAACAGTAACGTTACAGTCCAGTCAAGTGTAGCTCAAATGTGAAAACCTCACCAAGGTACACCGTTATACACTAGTAACTGATGTCAAGGAGATACATTTCAAAATGTCTGCATTTTGCACAAAGCTCGCTTTCCAAAGTTTCAGGTGTACCATTCACAGAGTCTCGCTGTCCTGTCGATTCGTACCATACCGAACTTTCTTTGTCAAGAGCAGCCATCATATTCTTTCTTGGACACCCAAAGTGGCGTTGTTGTGTTGGGGAGCAGGTGGAATCACTTACGCTTCAGCACAGGAGGCAGTGCTTCCTCACAGGACTACAGAGAAAAAGTCTCTTGCCAAAGTACAGGTCCACAGACTGGTGTTTGTTTTGCGGCTGGGCATCCGTGCAGTGGTCCTCCTGCTGAAATTCAGCCCGCTTTTGCTGCTATACCCACCGAGTCTGCTTTCCCAGACCTGGACTGCATGCTGGCTGGACGCCCTGCTCTGGGTCACGGAGACGTCTGGTCCGACGTTTATCAAACTTGGCCAGTGGGCCAGCACGCGTCGGGATATCTTCTCCCAGGAGTTCTGCGATCGCTTTTCCCGGCTCCATGTCAAGGTGCATCCTCATTCATGGACTCACACTAAGCAGTGTCTGGCACGAGCCTTTGGGGAAGGATGGAGGCAGCTCTTTGTCTTTGAGAGTAAGGAGCCTGTGGGCTCAGGATGTGTGGCACAGGTCTATCGGGCCAAGGCTCACGTGGCAAGCGTGAAAGACCCGGCGTTCCAGCAACTGGTGGAGGGCCTTGAAAAGGAGGACCTGCTAGAAGCATGGGAGATTCCTGGCTTTGGAGGCACCTTGGGATATTTATGGGCGTCAGAGAAAGGAGAAGACGAGATGTCTGAGAATGCAGACAGAGGTTCTGCTGAGCTTCTAAACACGGAAGATAAGGGGCTAATACCAGTGGCAATTAAGGTAAGGTTAAATAAACTCTGCTTCTGAAGTTTGTGAGTTAGTCATACAAAGACAACAATTTTGAAAGGTTTCTTTTGTTTTATCAAGTCTACCTGTCTCTGATATGTTGCTATCTGATGTGCAATCACAGTACAACTCAGTATCATTATTATATGAAAGTGTTCAAATGTCACAGCGATCTTCCTCATTTTTTCCTCAGGTGCTTCATCCTGGCATCAGGAGACAGGTTGAGATAGACCTGATTCTGATGAAGGCAGGCAGCGTGCTCATCAGCTGCTTACCAGGCCTCAAGTGGCTCAGTCTACCTGAAGTGGTGGATGAATTCGAGAAGCTCATGACTAAACAGGTAGTACTACCTTTCTCCAGATACTCTTGCAAACGTTTTACTTATTTATAAAAAAAGGTTGCTTTGTTTGCAGATAGACCTTCGTTTTGAAGCAAGGAACATGGAGAAGTTTAAGAACAACTTCAAGGACTTGGAATATGTCAAGTTTCCAACACCACTCAGACCTTTTGTCACAAGAACTGTCCTGGTTGAAACGTACGAGGTCAGTAAATTCTTTGTGATCCATCTACATCGTTATATGGCTAGTCTGTGACTTCTTTGAAGTGTCTCGTGTGCTTCTTACTAAGTTGCTTTTTCTTTCTTTTTTCTTTTTTTTTAAGGAGAGTGAACCCATTTCGAACTACCTTAGATCTGATGTTTCTGTGACTGTGAAGCAGAGAATAGCCCGCATGGGGGTGGACACGCTGCTGAAAATGGTGTGAGGATAAAACGTGTTTATGCACACAGTACAGTCATTACTTATCGAGTATAGTGCAGTGTTTATTTTTTCATTTATCAAATCGAGTCCAATTTTATGGGTCACACAAATCCGTACACAGTACGAAGTGCACTGAAATGGCATCCATCCATCCATTATCTATAGCGCTTTATCCGTCTGGGTCGCGGGGAAGCTGGAGCCAATCCCAGCATCTTCG
>JAQQZR010000012.1:17096097-17111370 GCA_030068235.1 Notoglanidium macrostoma
CCCTGGGTGACCCGGGGATCGAACCCAGGACCTTCTTGCTGTGAGGCGACAGTGCTAACCACTGCACCACCGTGCCATAATATTTATTTTACTTCCATAGAAATAGAAAAGGGGAAATATAAAATAGATGGCAAAAGCTATATGAACTGTAGGTGATCTAAAGTGCAGATATGTGCAGTTTTATGTGCGATACAATGCAACATCGAGTAGTATGTATGTAGTTGCAGTGAAAAAGCTAATGATATAAATATTTATAATGTCATGTGTAGCGATAGGAATATCAAAATGTACACATATCGGTTTACTGTGTGTTGTGGCGGCCCAACCCGGTTTGAACTGTGGCTGCCTGACTTTCTGTGGACTTTCCAGAACTTTCCGTGTGGAGTTTGCTTGTTCTCTCGGTGTCTACCTCCAGGTACTTCGGTTTCCTCCCACAGATTAAGTCAAGTGGTGTGAGTGTGAGTGTGAGTGTGAATGGTTGCCTGTCTCAGTCTTGGCCCTGTGATAGATTGGTGACCTGTCAAGGGTGAACCGCGCCTCGTGCCCAAAGTCAGCTGGGATTGGCTCTAGCCTCCCCTGTAAGAGGCATAGAAAATGGATTGATGGATTCTCTCACAGCCCAAAGATTAGGTCAAGTGGCTACTCTAAATTGCCCATAGGTTGTTTATCTCCGTGTTAGCCATTGTAAGATGAGACACAGGAAGGACATGAAATCATAAATCCATTAGCTGGGTTAGCAGGGAAATAAAAGCTCCATTGTGCTGCCTACTCCCATGATTTGGTTGCTTGGAAACATAATTGACTAAGCTAAAGAGTGGAAGTTAATGTATGTATGGAGTTGTATATAATGAAGTTCATTAATACAGGCTAAGGGAAGTCATTGACCCAGCATTTTGGCTCACATCAACCTTAAAATAGTTTATTTAAAAAGAAATATTTGTCTTCATAACTAAATATATGTGCTCATCCAACATTAGTCCATATTTTCCCTGCTGTTTGTTTTTTCCGTTGAAGTGAGCCGACGTGGCTGTGTTTCTGTTCAGGTGTTTGTGGATAACTTTGTCCATGGAGACCTCCATCCAGGGAACATCCTGGTTCAGGCGGATCAGGGGGTCTCGCCCCAGGACAAAGCCACACTGACGGACCTGTGGGACACGGTGGTGGTCAGCATGAGACCGTCGCCTCCTCCGTTGCAGCTGGTGCTGCTGGACGCTGGAATTGTGGCCCAGCTAAGCGAGGGAGATCTGCGTAACCTGAGAGCCGTCTTTACTGCCGTCGTGCTCCAACAGGTAGTGACGCATGAGGCATTAGGGCTCATGCAAAGGATTAGGGATTGTAGGCTAATTGGAAATGGAACCTGAGTGAACTTGCATATTGTATAGTACTTTTGCTGTTTCCATGCATGTAAGGGGGAGCGTGTAGCAGAGCTGATCCTGAACCATGCCAGGGCCAACGAGTGCCAGGATGTGCCACGCTTCAAAAAGGAAATGGCTGAGCTGGTGAACCTTGCTGTCAGTGACACGCTGTCTCTAGGGAAGGTACAACACATGCCTACTACACACAAACAAATGTCAGCCTTCTGATTTTGCACAATGCCTCACTACATGATTCAAATTTGTATTCATGTTTCACTTTGTAATTCTGTAAAGATTCAGGTGGCAGAGCTGTTGTCAAGAGTATTTGGATTGCTAATCCACCACAAGGTATGTGAAGTGTTTAATGTAAAGACACGTACACTCGGATAACGTTTTTAAGTAACTTGATTCGCTTGAATCTGTTCCGTTTAACGAGTTGTTCAGATTTGTAATGTTCATCGTAATGTTATTGGCAAATGACAAATTTTGATCGCATCCTGACTGGATGGAGGCTAGGTAGCTAGTGCGGTTGCTATATGGCTAGGTAGCTAAAGCGAACACACTGACCTTTTCCTATGGAACCTCTCAAAGTTTCAAGCATAGGGATGGCTAATTGTTTGTACACATGCTTGTGTCCCGATAACTTCACATAAGTAAGTATATGAGAGTAAATTGCGTTGTGAAGTTAACCGGTGTCTTCTGGCAAAATCTGTCAATACCGCAGCCAGCCAGCAGGGGCACTAGACCTGTAATGTACTTCCATTCAGGTCCTCACTGTATAACTCAAAACGCAGTGCATTTTGGTCAAACATCCTTGGATAGCTTGTGTTTTCTTTGTCCTTGTGTTTGCAGGTGAAGCTGGAGAGCAACTTCGCCTCCGTTGTGTTTGCCATCATGGTCCTGGAAGGCTTGGGCAGGTCACTGGACCCAAACTTGGACCTGCTGGAGATTGCGAAACCTCTACTGTTAAAGAACTGTACCTCATTTCTTTCCTGATTCCATATATCCACAATTATCCAGTTTTGGTCCAGTGTCTAAATGTAGCTTGGACAGATAAACAAAGTGCACACAATTACTTAATATAGACTCTGAACTGAATACTATAGGCAGTTTTCCTTTACCAGAAGTGAAGGACCACATCTAGAGCGGGACAAGCCACTGTTTGTGAAGTCTCATCTAGGGCAATTCTGGTTTTAATTGCCAATCTCATACTGAAGCCTGAGACTATTATAAGAGTAATTCTCAGAAATTTCAGTCATACCCAGATCCAAAACAGATCCCTCCTTACATTATCAACAGAAAACCTCATCGTCCTGGATGCCAGGAAACACTGCTAGCACAATATAATCATAAAAGTGTAAGATCTTTGGAAATTATGTTTTTACTAGAATGCATCACATGTTAAGACAGATCTGAAAGGAAAATCTGAGCCAGAACAGTAACGGCTGCGTGAAATGTGATAAAAACTGTATGGAATTATAAAGTGTTTCATATATACTTTGTGTGTTTCCCAAAAATCAAAATAAAATATGGAGATCCATGCATTACATATGGTAGTTTGTTGTTGTTATTATTATTATCATCATCAATTAAATGTAATTAAGTGTTAATTAACTATGTTCAGGTGATGTTTTGAGGAAGTGAGTGAGCTAAAACAGCTATAGCAGACTGGATTTGTAAATTAAATGTACATTTTATTATGTTCTGGTATAGAGGTTATACTACCTAGGGATGTGCTTGGTGCTGAGCGTGCCTGAATGCACTGCTGATATTTTAAACACATTGTAAAAAAGCTCCTTCATTATCTAGGGTTTGTGTATGACAATATGTTTTACCAGTTCTCTGGGTGTAAGATAAGGCCTGTGATGCTTCATTTGGACTTTTTAGGTGACGTGAGACCTGAAATGGAGCATCATGCTGCATAGATGTGGAGCTTGCAATATGGAATTTGTGTATGCTATTTAATAGGTCAATTTTTTGCAAAAACCTTTTCTTTGTTTTGGAAATAGATTTGAAATGACAGGTTTTGACACTTTAAAAAAAGTAATAACCCAAATCTTAAATTCAAATCTCAAAAGTTTAGAGTTTATGTAAATTGGGCCAAAGATGAAGCATCTAGGGAACAGTAAACGATTTCAGAGTAACCAAACTCAGAAGTTAGCCAATCACAGTTCTCTGCCAAGCCATGAAGTAAAGTGAAGAGAAACAACTCTAACGCTATAATGTAATATAAGATTATTACGTAATATAACATTACACATGAAGCCATTCATTTCTACAGCGCGAGGTCGGTATAGCGTTGCCATAGTAACGACTGTGCGTTTGAGGGCGCTGTGAGAAACCGGAAGTGCGTATCCTTATAATCTGCTCCATGAAAGGATGGCTGACGACGAGAACGTCAAAACGGTGAGTATTTCATGAAACGTTTGTTTAAAATACGGTTTTGTTCGCTTACTTTGTACCTTCTAAAGTACAGTCAGTTGAGAAGTCGAGTAATTAGCATGTAGGGAACTGATTTTGGGGTGCAGTTAACGGCAGAGTTTTATGCACGAGCACAGCAACAATCTGTTTACAGAGGAATATAATCGAGTAACAAGTCATATGAGCATCTACACCAGGTCTGTTTAGTTTTCTAAAAGCTGCACTTTTGTGTACCAAAACAACGACCTGTCTACATTAAATCTTTCACTACTGGTCATAAAGATCATCTACTCCTTAAAGGACAAAATAGTTCATAAAGAAGCACACAGTCATGATCACTTCAAGCCTTTTGGCCTCTTATAAGCTTAACATGGCTTAATATGTTCAAACAAGGACCCTAGACCTGATGTCTGCTATCAAAAATAATATTTCCATCCCAACCTTATTATAACAACTTAACGTGTTCAAACAGCAACCCAGAAAGACCATGCTTTATTAATCATAACTACTGTCTACTCTGAAAATAATGCTCACGATAAACTAACTATAAAACGTAACAGCCTCACCGCTCCGCGTGGGTTTCCTCCGGGACTTCCGGTTTCCTCCAACCTCCCAAAAACACGCCAGTTGGTGTAGTGGCTGAGATGAATTGCCTCTTGCTTTGAAGGCTGTCTGTATGGCTCGGGAATGGCGTCTAATCCAGGGTGGATTCCCACCTCGTGCACAGTGTTCCTGGGATATGCTCCGGATCCGGTACAATCCCGACCAGGATAAAGCGGTTTCTGAAAGCTAGTGAAGAGAGCTTAATGTATTAAATAAAATCCTTACTTTATTAGTCATTAATTGATAGTAGACAGTAGTTTTGATTACTGAAGTGTGGGAATAGTTTGGTGTTCTGATATCACTACTTTAATGCATTAAACCTCATTATAATGGATTTCTGCAGACATAAAAATGATTTTTTTTTTTTTATTAGGTTTTTGTTCTTTGGGCTGTATATAGTGTTTATGACAAAGTATATGTGAGAGATTTGGTGTCACCTGGTCTTTTTTTCTTTACAATATAATGTTTTAGGGTTGTTTTTTTTTGCTTTAAGTGTAGATAATAGCTAATATTAATGTTTTTGTTGTTCAGAAATCAGTCTGGTTTTATGCCAGCTAATGACCCTTAATATTCTTGAAAATCTTCCTATGGTGTTTTACTCCTAATTTAAGGAGAATAATTTAGCCTCGGCAATTAAGGGCACAGCAGCACTTACCGTCATGCTGCGTGGAACAGAAATGAATTAGTATTCATGTAGGAATGACTGTAGTGTTACAGTGGATTTTTGATATTATATTTTGATGTCTGTTTATTGACTTTAGGAGGCCTCACTGCCTGCGGCCACGAAAGCCCGTCCTAAAAAAGGTACGTACCCGAAGCCCAGGGTTTAGCGTGCGAGGCTTCAGAGCTGTTCAGGAGCTACCCCATGTTACGGTCCTGCTGAATTAACCCTTTGTGCTTCCATAAAAGCGTGAACTTTATTTGGGTTTTGGAAAGGGCGTTTGAGGGTGCATTAGAGTATACTGTGCTTGGAAAATGTTCTGATTTCTTACATCGAAATGAGTAAATCTACAGTGAATCTGCTTAATCTCCAATCAAGTATAGTTTACAATGGACCAAATGTTCTAAATTATTATTATTATTATTATTAATATTTATTCAGCACAATAACATGGGTCACCCAAATTGGGTGGAGCTGGTTACACTAAATGCAACACGCAATGTGTTTAAAAGGCTGGATCTGGGGTCTTCGAGTTTCTGAAGCCAGGGACACTTTTAAATGTAAAAAAAAAATAATAATAATAAATAATTCCACTGGGCCCCTAAAAATAGGTTTATTTAATGAACAGGACTATTCCAATATTAGACACTTTATTTAAATGTGCAGAATTATATTTTAGGTGTTTCTTGGAACAATATGACATCTTATTCCTGAACTTTCCACCCACAGAACACATTTTGTTAAATTTGTCATGCAATTTAAGACTTATTGAATATTGAAATGTCTAAGCAGGTTATATGCATTATTTGACTGTGTATAATAAACTAGGTAAAAGGATATACACTGATCAGCCAAAACCACTGACAGGTGAGGTGAATTACATTTGACTATCTTATTAAAATGGCATGTGTCAAGAGTTGGGGTGTATTAGGCAGCAAGTGAACATTCAGTTCTCAATGTTGATGTGTTGGGAGCAGATACAATTGGCAAGTGTAAGGATCTGAGTGACTTTGACAAGAGCCAAATTGTGATGGCTCGACTGGGTCAGCGCAGCTCCAAAATGTCAGGTCTTGTGGGATGTGCAGTGGTTAGTACCTACCAAAAGTAGTCCAAGGAAGGACAACCGGTGAACCGGTAACAGGGTCATGGACCCCCGAGGCTCATTGATGAGGATGTAGAGTGATGCCTAGACCTACTGGTCTGATCCCACAGAAGATCAGCACAAATTGCTGAAAACGTTAATGTTCTCTATGATAGATAGGTGACAGAGCACACAGTGCATCACAGGTTCAGTGTGTGGTTGTGTAGCTGCAGAGTGTTCAGAGTGAACATGCTGACTCCGGTTCACTGCTGTAAACATCTACAGTGGACAAGTGAGCTTCAAAACTGCACCATGGAGCAATGGAAGAAGGTGGCCTGGTCTGATAACCTGCGTTTTCTTTTACACCATGTGAAAAGCCAGGTGCATGTGTATCACTTCCCCTTGGGAAGAGATGGCACCAGGATGCACTATGGGAAGAAGAGAGGTCGGCAGAGGCAGATGCTCTGGAACGTTCTGCTGGGAAACCTTGGATCCTGCATTCATGTGGATGATACTTTGACACATATCACCTGCTTAAACATACATTGCAGACCAAGTACATCCCTTCATAACAGTGCCCTGCCACACTGCAGAAATTGTTTAGGAATGGTTTGTAGAACATAAAGATTTCAAGGTGTTGACAGATTCCCTAGATCTCAATCTGACAAACAAGTTTGATCCTTGGAGGCCCCACCTTGCTATTTACAGGACTACAGATACAGATATGACTGCACACCTTCAGAGGTCTTCTGGAGCCCATGCCTCGAGGGATCAGAGCTGTTTTGTCAGCACAAGGGGGACCTACACAATATTAGGCAGGTAGATTTAATGTTATGGCTGGTGTCTGTGTGTGTATATAGTTACATTCATCGTAATATCAAATGACAGAGACCCAAAAATGTAAGGGGGAAAAAAATCATTTTTAATCCCAACAGTATGCAGGACAAATTTGCCTTTTGCAGCTCCTGTAAAATCACCAAAGGCTTCAGGTCAATATTTCAGGAAGTTAATTTGGAACTGATTTTTTTGTGTGTGTGGAGAGGAATATAGGGGATTAATAGTTTTCTTTACTCTATTATTCCCACACTCATCAGTTGTATCTGAGTACATGGTGTGAGTAATATTCATCACGTTTCCTCTCTGACTGCATTCTTCAGTTTATCCTGTCGGGGGTGCTGTTTGATGAGTTTTCATGCACTGGTTGCATTTGAACAGGATTAAAGCTCGAGAGAAAAGTCTGTCCCGGAATAGAAGGGCTTGAGAGCAGATTTTGCCAGCAGGCTTGTGAACGTGCTAAGTAAATCTGCAGACGCACCCGCAGTCTCCATTTGTTCTGCTGCCTTTTTGGATCAGGGACTGGGAGCTGTACGTGCGCTCCTGCAGTGAGGAGACCAGACACGGTGGCATAAGCGGCAAATAATACTCCAAACATCGGGCCTCATTCACCAATATACAATTAAATAAACTTAAATTTGTCCCTAAGGAAAGTCTATGTCGGATTCTTGATGTCTTCTTAAACCACAGATTTGTTCGCAGACGTGTTCTTGTACGGACGAATCCCAGTGCCTTTGTAAATAGAAAGCGTTGGGCGTAATTAGCATATGGAAACGCCTCGACAATCCCCATAAAAGGGCGTGAGAACGCAGGGCTGGGTGCAAACAACAATCCTAAAGAAAAATTGAGGGAGAAGTCAAGAATGCCGCAACGAAGAGCCAAAGATGGAGCACCGGAATCTAAAAGTAAGAAAATCGTTCTGAAGTGGCGGAACTGCTGCAGGAAGCGAACCGCAAACGAGCAGCAGTGTTAATTAATGTCAGTAGAGGAGTAAAAAAAATTATACAAAAAAAAAAAATAATAAAGATGCATAGGATATTACTCGTTCAGTGAATGCTGTCTCGGCACAAGACACACAAACGGATGTGAATTCACTTGTTGGAGTTTTTCTTTGTCTTAAAAAGACCATAATGCTTTGTAAAATGATGAAAGTAATTGTTTAAAAAAACAATGTTATAAATGATAAAAGTATCATTGTAATTTTAAATCCTGTAATATTATTATAACCGTATAATCGACGAAAAAACGCGATCGGAGTATTTTGCGCAGACATGTCAGTGCTCAAATGTGCATCCGTGTAAGTAAACAAGTGCGATTTTCTTCGTGAAAACTGTGTGAGTTTGAAGAAGAAATTTCTCCTTAAGAACAGTTCGTCAATGAGGCCTTTTTTCCGTTTAACCAGTCCTCCGTGTGTGAAGTAAGGCATGTAGTGCTTCGTTTGAACTCTCCCTCTACTTTTCTATTCTAAACTGGTTTATATATATATATATAATATTTTCTGTTTCCTTTCTCAGCCCCAGAGCTCCCGATACTAGAGAGGAGGAACTGGCTCATCCATCTACACTACATCCGTAAAGATTATGAAACCTGCAAGGTGCGAGCTCTTGTTCTGTTGGCAGCTTCTTCAACTCCTCTTTTCCCTGCATTATCTCTTCATGTGTTAAATCTGCTTTGTATCTTCTCAGGCTATTATAAAAGAGCAGCTGCAGGAGACTCAGGGCATGTGTGAATATGCCATATATGTCCAAGGTAACCTCTAATGACCTCTAATTACAGACATTTCTGTATTTTTGACCGTGAGCTACAGACCTTGACGAATGCTATATTTTGTGTTTGAAGAGTGTAATGTTATCAGGGAGCACTTTGTTTTGCACTCTTCGTGTATTCTGAACCAGACGGTTGATAGGGTTAACGTATGACTACCACAAGACTACCACTGCACCCGTTTCTAACTCTGTAATGACCGTTGCCTTCAATTTTGTGTGTGTGTGTGTAGCTCTGATCCTACGTTTAGAGGGAAAGATCCAGCAGTCTCTAGAGCTGTTTCAGAGCTGTGCCATCCTCGACCCCACCAGCACGGACAACCTCAAACAAGTGGCCCGCTCCCTGTAAGCATCCCGTCCTGTGCTGATATACATACATCTTGTTTTTTTTCTGTTTTGTGAAAATGTGTAGATTCACTCAGAAGGAAAGTAATGCGTGTCTGTGTGTTCAGTTTTCTCTTAGGGAAACACAAGGCTGCCATCGAGGTTTACAATGAGGCAGCTCGTCTCAATCAGAAAGACTGGGTAAAAGTCCTAGCAGTTTAAACCACTGTCAAGCATTACTCTCAAACCAAGAATTTATACTCTGTAGCACAAAGTGACATTTCAGTTTATTTGCAGGAGATCAACCATAATCTGGGAGTTTGCTACATCTACACCAAGGACTTCAAGAGCGTAAGTTGGCCCCAGTGACCTGTGTTGTAATTCGGGTTAGTCCGGTTACATTACGCGGCCAAAAGTTTGCGACCATCTGACCATTTGCAGCCATATGTGGTTCTTCCCTAAACTGTAGCCACAAAGTCTGAAGCACACAGTTGTCTCTTTATGTGATAATAAGCAGCTTTACACTTTCCTTCACTGTAACTAAGAGGCCCAAACCTGTTCCAGCATGACAGTCCACCTGTGCACAAAGCAAGCTCCATGAAGACATGATTTGCCAAAGTTGGAACTCGAGGGTCCTGCACGGAGCCCTGACGTCAACTCAAGAACTTTGGGATGAACTGGAATACCCACGGCACCTCATGCCTTCTCACACAACATCAGCATCTGACCTCATTAACGCTCTTGTAGCTGAATGAACACAAGTCCCCACAGCAAAATCTAGTGGAACGCCTTCTCAGGCTATTATACCAGAAACGGGGACTAAATCTGGAATGGGATGTTTAACAAGCATGATGGTATGGTGTCCAGATACTTTAGGCCATGTAATGTATATAAAGCACTATTTATCGTGACCAGGCCATAAAAGGAGTGTAACAATGGATGTCTTTGGAGCAAATGCAGTTTTACAGTTATAGCTGTAGTTTACAGTTGCAATCAGAAGTTTACGTAAACTGGTCATGGAGATGAACGTCATGGCAATATCGGGCTTTCAGTGACTTCACAAATTTAATTGGACTCTTCCAGTCTAGCATTTAGTGAAGTTTTTTGGATGATTTCAAGTTTGACCCTCTGACTTGTACGCAGGCTGAGGAGCATCTCAACATGGCGCTACAGCTTAACAAGCACGACATGACTTACATGATGCTGGGAAAGAGCTACCTGCTACAGGGAGACGCAGAGAAGGCCATTGAGATCTACAAGAGTGCAGCGGAGTAAGTCTGTTCACTTAATGCCTCCGGTCAGGTTCTGCAGTATTGAGTTACGAACGTGCAGCGCCGTTTCAGATGTTAATTTTTCACCCAAACCGATATCTAGCTCTGAGCTTTGTTTCCGTGACCTAGAAGACACATGATCAAAGGCGCTCTGTGATGTGAAGCAAATTTTAGACTCCGAGTAACCTCAGACACCCCTCAGATTCACAGCAAGTGGCAGAGGAAGTCAACGCTTTAGGGAAAACCAGCATGCCGGGACGAGACACCGAGCAATGGGCGTAATTAATCTCATTTACAGGCTGACTGTGACACTTTTCTTTTGTTACAGCTCTTTTTGCAAACCTTCCGTAAGAAAAGAACATTTTTAAAAGCTCCGAGTAATGATCCTTTAAAGATCAGAGTCTTGTCTTAAACAGATTTCACACATCGGTCGGATGTAGCTACAAAAAGAATCAGTGACGTTCAACCACCCTAGTGAGCGTTGTTTGATTAGGAGTGTTTACGTCTCTTTTTTTGTTGTTGTTGCTTTTATTGACACTAAGAAATAAGGAAATAACTCCTTGAAGTTGTTAGTGTATACTCTGGTACAGATATCAGAGGAACTCTAGGAGAGTAAATATGTGAAGGCAGAGGAGCTGCTGCCAGCACAGTGTGCGTCCTCATCTTTACCATGGCCCTCCTGTAGAGCGGCTGAATTAGTAATGTTGACGGGCTTTAATGAGCAGCGCTGGGCTTCTCCTGAAGCAAGAAACCTCGCTTCCTCTTATTTACACTAGAGATAGAAGAAAGAGGCGTACTCCCTCTGTTCTGCCTCTGAGCCAAAATGAATAACTAACAGCTTGCTGAGATGAGAAAGTGGAAGACAAATACGATGCTACTAGGCAGAAGTTGTTGAATGTCTTGGTTGTTCCAGAGAGACACAGGTTGCAGTAACATCTTCAGTGTTCATGGCAAAATATTTAGGTCAGACCTGTTCCAAATTTTAGTACTGAAAGCAGATAAACTCTAAGAAGCATATTTTAAGAATGATGTAGTTGAATACACGTTATCTGTGTCTGTTATAAAGCCTCTGTTGTCATTTGCCATTTACCAAAATTTCACATGGTCTATACAGTTGAGGTCATACAAGGACACGCAAGTCGTCATGAACGTGAACGTCATGGCAATGTTGGGCCTTTAATGAATTCTTTAGACTTTTCTTTTTGTGGCAGAATGATTGTACAACATACATCCTTAATAGAAAAGGAACCGACACTTCCAATTTCACAAGTTTTAATTTATTTGTGGTTTTCTGAAATCGAAATTATACATACAGGGTCAAAAATATACATACACCCACTTAGATTATTAATTCAGTTGCAACGCCAAGACCTCGTAACTTCCTGTTAGTGATCATGATTGAGTACAGCTGGTAGATTCTCTGTTCACAACATAAAAAGGGTTTGTTTGATAGCACTCAATTAATGTCCAACCCACAGTACAGTGGGACAGTCCAAGGAGCTCAGTGTAGATCTGAGAAAGAGGATCATAGATTTACACAACTCAGAAATGTCCCTTGGAGCCATTTATAAACAACTGCAGATTCCAAGATCTGCAAGTTGAAACAAGAACAAGTATAAATTGGGAGGTGGAGCCACTTTGCCAAGCCACTTTGCTGGAAGACGAAACAAACGGTCACCCTCAGCTGCGAGGAAATTTGGATGGCCAGGAACAACCTAGGAACCATCAAGGCACTGGCCTGCCATGAACTGGAAGCTGCTGGAACACTGACTACAGGTTTTACATCACCATGGACTAAGAGGCTGCCGTCCAAGAAAGAACCCTCAGCTCCAAAATCAACACCTTCAACAAGCTCGACTAAAATTTACAGCTGACCGCGTGGACAAAGGAAAAAAAAATCCTTCTGGAGGAAGGTTTTATGGTCAGATACAGTTGCCTGTGGAGCTGGTACATTACACAAGTGGAAGGAATAATGATGTACCTCAGAATTCTTCAGCATGACCTCAAACCATCAGCTAGATGGTTGAAACTTGGACACGATTGGGTGTTTCAACAGGATAATGACCCCAAACACACACCAAAGCTGGTTGGGGAATGGATAAATCAGGCTTACATTAAGCTTCAGACAAGTCCTGACCTCAAGCCTATCAAAAATATGTGGATTGTGCTTAAAAGTTGAGTCCTTACCAGTAAACACACAAATTTAACTGGTAAACTCTACCAATTCTGCCAAGAAGAGTGGACAAATATCCAACCAGAATTCCTCCAGACGTTTGTTGATGGCTACCAAAATCATCTGGTCAAAACTTGCTAAGGGACATTTAACCAGATATTAGTTGTGCTAAATATGTTTGACCCTGTGTTGCTTTCAGAAAACCCAAAATAATATTAAAACCGGCTCACCGAATTCTTGTTTTTGTCCGTTAAAGCTGTATGCTGTATAATCATTCTGCCACAGAAAAAGAACAGTTCAAAGAAGTCATTGAAAGCCCAAATACAGCCATGACATTCATGTTCATTATATACCGTGTATATATATTGTTTGTGTATACATCCTTGCCGTCGTGAATGTGTGTTGAAGGTTTTCCCCAGAGAACACAGATTTGCTGACCACACTGGGACTCTTGTATATGCAGGTCAGTTTCAGCAGCCAGCCTGGTCTTGGAACCTAAGATACCTTGGATAGTCCAGATTTCAAATTCATAACATTTTGTCTGTATTTCTTAGAACGGAAAATATCAGAGGGCCTTTGAACACCTTGGGAATGCTCTGACATATGACCCGAACAATTACAAGGTCAGAAAAACATCCTTTTCGAATTATAGGTTTTGCCTTTGAAGTTAAATGTGCTCTACTCAGTGGGTATGTTTTCCCCCAGGCCATCCTGGCAGCAGGAAGCATGATGCAGACGCATGGGGATTTCGATGTGGCTATGAATAAGTATCGTGTGGCAGCTTTCACTGTGCCTGAAAGCCCCCCGCTCTGGAACAACATTGGCATGTGCTTCTTCGGCAAGAAGAAATATGTAGCTGTGAGCTTCGGAGTTTTTCACCTTGTGTCGTTAACTATTTCTAAGATGCCACACTAAAGTTTCTTATCTTCTAAATTTTGTTGTGCGGTTTTCCTCTTGGTTTTCCAGGCTATAAGCTGTCTGAAGAGAGCAAACTACCTGTCTCCATTTGACTGGAAGGTCTTGTATAATCTGGGTCTGGTGCATCTCACCATGCAGCAGTACGCCTCAGCCTTCCACTTCCTCAGCGCTGCCGTTAACCTGCATCCACGCATGGGAGAGCTCTACATGCTGCTCGCAGGTCTTTACACCCGTTTCCTTCCTTCCTAAACTAAATAGAGAGGGGAAAGTGATTAACATTGTGTTAGTGTCGGTCCAGTCCATTTATATCAAGCTTACCGTCCTTGAAAATCTGTATAACATGACTGTAGACTTTCTTCTACGTATACAGGGTGACACAAAATGTCAAACTCTGATAAGTAGAACTTCCCCATAGTCTTGTAAAGGTCTAGGTGTTGACTAATAGCTGTTCATGTCTTGGTTTGTGACAGTTGCCCTGACCAATTTGGATGATGTAGAGAATGCACGCAGGTCATATGAACAAGCTGTTCAGCTTGATGAGTAAGTCTTCTAAACGACTTCAGCTGATATACACACACTAACTGAAGATGACTGACTGTCTGTTTTCCTTTATCTCGTCCAGGTCCAACCCGCTGGTGAATCTGAACTTCGCAGTGCTGCTGTATAATCAGGGAGACAAGAAGGCAGCACTACAGCAGTACCAGGAGATGGAGAAAAAAGTCAACATGTTGATAGAGCGCAACAGCAACACCGAGTTTGACCCTGAGGTAGAACTCCACTACACAAATACAGCTCCGATTTGGGTCAGTCATAAACAGCTAACGGCTAGAAAACATTAATTGTTTCGATCAAAATAAGCAGCGGAATTTAATATCAAATTAGAAATCTTAGGGAATATCTTTGTAAATGTTTGACTAATGACTTATATGGCTTGAAAATGATTCATTCATTTGTTAATTCATTCAAACGTGTTCCCATTTTCTGGTTCTAAATCAAGCTCAGAAATCCAATCATGTGACGTAGCTAATGTTCGCTATCTGGCTAGAGAAACCAGAGGCTCACACATTTCGTCCTGTATTCCCTTGCACATGTTCACTGCATTCACACATACACTGTACACGGGTCTGCACGTTCATACCTGCAAGTATTCACCACTACATATCTGTCCTCCTTTTCTTTGCTCTAAAGGCACCTGCTTTCTCCACAGCTTGTAGAGATGGCTCATAAAATGGGTGCAGCCCTTCAGGCTGGGGACAACTTATTCTGGTCGAAACCAGGCAAAGAGCTCAAGAGCAGCCAGCGCTCATCTTCCAGCAAGCCGTCCTCCTCCCAGCAGCCCCTGGGCTCCAATCTGGCCTTGGGTCAGGCCATGTCATCAGCTGCAGGTTACAGCAAAAGCATGCAGCTGGCTGCAGGTACATGTTTCAAATCATTGGCATTAGATTTTAAATGGATCATGGACACTCGTTGATTAAACCAGATGAAAAATTGTATCAGGGTATTATAACTAAGTTCTGACACCAGTACTTCATTTTGTTGCTGTGTTCTTAATAATTATTGTTATAAAACAATAACGTAATACAAGGATCTTCAATCTTATCTGCAAAGGGCTGGTGTAGCTCCAGGCCTTCTTTCCCACCAAGCAGGAGCCACGTCTGATTCCACTTGTTTGATCAGTTCATTCTAGTATCCGATCAGCTACAAGTGTGTCTCCAGTTTGGCTACGGACACACCAGCCCTTTGCGATTAAGACTGAAGACCCCTGATGTAATGTACAGTATACCATTCATCTATCCATTATCTATAGCGCTTTATCCGTCTGGGTCGCGGGGAAGCTGGAGCCAATCCCAGCATCTTGGGGCGAGAGGC
>JAQQZR010000012.1:17144437-17154567 GCA_030068235.1 Notoglanidium macrostoma
CCCAAGATGCTGGGATTGGCTCCAGCTTCCCCGCGACCCAGACGGATAAAGCACTATAGATAATGGATGGATGGATGTTTCAGATTAAAACATAAGGCTGGGAAGAAACTGAAAAAAATCTAAACAAAAATCTATGAATGATAGAACATGTAGGATGTTTAACAGTCTCATATGCCTGACAGCTCAATAGGTAATAAAGCACATAAATCAATCAAAAAAGAGTATAACATTTATTACATATATAGATATAGATGCATAAATGTAAAGTATTTCAAAAAATAAATACAAGGCGTCATTTGGAACTGCAGGTTATTCAAATGTCTTTATGCAAATGCAATGATTTCCCTACTTAACACACCTGATACCGAGGTTTGATAGGTCCATTACATCTTTATGTTGGCCGTCACACACCCATACTTACTTCATGAATGTTTATTAATATGGTGAAGAGTTAAGGACCATGATTAGGGGTTTAGGTAATAAATAAATTGACTAAAGATATACATGTTGAGAAGAGATACCAGCTGATGGATCGTCATTTCAGGTCGAAGATTTCTTTGTTATTTGAGTAAAAGGACACCCCTTTTTTTCTTTACTTCTGTAAAGTAGCCTGGTCCAATTTACTGTTGTGAGTGAATTACAAAGTGCAAAACAGATTTTTGTGTTTCATGACTAGTGTTTCTAGCAATCATGAGTGATAGCTCTTACGCCAATCTCCATCCTTTGTTGTGGCTGTAAATGTTCTTAAAATGATCTTACCTGTTTTTGGTCAGACGGCTAGACGTAGAAACACAGCTTTTCAGTTGCTGTCCTTCTTTCGGCTGTGAGGTGTGCGATGTAGAGCCCATCAATAAATTGTTCGTTAATCACTATTGTAATACTGGCTTTTATATAATACTGGCCTAAAGTTGATTCCAGGATGTGAATAGAAACTTTAACAAAACACATTTTTATGCAATTTGTTCATTTTTTTTATGCTCAGATACATTTGATGTCTTTGATTTGTTACCTTCGTGACATTGGTATAACCCAAAATAAATGAATTTGGTCAACAGAATGCTGGCCAGTCTTTAACCGTGATGCATTACTGCTTCACTAGAGTGGATGTAATATACTGTGACGCATGTCTTGTGCAAAATTTGTAGCAATATCTGCAATATCCATATCGTGCATCCCAACTATGGTGTCAAATGCTCCCAATGTGTCACATTTGAAGAAAATTAAAGGCACCGGCTCACCTTTCCCAGAATGCACTGTTTTTGTTTTGAAAGCACATGACCGCTACCTGATAGCTCTTTATGCACCATAACCTCTGCAAATGCACTTAGTGATCCCTTCAAAACAACTTTTTTCTTCATTCACGTGTCATACGTGGAAGCTCTGAACAAAATATGCCTTAACTTTGTTTGCTTCATGGCCAATGTCAGATTAATGCTACATGCTAGTACCCTAATTATTAGCCTAAAATCCAAGTGTTGTTGGATTTCTTCATTTTTATGATAGCTTTAGTCTAATATAAGAAAAGGTTACATGCAGGTTATATGAATAATGTACTTTAGTAATGACTAACGCAGCAAGTGCCGTCATTACATTATAATTGTGTAATAAGTGTGCTTATAACCAAACTTGTGTAAAATCCAACCACAATTATCACAGGAATCAAATGACTAAAGTAATCTCAGCAGCATTCTCTTACCCAATACTCTTTTGGGATTATTAGTGAGAACTGAGCGCAGATTTATCAAGAGGTGAGATCAACAATGTGGATAAAGATCACTAAATAAAGTCCTAATTGTCACTAAGCAGCATTAGGGTTACAATGTATGTGATTTTCACGTGGACGTTGACTAGCTATGTATGTCATAATGACACAGTTCAGGAAGATAAATATGTTTTTGGCGATACCAGATGACTCTGGCATGGGTAAACGTTACACTTAAACAGAAACCAAGCACATCAGACTACTTTGCCGTAGGCCATTATCAGCAATGATGAAACTGGCCAGCCAGCTCTTGCTTCCAGAGAATATATTAGAAACTGAAATAAAAATTTTTACTTTAAAATTAAGATTTTATTTTTAATCAGTAATTTGGGTAACATGGTTGTATAAGTGGCCTCATCAGTTAAACACAATTTCACTGAGCATGAAGAAAAAGGAATGATTTCTCAGCTTATTTTTTTTACTAGTTTTTTCAGTTGAACATGGGACTTTTCCAAATCTTTTATAGGGGTGAACGTGTTCGGCTATCAGCGCTGAGTCTGACTGAATGTTGTGTGTCAGGGCTAAAATGTATAAAATGATTCATGGAAAATGTGATTTAGGCATAAGATCTTTCATACATTGATGCAAAAAAAAAAACAAAAAAAAACAACCTTTTTTAAGTATTTTAATTATTGTATTTCTAGGTAAAGTATGGTTAAAATTTTTTTTTGACCGATTTATCTAAAATATACACATACAGTAGATAAACGTTTACAGACACTAGCTCATACGTATGTTTAATGTATCTTTTACCTTCCCTTTACATACATATCTATAAATGTAATATCAGGGGCAACACAGTCATGGCACAACCTTTATCTTTTTTTTTTTTCCAACAAACTATCGCCTTCCTTCGTCTTCACCTACAGCTCATCTATCTCTTTTGCATAGGACATGCAAAACCACTGACAGGAAGAGTCATTTCCTGATCGGATCATATCCAGAGTCCTCATATTAGATCCTGAGATTGGGTTACTCCTCATGTCCGTGTGGGTTTTCTCGGGATTCTCTGGTTTCCTCCAACCTCCCCTGAAGCATGCGTGTAACCGGATAGGCTCTGCCATGACTAGTTGACGCTAGTTTTGAACGAGTGTGTGAATCTGGTCAGGGCTCCAAAGATAAAGATATGCTATTTTAGAGATGCCTAATGTGAAGACCTTTTAGCTGCCATGTTCAAAACTTTAAAGGAGACATATTATACCCCCTTTTCCACAAGGTGACACAGTTCCCTGGGATCTTAATGAAATGTCTTAGGCATGCTTTGGTCAAAATCCCCCAGTGATAAAACACCACAGCATCCTTCTCACCCTGTCCAAACAGCCCTGTACAGAACAAGCGGTTTGAACGCGTGTTCCTTTAAATGATAATGAGCCCCTGCTAACCCCACCCTCCTCTTTCGGAGGGTGTTCTGACATGAAAACGGCTTCACGCTAACATGGCAACTAGAAGCCTGCATACACAGTTCAACAGGCGGCACAGCTGGTTACATGTGCCTCTGGATCCAAATTAAATTACTGATTGCTTTGCTGCAGATATACAACACTTATTTTTGTTCCGAGGTAAAGTCTCTGCTCATTCCAGCATCGACACACGCTAACATTCATACCAACACACTGCAAAGCATGCCTGTTTGCTAAATTACAGATGGACATAAAGCACAACATGCTAACATCGCTAACCCCTACACCCATTCTCGCATATTACTCTCATATTATTTAAGTGTCGATAAAAAGTTCATCTTACAGACATTCCACTAACAAACTAATAACGTTCCTGTAGCAGCGATAATTTACTATAAAATTTAGCATTCATCTATTAACTCAGCTGTTAGCGTTAGCTAGTGCCAAACGCCCAAAGAAACACAGCATAATTATGTTTTAAATATTTACATCTCCCTTGTATGCAGTTTTGCCACACACAGTCGGTATTGATCACTCTTTATGAAACGATTTCATTGCCAGTACAACGTGCCCCTTCTGTGGGCGGAGATACTCACATGGGGGCGGGGCCATGACGACCTTCTTCATGACGTAAGAAGGGGAGACAAATCTAAACAGCTTGTTGAAGCCCATGTTTTCTGCCCTAGCTGGAAAGAAACTCCCTGGGGTGCCTTATTTCAGGGTTTGTAGGCTGGTATGCATTTCAGATACCCACATGTGTGTGCACAAGCACAGAAAAAGTGAGTTTTTCATAATATGTCGCTTTTAAATGGGTTGTAGATTCTGAGAGTAGCTCACACACACACACACACACACACACACACATACACTCCGGAATCCCACTCATGTGCTGTTCCACTGCCGGGTGTTTTCATCGACCAGCAGCTACTACTACAAACCTCCTCGGCACAGCACACACATCCACAGCACAGCGACTTCACACTCTGCAGTCTGTTTATCTATGTGTGTGTGTGTGCGCGCGCGCGCAAGGACGCAACCTACAGCCGCGAGAACATCGCTCGCGCTTCTCTGCCTCTTCATTAAAGCTGTAATGTGGCGTTTTTTACTTCTTTCTTGCTAAGTTGAACGCAAACAGAGGACAGCTTCTTCCGTCAAGCTGAACGAGTCTCCTGCAGGACATTTGCCACCTCTCCGGGCTTCTGCTCCTCTCAGCGGAAATTCCTGCACCGGTTTCCAGTTGAACTTTGCAGCAGCAGCAGCTACTCTGTTTGCCTTCAGGTTTTCCACATAGGCTGTATATCTCTAGGCTGGGGTTTTTTTTTTGTACTTTTTTTGTGATGGCGGAGCAGCGCGTGCGTCTACTGCTCTTTATTTCAGGTCTCACCTCTCTGTATCCCGCTGCTTCTCTGGCACATAAAGGTAAGTCTTACATTCCCGACTGATTTCTGTCTATGATTAGCGTCACATTTGTCAGGCTTTGATTGATCTGTTGCCGCTGAAGAGCTTCTGGTGAGAAACACTGCACTGGAAACACTTAGTAGCCTTTCCCCCCCCTGAAAATATCAGTGTTTCACAGCATAATGTTACTATTTGAGCCTGGATATTGTGTATCTTCTGTATCTTAAGCCTCTTGAGTCTCTTCTTTGGTGAATTATTGCAGGGGGAAAAAAGCAATCAAGTGCACTGGGTGTTTTTAGACTTATTTCACTGAGAACTGTGCTGGACAGAGGACAGAGGACAGAGGACGGACTGACCATCTCAAAACCTGCTGTGATTCAGAAGTGATGGATGGATTTGAAGTTGTCCCACCACACCTGTACATGCTCGCTCAAAAACCCAACTCGACAACTTTTATCGTACTCCTGAATTCTGTATCTTCGTCATTTTTCACACGAACATGAGCCGTAGCTTGGTGGGGAATGCTCTGAATGTTTGCGCTCTTTTGTTTGTAGAAGTGAAGGAACTTCGAGTTTGTGTGTGTGTGGTGGAGAATGTTTTGTTCACCCGGTAAGTTTCGAGTTACTAACCAGTGCTCCGTCCTGAAAACGTTTTCATTCTGGAAGAAACACCGGTTCTGGTGTTCCGGGCCGTTCGTCAGGATCGTCTAAAAAAAAAAAAAAGTGCCAGAGTTCCGGAGGGGTTCGTAAAGTGATATCTCTTTGTATAAGTTGCATACGTTGGAATGAAATGTGTCTTCAGGATCGTACCCGTGATCGCAAGGCAGAAGTGGAAATACCTGAAAATGTAAGATGAGAACAACAGTCATTCATTCCTTCATTCATTCATCTTCAGTAACCGTTTTTTTCCCCCTGGTCAGGGCCATGATGGATTCCTGGTGCGATCTGGATGGGATGCTAGGATCGTTGCGCGCCACTCAGACAAAGTAGTCATGCAGTCATTTTCACACTTAGGGAGAATTTGGTACTGTCCGTTTACCGGCATATTTTTAAAAAGAGGTTGGAGAACCCAGAGGGAACCCGCATGAACGCATGGAGAACTGGTGAAAGTTCAAGCTCAGGAGCAAACCCGGGACCACGGAGATGTGAGGACGCATCGTTATCCATACAAGACAATAGACACAATGTAAAACCGTAAGAACAGTGCATGCTAATTAGACAGCACAGCAGAACAATAGTGGATGGAAGAAACCAGTTCAAACAACTGTAAACTAAAAAGCATTTATAAAGTGAAAATCCACACTGCCTAGTTGGCACGTTGATTCTATATCTATAGCGGTTCTATATCACTGAATATCATTTATTCAAACACTGACAATATTTTTTATAAGGAGTCCAAGAACGTTCTGGAGAAGGAAACCGGCAGCGTGGTACGCTTATTTGCAAATGACTTTTATTGGCTGTAGTTCTGCATTAAACACTGAAGTTACAGAACTGAAAGAGCCTAGTATCCGTAAATATCCTCTGATTACATTATCATTAGAGCTGCTTACTTTATCATTGGAATTCCTTTTTCGTAATTGCATGTGGCACGGCAGGTAAGGGGCAGAAATGGAGACATCTGTAACTATCTCAGGGCCACACTTGAGTTCTCTGTAGGGGGGAGTCTCTGATCTCCAAAGCAAGCTAAATCCTCATCAGTGTCAGTAAAGATGATTGACATTTTACTTCGTTCTCACCAAACATGATGGAAAATTGCCTGGACACACACACACACACACACATACACACGCACACACACACACGCAATCTACTCTTTAGCAATGTGTTGCGGTCTGACTGACTGCAACTGACCCAGAACACACACACACACCCCCAACAGGTCCTATCTATGTGCTCTTGTCTACGTGTGAATGGGAGAGGCAGCAGGGTGTCTGCAGGCTTCTCTCAGCTGTTGCTCTGCCGCCTCTCACAGCTGCCCCTCATTCTCGCCTACCGCCTGAGATGGATTAATCAACCTGGCTAATTAAACCCATGTGTAAATATGTAGAGACAGACAGGGCAGAGTATTCAATCAAGCGTTCGTTCGGGGCGCGAGGTTTTTCAATGAGTACTGCTCATTCAGCTGTGGAGAACTGACATTTCTTGGCATGACTTAAGGCAGGTTTGTATTAACCTGCTTAGTGCACAATTTGAAATTGCGAACTACAAAAACGAGTAACGGAAACGAGTGACTTTCGGAAAAAACGTTCGAACATGGCAAAGTTCACGAGGTGGTTTTTCAGACGATTCGACGAAGCCGTATTTCGCAGCATTGGAACGGAAATACCTTCTTTCGCATTTAAGTCACGTGACCTGACCGGACGAGGCAATCGAAACCACCGTGCCGAGATTTTTGGAGATCCGTTGCCACGTTTAATTGGAATGACTCTCACGGGAGGAACCCCCCCCCCCCCCCCAGGTTTGGGGGCTTGTTGTCAGTGGAAGAGGATCAGGCCTGGTGTGGAGTTTGATTCTCTCAAATCATTTTACAGTTATCGAGTTTATAAAAACAAACAGTTTACTTAACAGAACCAAATGTTCTGGGAAGCTGTTTAATATGCGGTGTAAAATCCTGGGGATTTTTATTGTCGTTGTCGCTGTTGTTGTTTTTTTTTTAACACATGCGTGCTTCGGTGTTCAATCCCGAACAATCCTGACTGGTTTTAAACGTCTAGTGCATGTTTGTGCTATTTTGTCCAGCCTTGCTTGGTTGGATGAGTATCCTGTAACTCATGTTGGCGAGACGTTCTGGAACCCATGTCGAGTGGCAGGAGAACACGCTGGAACGCTGCGGCTTGGATGGGAGAAGCGACTGAGGCCAGTAAATTTGTGGGTGTGGGATAGATGGCAGATTCCAGGCTCAGCTGCGTCTCATGCTGCTGTTTATCGTCGCAGAACGATCTCTGGCTTGGTGAACGCATCGATTACTGACTTGTTAAGGGGCAAAGCTTGGTTTCTCTAAATGTTCAGACCGAATAGAAAGCCTTGCTGTTTGTTGGTTCTTCTTCAACACCTCTGTTGATTTTTGCAGCTATGCTCTGAAGACCACGGAAAAGTAGAATTAGGGGTTAAAGGCCAAATCCCCGACTTTAACTTGGTCAACACAGCTTTTGTTGACAGCTGCCTGACAGGCCGTCAGGCTTGGAATGAGAAAGTGAAGAGTCCGGGGGCGGCGGGTGAAGCCGTGTATGGGAATTGAATTGACGGTCTTGACAGCCATTTGTGAGAAATTGAAAGGGCCAGACTTTCAGTCCACACTTAGACATACCTAGAGCCCCGGATTGTGCTTGGTTTCCTTGTTAATAGTTCAAATTTAAAAAGGCCGATTTAAATCCCAAATGTAAGACTAAATAAGAAAACCAAACATGGTAAAGCCTGTCACTAACCGATCTAAGCGCCGGCCTAGCACGCACGTACCATTTTGCATAAACATTTCCTATACAAGCGACTTTGCTAGAGCTTGGCTACTAAGCGAAGATAGGAAAAGGCCTGCACCAAATTAAAACTTAATAAAAACAGGTTAAAAGCTTGCTGATCTTTAACAGAAAAGTTTAATTGTTGTTGTTGGGGTGGAGTAGTGGTTAACACCGTCGCCTCACAGCAGGAAGGTTCTGGCGCAGATCCCCGGGTCCACCAGTCTCTGTGTGGAGTTTCCATGTTCTCGCCGCGCCTGTGCAGGTTTCCTCCGGGTGCCCCAGTTTCCTCCTTCAGTCCAAAAACATGCAGATCTCTATATTAAGATACTCTAAATTGTCCATAGGTGTGAGCGTGAACAGTTGTTCGTTTTTGTGTCAGCCCTGCGATTGATTGGCGACCTCTCCGTTGTGTACCCTGCCTCGCACCCGAAGTCAGCTGGGACTGGCTCCGGCTCCTACCGGGATTCGTAACGGATAAGCGGCATAGAAAATGGTCCGTGCTAATGGTCAATACGTTTTCTAGACATTGTCAAGACATTGCGCTTTCTGATATCTTGCAGCATATTTTTTGTCTTCTTGACCCCGGGAAAGAGGAACGCCCGTAACGCAAGTTTTAGAATTTTAAATGTGACAGGAAATGTTCTCTGTCTGGAATATTTAATATTTACACTGTTTTTAGGTGCCCGTTTAAATGTTAGTAAATGCGTGATCCCGTCCAGCAAAGCTCAGATTTTCCTCATGCCTGATCCCTGCTATTGAAGCAAGCGTTCAAACGACACTCCGACGGATCTGATCAAAAACGGATCAGATGGTTTTGCACAAATTTGTGGCGCTCAAGTGCACACTGCCATTAAAGCGGAAAGGGGGCGTCTTGAATATTAAGAAACTTTCAACTTCATGTAAAGATTCTGCTTTTCATTCAGGTTGTCAGTCGTATAATTTGTAATGAAAATTGTTGGATTAAATGCACAATAGAAGCATTTTCACTAGGGTTCTCAGACATCTGGATCCCAGTGTACGTATATATATATATAATGTCTTCAGGCGTGCGTATGTAGTGTGTGTGGTTTTACACAGACTCGCACACTGGAAAGGATTTTCTCTGGAATGAGGTGTGTACCTATCTGAGTAGAACAAAAGCACTGCTGATCCCTGTGTCTTGTCTTCTTAGCATTGCACTCTGTGTGTGTGTGTGTGTGTGTGTGTGTCTTGGGAAGGAGTGGTCCTGGAAAGACGGGGTAGTGGCTCAAAGGTGAAGCGTGATGGGAAAGTGGAGAGCTTAAAATTTGTCGTCTGCCACTGTCGATGTTTGAGCGTGGACCCTGACCATCATCTGCTCGGATTAATTTTAAGCTGCTTTGCGTGTAAACATCTGCCACGCGAATGCGACCGGATGGACCGGCGTAGATCCGTTTGCGAGACCTAATATGAAGGCTTTGACATTTGGAACACAGGATCTTAATCAAGGAAACGTGCGCAGTATTTGCTGTATAGCGAAGCTCAGATCTGGACGAAAAAACCAGACAAATACAATTTCAGGCTGACTTGTAAACATTTTTAAATGATGATGTTGTTGAACTGCTGGGAAAGCCGTATATGCTTTCACCTCCCATGAATGATTGATTTAAGAGAGTAAAGGCAGCAGTAACGCTCTGCTTTACAGTAGCGCTGCACACAGGCCACAGTGGTCGTAAAACGCAGTCAGGCTTGGCAGTGGATTGTGAATGATAAACTGACCTTTCCTTCTCATTAGTTTTATGGAGTATCAGCTTTATCTCTCCAGGGCAGGGCCTTTTCATGGCTAGGCCGCTGTGTGATCCATTTATTTATTTTTTTATTTTTTGAGGTATTGCAGAAAAACAAGAGAATGTCCTTAAAACCCTATGGGCAAGACTTCATGAAAACAAGCAAAAATCTATATTTAAGTAAAGAATAACGCATTGAGGAGTGAGCACTCTTCTTTATGGTGTTTAATGTGTACCTTTATTTATAATGTATATGTATAAGAAAAAAAGATGAAATATTTAATGCTATATACATCCATCCATCCATCCATTATCTATAGCGCTTTATCCGTCTGGGTCGCGGGGAAGCTGGAGCCAATCCCAGCATC
>JAQQZR010000012.1:17156139-17169542 GCA_030068235.1 Notoglanidium macrostoma
AATTTAGAGTAGCCAGTTGACCTAATCTGCATGTCTTTGGACTGTTGGAGGAAACCGGAGCACCCGGAGGAAACCCATGTACAATGCAAACTCCATGCAGAAAGGTACCCTGGGTGACCTGGGGATCGAACCCAGGACCTGCTTGCTGTGAGGCGACTGTGATACCCACCGCACCATAAGTAGTTGAACAATAATATAAGCTAAGATGAATACAGGGAAATAAACCTCTACAGGGAAACTAGCAACGTAGCAAATGCAGTGTGTAAAATAGGTACGGAATGTGTGTTCAGTATGCTAATAAGGTTAATAAGTGTTGATGCTCCGTACAGCCTGGTGAACGGAACTCCCGAGAAGGTATCTAGGGAAGTGTGGTGTTACTACTTGCCTCTGCCAATAGCGTCGAAGAATCCCCTGGGTGGTATTATTAGACGTAGTCGTGTAATCTGTTTGGTGTTCACTGGAGACCCATTTGAGCGAATAATCTGTATTCGCTGTCCACTGGTGACGTCAGACAGATGTTAATGCCAGGTGTGAAAGTGGTATTTACTTCTAATGCTCAAGTAATTTCCTGAGAAAACTCGTAATTCCCATTCAGGAACGTGTTTCCTTAACCCCGAGTTCAACAACATTAAATCCACACGGCTGCTAGAACACTGCTGAGGTAAATATATACGTCACGCGTCACAGTTGGCTGGCGAGCTTCTCGCTAACGAAAGCGAACATGGAGGATTCCGTGTCCGAGGTAAATCGAATGCAGGATAAGTGAATGGGCTGCAGGTGACTGATGCTTGTAATAAATGGCGGCGTGTCGGGTAATTAACACATCTTTAATCTTCTTGTGACTGACTTTCTTTGTCCTCTGCACTTCTCGTCCCTCGGAGCGCGCCAGTGTGTTTCTGGACTGACCCCGGTTTGAACCTGTCAGGACCGTCCTATCCCCGAGTAGAAATCTTGCTCTGGGAAGACTGATGGGAATTAATTATATGGTAGGGCTGTGTTTTCAGTGAGCCAATTAACTTCCTCCTTTAGTAAGGGTGGATAATAAATGTTTTCATACGTGCATGCAGCGCCGCTTCTGCGTGGGGCCTCTTCAGCCAGAATGAAATCACTGCTGCTAATTAAGCAGAAGTTAAGGCGTGCAATTAACCTCTGCGTGTGAGATGACAGGAATACATATTCCTTTACGCAAGAAGGGTCTCCAGGGACACTCGCCTGAACAAATCGCTCCGTCTTGATGTGTGTACGGACCCTTGAGATTGGTTAGCGTCTTTATATTTGCATGTCCTGTGCTTGTGAGGGATCTAGAGGGTGTATGCTTCGTTTCGTTCACCGCACACGCACACCAGCGTTGTCGACCTGGCACAGGAAGTGGCTGCTTCGGTGGAGACAGCAGAAGGGCGCATTACTCATGGCTGTGGTCTTCTTTGCCCTTCTGGATGGTGCCATCTGCTCCCATGAAAGAACTCCTCAAGCTGAGTTTACATTTAAGACGTTATGGTGTTCATGTAGTATCATCAACAGAGGTCTGATCAGCGATCCAATCAGATGGTGATAAGAACGAACGCAAGGTGCTACGCAACGTGAGTCAAGTGTAGATGCCGGCAACCGAGCGGAAAAGAAAGCCTCGGTGCTCACTGACCTGAACTGCTGAGGTTCCTCTGCATGCTCGCTTCACTGCTTCACGCTTGCGAAGTGCGTGCGTTTCACGGCACCTTGACACTCCTGCTGAAAGACCTCACTCGCTGACGCCGCATGCTCATGTCACACGTGTGCAGGTCACGCTTATAGTGCGGAGCTGCTCCAGTGCCTCCTGTTGATGTAGACACAAAGAACAGTTCGCTTTGCTTCGAGTATGAGTGCATCCGTATGATTTGGTCCTTATGTTTACTCATGCTTTTGAAGTTATTGCGACATTCCCATCATTTAATGCCAGTAAAGCAGCCTGAAATTGAGCATGTGATGAAAGAATATGCAATGTGTACAGTCCATAATCTTAATAATTCATTTTTTTGCGACGTTATGGAAAGCTTCTGTAATGAAATGCCACCGTCTAATTATTGTGTGTGTGTGTGTGTGTGTGTGTGTGTGGCTGTGTGTGTGTTGTGCGAGACAGAGACCGAGAGAGAGAGACGGGTGTCTCATTAACCTTCCAGATAAAGCCAGGGTGAAGGTTCAGACAGCTCCCCTAAGGCCACGCGACTGGGCACAGTGCCCCATTCTACCAGTACGGCTTAATTAAACGAGAGATTTACACCCTATTAATAAATCAGTCATTGCTGAAATGTTAACACGGGCAGCGTGCATTTACTCTCACTGATGCACCTGAAGGCGTAGTTAATTGGACACGTGCCAAGTCGCTTCAGTTCCACAGCAGCAGTGGATTTTTATTTATTTATTTATTTATTTTTTGTTGGACTAGTGTTTTTTTTTTTTCTTTCTTCTTTCTTTCCCTAAGCTGATATGCCTTTGGGTGAGTCGTGGCACTGCGTTAATGGTGATTTGTCTCCTATCATTTGCATACAGAAGTCACTATTCTGGCATTCGTAATGCTCAAGACCGACATGAAGTCGGTGAGAAAATCCGAAAAAGAAAAGCAGTATGTTGATGCAGAGAGCAAAACTGTCAAGTTCTACAAAAAACGTCTCGGGAGCTGCAGGGTCTGACTTTCATGCAGGCGGCCAGACATGAAGCTCGCAACACATACCTTTCCTCTATACGTGACACACATAACTCCCTAGCTTTCATTCCTGTGTCCACTGGTTTAATAAACCTACCCTGTTAATGTATGTATTGACCTTCACATTAGTGAAACCGTGCAACGTCAATCGGATTTTCCGACGTCCTGCTCGCAATCAATGTGGTTTGTAGCCTTTTTAAAATCCCTGTCGTAGGTAACTTGTGAATTTTATCCAACGCCAGAGCACACGCTGCTGCAGCAGGGCTGTAGGCGGAAATATTGAGCTGACATTCAGTCAGGTCTCCGCTGTGCATTTCTAAGATGATTATTTCTGTTCATTATTTCTTCTGTTAAACATGTGTGCAACCACCGACAGGGGGAACGTTTAATTAGGGGAAAACGATGCTTTAAATACATTTACATTAAACGCAATGCGGTTGACTGAGTATCCCTCGTTAACGCTTACAGATACCTGATTGTTAAAGTGAGGTGTCCTCAGTTTGCACATGTGTTTTGACTCTCATGGTCTTGACCACCGTGGCTTGTACTTTGAGCGACGGTGGACTGTATTGATAAGGCTTCCTGATGGGAAACTATTATGTGTTATACAGGAAGCAATTACGAAGAGCTGGCCATTGTCTGATCTCCCTGAGTAAATATATTTGGATTGCCATGTGTGTGTGTGTGTGTGTGTGTGTGTGTTTGAGAGATGAAGCCCGTATGAGAGACACTACTTTCCTATGGTTGTTTCCTACATGAAATACACTATATGGGCAAAAGTTTGTATAAACCTGACCGTCACACCTCTACGTGTTCCTTCAACAAAGTTGGACGCGTACAATTGTTCCGAATGTCTTTGTGTGCTGTAGTGTTAAGATTTCCCCTCAATGGAAGTAAGAGGCCCAAACCTGTTCCAGCAGGACAGTGCTTCAACGCACAAAGCAAGCTCTATGAAGACATGGTTTGTCAAGGTTGGATTGGAAGATCTCGAGTGTCCTGCACGGAGCCCTGACCTCAACCCCACTGAACAGCATCGGGATGAACTGGAACGCCGACCGCACCCCAGTGCTTCTCGCCCAACATCAGTGACCTCATTAATGTGACCGAATGGGCACAAATTCCCACAGCCAGGCTCCAAAATATGCAATGGGATGTTCAACAAGCATAATATGGGTGTGAATGGTGTCCACAAACCTTCGGCCATATAGTTTTAACTAAATAAACAGTATTCACCTTAAATGTTTGTTTGCATTTCATGGACTGAGATGATCTTCCTGACCGGATTACGGATACGAATTCTCACCACTTAAACTAGGAGTTGTTCAGTCACGTTGAGCTCATTTGGTAGACGTGTAGGAGCAGCAGTCACGGTGTGGTCAAGTAGTGCTTTTTGTGTCAAACTTTTCCTAGTTTTTTCGAGTGCCCTTTAATTATCCTTTTGAATGACGATGTATATTAACCCGTGACTTGTCCAGCTCTGTACCGGAACACTAGAAGGTCATATTCGATAGCTCGAACAACCTCATCGTTTTTTTCATTCATCAGAGTAAGGTGTCATCTCATTCACCCTTCCTGTAAATTACACTGTGTAATGAAAAAGCAGTGTCGGTGATTTAATGACTCCTTATGGCTCTCTCCTGACCTGCAGCAAGTCCCAGTCATCCTCCTTATGGCTGTTTGCTCCATGATCAATGCCTAAAGTGTTTATGTAGGTCTGTGATAACTGTGACAGATCATGGGCCGTGACCAATTTGCTTAGTCGTTCGGGGGCTTTGGGGCTGCTTTATGTCCACTGGCACTTCATTGGACAACAGGGGCAGGGTGCAGTTTTAAGGAAAGCGCCTTAGGCACACATCTGTCGCCTGCTGCTGGATCAGCTACCGCCTTTATTAAGGTTCCTTTGTGCTTCTGGGGAACTACTGAAACAAGTGCACGTTTGTCCTTTGACATGATGTTGCAGTTAATTTATTTGACGAACACATCAAGCATTGCAATTGATGAACCACTGTCATCTGAATAAAATGGATTCATTTCCATCTGCAGGTTTGTCATGAATACTAAGATAAAGCCAAATGATTAAAAATATCAGCCAGATATAGCTTTGTGGAGCAAATTTAGAAACATCTTTGTTAATCGGTTTATCCACTCCCGAGAGTTTGAGCCATTTTCTGCTTTTAAGCCGGCTGGTTGTCAGGAAGGGCTGCAGTGGGGAGATAAAAGCCCAGTCACGTCTGCCGGAGAAGACGAGGCTGAAGCAGTAATGGAAAGGGCGGACGCAGACGGGTGAGAAACACAAGGAACAAGAAGGAGTGCCCGAGGAAAGAAAAACTGACAACATCAGGAAAAAAAGCTAGAGGGACCTGCTGTTTTTGTGTTGTACCTCAAAATATTTCTGGAACAGGTACCGTGCTGGGATTTCGAGGAGGGCGTTTTGATGGCCTTCTTTGCACAGGTTTCAGGAGACTGAAATCAATGGAGTCCTGTGAGGCTTTCCTGCTCCGAACGAGACATCCCTGTACTGTACTTGAACCGCCGTGCCTTGTTTAATAAAAGATGGAGGCTCGTCTCCTCCCAAGTCTTTTCACAAACCCGTCATAACAGTTTTGTAACTGTTCATAACATCCTCCACCGACCAAGTACACTATATGGCCAAAAGTATATGGTCACGTGACCTTCACACCCATATGTTGGCCTTCACCAAATTGTTGCCGCAAAGTTGGGAGCCCAGGAAGACAGACATTGACATTGAAAGAAAAAGACAAAGACATTGTCTGAAATGTCTTTAGTATGCTGTAGGATTGAGATTTCGCTTCACTGGAACTAACATGCTCCAGAACGACGGTGGCAATCGGTTTTATAAAGATATGGTCCGCCAAGTTTGGTGCGGAAGAAGTGGAGTGGCCTGCACAGAGCCCTGAACCCCATTGATCACTCTTTCACACACGTAGGAATGCTGACAGCATGCCAGGGCTCCTCTCCCAACATCAGTGCATGACCTCAATAATGCCCTTGTAGGTGAATGCAGACAAATCCCTACAGCAACGCTCCCAAATCTATATTAAAAAGCCTTCAGCAATCACATATGGGTGTGATGGACAGGGCAGATGACCACAAAGGATGACCCTAGGCCTACCACCAGGCAACCATAAACAGATAAATGAGCTTGTAGTAGATACTCATTGATCAAGCAGAGATTGTAATGACTCAATTTGACTGAATAAACATTTGAACTGTGGGAAACGGTTTGTAGTTATGGCGCTAAGGCGTCATTTCTTATCTCGTCAGGATAAGTCATGAATTTGTCGGTGATCGGAAGGCACATACTTGTCAACATACTCCACAGCGACGTAATCGGTTCTTGCGCCAGTCACCTGAGCCCATTGCGAAAAGAGCTTGTTTTGGTATCTGGGGACTTGATTTGATGACTTCATTCTGTTTTGGTTCAGTGGTCCTTCCTGCATTAACTCCTAATGTATTTAGGAATTGTAGCTGAATGAGGCACTTTGGGAGTGACTAAGATTTTAGATTGGATCAAATCTAGAGAGGCTTTAGAACAATTACCAGCCTGTAATGGTGTACCTGTATTGAACAGATATTTACCACTGACCCAGTTCTAGCTCCGTCGGGACTCCGTTCTGCTCTAAACTAAATTAACCTGCCAATGCTAATGAGGGTGGTCAGGCCTGTGGGCTCCCATGGGAGCGATCCCTTTTATGTAGCTTCCCTCATCCCAATTTCCATCCGATTCATTATAACATGAACCACAAAGCTGATCTGCAATCAGCATAAAAAACGCCTTCCACCACATGACGGTGTTGGAATCTTAATATAATTATGTGTATTATTAGACATTTTAAATAGGCTGGTGTGTACTTTGAGGTCGTTTGTGCTCATTAATGTTGTCTTGGATGCCTTTGTATTGAAGAACAGCAGGGTGAAACCAGGAAGACTGTTGTATGCAGAATGAGAATTCCTGTAGTGAGCGTTTCTGTGGCGTGTTGGATTTTGAATATTGCAGATCAATCTGAGTAAAGGACTTCTCTGTTTTTTAAAGAGCCTTTCAGTGTGAAAGATAAGGTTGTGGAGCTGACCATTAGTTGTCAATGAACTGTTAACCAGCAAGCTTACAGTCGATACCAAATAGAGGCTTTAGTGAATGCAAAATCGGTAGGCTACGTTACCTTGAACGATGTAGCTAGCAGTGATGTACGTCTACAGGCAGATATATTGAAACTTGAAATGCGAGCCAGTTTCCAATGAGAGCCAGTATTGTAAGTATTCTGTTTTCTTGCCCACGTCATAGTCAGACGGTTCAGTCTAGTCGGTGTGGCTACGGGATAATAAATCTGAAATCCGGAAATACTTGTGCAAGATTTGACTACTTTATTCAAGTTTGTTTAATATAACGGTGTCCATGTTTTGGTCTATTTTTACTTGTCTTAACATAAGCGTAGTTCAGTTTTTAAATTCTTTTATATAGATTCATTAAATAGCATTAACTTTTCAAATATGCATGCAGTAGTCAGTATACATTGCTCTGGGCAGCATTGGCAATTTCTCACACAAGTGTCTCACATCCCTGTGCTAACACTAATTAAAAATGACTGTTCATAGACCGCAAAAACCTGTAAGCAGTTTTCTCCACCCGTGAGCACTTTTTATGTAAATGAAAGCACAAACTTGCACATTTTTCTCGCAATAATAATAATAAATAACAACCCACCAGTTCAGATCTCAAAGGTTATACATTAGCGCTTATTATTGTAGTCAACCGTTGCACTCATCAAAAGATTTCTTGGCTGCTTCCTGGTTAACTGTTAATAACGCGAAGGCTTGGATCATTTCTTAATGTTTCTCCTGTAGCTGTAGAGAATGATTTGTTGTGTTGTCCTTCCCTGACAGTGGAAGGTTGCTTGTTTTGGCACTGCTTTTGAGTAAGGTCTGTTTACTGTAGTGGCTTGTCAGCTTATCTCTCACTCCAATTGCCTGCATCCTCATACCTGAAGAGTGTGCGTATGTGGGTGTTTGTGTGTCGAGTGCACCGCCTGAATTGCGCTGGCGATATTCAGGTGAAGTCTGTTTATTTATTTAAGCTATTTTTGCACTATAACCGTTACATGCACATGGACCGTGAACATCGCGTGCACACTGTATAACAGTAGTAACCCACCGTTCTCGAGGTGCATTGAAAGGGAATTTCACAGCACCATGCTTGAAAGGACTTACGCCGTGTGTCTCATGGGGAGAATTTTGAGCGAGAGAGAGATAGAGATTCTGCTGCATGACCGCTTCTTTCCATCTCCCCTAACACACATTCTGAAGTATAGTCCTGCTCAAACCAATAAAAGAAGTGTCTTTGCACACCAAGCTTGATGGATAAATAGACCCACCCGTTCCCTTTTTTGGGGGGGTTGGTTGGAAGAGGTTTGTTCTCACTACTACTGCTGTGTATGTAGTGCTGGAAGTCAGAAAATGGACCTCAGAAATTGACTTTGCGTGGCAAGAAGCCATATACGGTCTATCTGTTGATACAGTTGGTGAACTGAGGCCGCACACACACACTTGGCCGCTTGGACAGGTGCCATCGGAGCAGGTGGTTCCGAACACCAGCAGCTACTTTGCTGGATATTTGATAAGTCATGTTGCAGAGGCAAGCTTGATCGGGAACATGGCTGCCTTTAAGCATCACACCTGCAAGCCTCGAGATTGAAACGGCTTTGGCTCGGAGTCTAGAAGCACGCTGTGAAAATGAGCCGTAGATCCGGCGAGGCGGTCCCTTCCACTTATGTTTCCTTTTGCCACTTATCTCATACCATGAAGGGAAAAAGCAAAAAGCGAGAAGCCCCACTGACTACGCTTAACCCTCTCCTGCCACGTCCAAACTCCATTGGGAGTTTTCCCACCAAAATCCAGTCCCAGATCAGGAATGTTTATTTTCGTAATAAGATATGCATTTTTTTGTTTGTTTTTTTTGCAGCTTTTGTCATGTCCACTAAACGTGAATGTACATGGAGTGTGTGAACATTTGAGCATGTATGATGAACCATCTCAGAATGAACTACATTTAAGCGATCTTTCATTTATTTATAAATGAACTCAACATATTTTCCATTTATCTTGACGGAAAGCCGGCGTGCTCCACGAGTCCTGCCGAGAGCATGTGAGATGGGTGAAGGGGGCGGGGCTTCGTATCGGAGAGTCTGAAACTCCTAGACTAATGATTCAGATTATCATGTTGATTGAATCGTCTCCTGTTTCATTGGGGGGCAAAAAAGACAAATCTTTCGGTGTGTTCTTGAGTGATAACTCGTACAAGCGTACTTTGATGTTAACGCGAGCCACATAAAGCTAGTCTGGTCTAATCTAATAGAACGTGACTCGATGTCACACGTAAAGTATATTATCCAGGACTACGTCTAGTATGTGAGCAGTCGGATTAAAAGTTGTTGTTTTTTTCACTGACTAGCACTCATGGGCTCTGACCTTGGCTGCGGTTTTCACGTTAAGTACGAAGAATCCGATGAGAAACAGGTGACGCATTAAGCCAGTGGAGCTTCCATATTTATTAGATGTGACAGTATCAGAAAAAGTCAACAGACTGTATTTTTCTAATAGCAGATGCACAGATAAAGCCAGGGATAAGTCACTAACCTTATTTCCCATCAGGCCTCAGCAGCAGGAGAGAGATGAGATGTCGCTGATGTGTCTTTGCTTCTAATATTTAACTTGATAAGCTCTGCGCTGTCTGGACGTGGGATGCAGGACCTCTGCCCACGCGCCATGCAATTTACCGAACACTTTTGTGTGTGTGTGAAATCAGTAGCCTATCAGTATTCAAGGTTACAATCTCTATCCGCACTTCCTTATGTGCTCTCGCGTGCGTGCCAGTTACTAACCAAACTTTTTCAATGAGATTTTTTCGATGCAAGATATTGTTATTGGATGGAAAATGAGTCGCGGGTTCACATCGATCGTGAGTTCACTCTGCGAAAAGGTTGCCGATTGGTCCCTTATAGTGTCGCTCAAATGACCACTCGCTGTTGAAGTAGGCAGATTATACCCATTAAAACATCGTTCCGCCTCTTTAGTAAAAGCTAGACATCTGGGTTATGAGACTGCTATTGCCACTGCTTCATTTAATGGGAGAGGAATTAAGCATCCTCTTCTAGACAAGGGTCTGTTGGCTGAACATAATGTAGTATATTGCCATACAGTCAGTCCTGCTCTCCGTTTAAGTTGCTGTCCTGCGTATGACGTATGACATCGATATTGTGATGAATTACATAACGCTGCACTTTTCTGAGACATCGTATAATGAGCTAAATAAAAATATTTTTAATAATTATAAACGGAAGGAATTCTTTTTTTTTTATTTGAGCTTTAAGACCGTAAATTCTTCACAGGTTTCTTTACATTTTTTTTTTTTTTTTTTGTCATTATTGTGGGCATTAAATACATTTTTTCTCAACAATGTTTACAGTTTTGCGGACCGTCCGTTTGTTAAATTCTCCATCAGGGTACCTCGGAAATTTCCGGAGGTGTGACGATATGATTATTTTTAATCAAAAGCTTTTAATCAAAGCTTCCCTTGGTGCTCTTCTTCACCTGTATGTTACAAATTCGCAAATTTCAGAATGACCTTTGAATATATTTAATATATATGTACAAAATACCGCAAGAGGGTTTTGGGATCACCAATATACTGATCCCCAGACTTTTTTTGAAAAGTTCTCGCCTGTTTGATGGATGGTTGCCATTACACATGCTCTTTTATTCATTTAATCATTCATCTTCATGTGCACGCTTCATCCTGGTCAGGGGCGTGCTGGATCCGGAGCCTATCCTGGGAACACTGGGTGCATGATGGGAACACAGACCCAGGATCGGACGCATCATAATTAAATAAACCCTGAATGCATGGTGTTATTCATCAGTTTCTCAGTGACTTAATGTGTCCTTCATGTTTACATGCGTGCTGTTTATGTGTTGTATTATCTCCATTTTTTGAACGATTTACGTATTGTAGAGGCTAGGCATTGCCAACGCTGACCCATTTCCTGTTCTCGTAAACTCTGATTAGTGTAAGGGAATATAGTTCCTCTATAGTCTTGTGTGTGCACTGGGATTGGACTGATCCTGGGGTTTTGCGTAGCGAGATTTAACTCACAAGTAAAGCTTCCAGTTTTCCCTCCTGGGTTGCCATGGTGATGGCCTTAATGGCGGAGAGTTAAGACCATTAACAATCCATTCTTCACTAATTAATACCCCTGCTTCAGACAGTACTTAGGAAATGATCTTATTGTCCCTGTGTGTCCACCTAAAACATGTTTATCCACAGCTAATCTCAGCATTTTTTCCTCAGTGTTAGAGCTTAAGTCTTGATAAAGACGCATTAATCTTGCAATAATTGGCATTCGGGCTTATCGAGTTGCCATCTGTATGTCTGCTGGGCAAATCCAACAGATCTAGCTGGGACTCACTGGAGCTCGAGTCACTGTCCTGGTGAGAAAGTATCACCCTGTATTGTTGAGAGTCCTGGAAAGAAGAGCCGGCTTGTTTGTTTTTTTAAAGCCCCCCCCTGCAGTTTCACGGTAAATGAGAGTTGATGTCATCTGGAGTGAAACTTTTTTTTTCCCTTTTTCTCTTAATGAGCACACTGTGACAGAAGCACAGGTCACAGCATGCACACTGCTGCAGGATCTCTGTAATTATACTTTTCCATTCGAGAGACTTCACGCAGAAAGCGCAACGCAAGTTTACTTTAAATCAGTTACGTGACTGCGTGGGCTGAACTTGTTTGTGCGCGAGAACTACACACAGCAGCAGTCTTTTTGTGTCCGCGTACATCGTCCGTTTTCGTTGTCACTTTGTGTGTTTCAAAGTGAAATAAAAATCGATGCGCTGCCAAGATGCTGAAAATAGTTTTTGGCCTTAAAAACAATAAACTTTACAAAAAGCCCCGATATTTTTCCTTTGCTTGTTTTTCAGTGTTTCAGATTGATTCTGGGACTAAAATGAACGAACGATCTTGAATGACCTGGAAGCCAGACTGCCGCATCTTTTCAAACTGCATCGCAAGGCAGAGTCGGACACTCTGTGGCAAGCGCTATCTACCGCCTTCTACATACATGAGCACACAGACACCGACGATTGGCTAGCATCTCTGATTGACCCCACCCACCCAGGGAGCATGCCCAGTTTTGCTCTCTTGGACTCATGGCCATGAATAACTGTAGTAGCTCTGGGATTCGAGCTTGCGACCTCCCAATCACAGGGCAAATACTTTTGTTTCCCTACTCACCCATGGTGTACCGATTCGAAAACTTTTGAATCGGCACAATTTTTTTCTGAACAATTTTTTTTTCTGCAGTGGGCATGTTTCTCATAGTTGGATTTATGTATATTAGATTTCTCAATGATTTTTTGTTTGTCTTGGAGCAAGTAGAACCAATGTGTAGGAGTGAAAAAATCCAAAATGGCTGAAAATCCAACATGGCGTAATTAGCATCATGGGGTCCGTTCAACTGGATTTTCGGGTCAAGTAGAATTGTGTTTTTACGACATGGTGGTTCACAGTTATTATTGTTAACTTCTATCCAGATTTGCCCTATTGGAGGTGCTAGAGGGCTTCAGTGGCGTCTCCCAGAAATCCTGTGAAGGTAGTTGACACCGTCCTCTATCAATACGCCAAATTTCATAAAAGGAGCATGAAACATATTATGGGCTGCCATAGACTTCTTTAGAAAGTTGAATAATAGTAATAATAATAATACGATTAATTACTATCCTATTTTAGTGTGATCAAAATGAATATAAAAAGCCCTTTCCTCGTTTTCCCGTTTTTATTTGGAAATGGAAAACAAATTAATGCAGAATTCTCTGAAATTATACTCCTCAAGTTCCAAATGCACTTAGTGTTCCATTATGCAAGTCTGGAGATTGAAGGAAAAAACAAACCATGGCCACTAAACGCTTGGTGCACCTGGCAGAGTCGGTGTGGCTGGTCGTAGCTGAAGGTTATACACACGGTACAGGAAAAAGCAGTGTGTGCGGCGCGCCGCTCTCACTGCTCAGAGTTTTCTCTCCATTAGGATTGCGGGTGCGTAAATCATAAATCAAGCTCAGTTCTGCTGCCCAATTTACCCTCTCGCTCGCCCCTGCTCCTGATTAAATGTAGCACTCATTTATTACATGAGGAGGTGAAGGACAGGCACTCTCGCTTTAAACAGTGGTGCTAGTGAGAAGTTTCGCAAAAGCCGCGGTCACCTTGTCTCACGCTTCTGAATTTGCTGTATTAACTGTGTTAATGGAATTAGAGCAGAGTACATGACGGCTTTAAGTGGGACAATATTGGGCTTAATGACCTGCCTCTGATCAGTTATGTGACTTGTGCCAAGCTCTGCATGCGTGTGTGTGTGTGTGTGTGTTTGTGTTTAATACCAAATGCTGCCAAAAAAGGTAGGAATATCTGTTAGTTTGACTGGACATTTGGCTGGTCCCCATGAGGAAAGGTACTCACAAGGATAGTAAGACGTGTTTGTGTTTAATACCAAACGCTGCCAAAAAAGGTAGGAATATCTGTTAGTTTGACTGGACATTTGACTGGTCCCCATGAGGAAAGGTCCTCACAAGGATAGTAAGACGTGTTTGTGTTTGTGTTTAATACCAAACGCTGCCAAAAAAGGTAGGAATATCTGTTAGTTTGACTGGACATTTGACTGGTCCC
>JAQQZR010000012.1:17172718-17186952 GCA_030068235.1 Notoglanidium macrostoma
TGGGTGACCCGGGGATCGAACCCAGGACCTTCTTGCTGTGAGGCGACAGTGCTAACCACTGCACCACCGTGCCGCCTTATCATTGGAATATTTACAGATATACCAGTATTTGGAATGATTGAAGATTCTACATCCAAAATACAAATCGCATCTTCATGACATGTATAATTTGCTGTTAAGTTATTAAGGAAGTGTTTCATAAAAAGGGGCGCGGCACTTGACAAAGCACATCGAGGCCGAATTTGAAAATGGCCGCCACTCGGTCAGAGTTGACTCCAGAAATTTGGGTTTTGTTCTCAGGCATGTACTGACAAAATGGAAAACATAAATCCATTATGGTGGGAAAGACACGGAATCACCCTTTGTGGTTTCTTGGTGCTTCAGTAGTACTGAACATCGCACTGGAAATGAAGCTAACTTATAATAGGGAAAGTCTTCCCGCTCACCTTGGAATGTGCTCAGAGCAATTCTCCAGAGCTCAGTTTGCGAAGCTGCACCAGCGTCTTGGCAGCGTAATGAGAGAATTAGCCTGGGTTGAGCTTGTGAGTGGTGAAGTGGTGTGCTGAGGTTTCAGAGCTCCAAGTCTGGGCAGGAGTTCAGCCTGGTGCAGCTCCAGACACCCAGGTGTGAAGTAGAGATCATTATTAATAGTTCTTTACTGCCTCATTTGCACAGTTATTTGCGAGTCTATCCTAGCAAGCGCCGTGCTTCAAGCCCGCTGCACATTGTACACAGCGAAGGTGGTTCAGAAGATTGTTCCAAAAAATCCCAAACCCACACAGAAAGGATTGAAACTTTTCTATATTTACTGCCATTTTGAGAGACATTTTCATAGGGCCGCTCCTCATACGAGGTCTCACTCAGTCCGTGTTTGAATTGGCTCTCGTGATGGTGGTTGACGCCACACTCTTCAGTCTGGCAAATCTGCGTAGTTTATCCCGCTGGAGCTCAAAGTCACGCTTTACCCAGCTACATCCTCCATCTTCCCAGAATCAATTTCTAGCAGTAAATCGGATTTCAGCACAACGCCGTCCCTCATTACATAGCAAGCATCTCTCATCGCAGGCAGACCCGTGGAAGATGCCCTTATACTCTTCTTTCTATCCCCTGAGCTAGGAACGGGGATTTATTTGGTATTAGCTCTATCAGATTAGTCCTCTAAGCTGTTGTCATATGAATGAAACGAATGAAACGATCCCGGAATCAGTCAGGGCTCATCAGCATGCTCATGTTTCTCAACTAAATCCTCTCTCCGGGTTATAGCGGAGGACTAATGCGTCAGAATGTCAAATCGAACTCCTCTGACTCTCAAACACTTTCCATGTTACTGACCCCAATATTAGATTAAACCCGCTGTGTCATGTGCCTGAGCTGGATTGCTTTAGTTTCAGCATAGGTAATGTACAGAATACTGAGAATATGGTCTGTATATTTTGAGTTAAGGAAGCATGCTTCATTATGCAAATACGTTTCTACGATACACAATATGGCTCATGAGGTATAGGGTTATTAACAAGTTCCCAGCAATAGAGTAACGCTGCATAAAAAAAAAGTGGTTTGATACTTTATTTAATGGCTTCTGCAAAAATGCAATTTTATTTATAAAAAATTTTTTAAAAAAGGAAATAAAAGCAATTCTACATGAGCGTAAAGGTGAATTGTTCATTCAGTTTTGTTAAAATTCTCCACAGATTCCGTACAATGGTTTAAAATGAGATGTTCAGGAGTGCCTTAGATGAAGAACCTGGAGAGTTGTAGTTCAGCCGGTCGGTTTTGTCAAATCATTGAACACCTCATCATGCGAGGAAGTGTGTTAGTGCTGGACGTACGTGATCCACCGACCTGACGTCAGCAAACTTCTCACTGATTTAATATCTAATCACCTGTGCAGCTGGCGAAGTGTAGCCGCTCATCTGCTCTAATCTCTCCCCGTGGACAACGGCGAGCTTCTGTCTCCTCGCAACCAAACAGTTCACATCCATCACAGGGACTGCCGGATAATATCGCAACAAACTTCGGAGGCTGATGGCAGTCGGATGAATCCGCGTGTTCTTTCAACGTGGCTCTGGCGCAGTAAAGTCATCCCGAGAGCGGCAGTAAGGCACGTCCTTACACTTGCGTTAACAGATGTCTCAGAGAGGCTGCTATGTATTCCGGTCATGTATTTATTAGCTCACCTGCTCATAGCCTGTAGTCTTCTCTCACACGCAAACACACTCCCACTTGTGTTTCAACTACGCTGTGCCAGTTTGCTTGTAAAGAAACGACTGAAAGGGAAGAGCTCTTCATGATGGTTCCCACTCAGCTGTGCTTAGTAAAGCACATTTCTTCATCACCTGTTCACCGCTGACCTCTTGTTCAACTCTTCTCTTCTTACGGTTTTTTTTACAAGAGTTGCTAGATAAGTTCTGTTATTGCCTTTCAAAGCAAATTGACAAAAACCATACCAACACACACACCACAAGTTTTAAGTGCTACACCTGAGGTGTTAAAATCTTAGAAATTGCAGCAGTTCAATGGTAAGTACTTCATAAAAAAATAATATTCCTAATTGCATCCCTGGCATACAACCTAAACACAATGTCTCATTAAGAGTCTACCGTGTTCAATCCATTAAAGCATAACCATATGGCGAGACCCGCCTGAAACGCATATCTGTGCTTTAATTAGACGTTCCCTAAACAGAGCGTTGTATCGGTTACAGAAAACGTTTTCGTTTTTAGCAAATAAAACCATTTCGCACTATAAAAATTGCGCAAGTATTATTTATAGTATCTAGCGATACACTACGGTCAAGATTCGAGTCGATCCATGATGCCGCCTTCTCAACTCGATTCTAAGAATATTTTGATGGACAAGACAAATTTCACAAATTGTGTGAAAAGACTGCTTTTTAATTTCTGAATGATGTGCATTTTTGTCATTATAAAACGAAATGAATCAAAAATTGCTGTTTGATATATTGCAAAGAAAATGTTAAATAAAGAGATAAGAAATATGTTAAGAATTCTCCCACAAATTTGATCGAAAATACAAAGGCTCGGACCTGGATAGATGACTGAGTAAATCATAAGGAGCTCTGTAGCAAGGCATGACGTGTCATTTTAAATGCAAAAACTGGAATTAAAGCTCCAAAGATGGCTAAAATGCCCTCCCTCCGCTGCCCCCTTTTCAGGCACTGTAGACTGCAGCTGCACACGGCTGTTGTGCCACAGCTCGGTCCCATGGCTCCGTCCGTGCCTGTGACATGCTCAGCTCTACCTAAAAAAAAAAAAAAAATACCGCACCCCAAAACACGTGGCATGTCTGCTTCACTTCCTGCAGTCGGGTCATTTGGACGTGGACCGAGACCACCTCGCTCACGTGCTCCTGGTGAGCACTTGCACTGTTAGACCATGTGCCGAGTCTGAATCAGAGCAAAATTGACTCTTTCGATTCATTTACTATTTGGATTGGTTTGATTTCACAGTACACAATGAAACAAACCAAAAACATCACTGGCCAGAAAGGAAAAAGGTGAACAAATCTAACCAAGTGCAGGTAGAAACCACTAGAAAATAACTGGATAATGATATTAACTATATAATGATATAAATAACCGCTGCTCCCTTGGGTAGTAGTTGGGTCGATTGGGTCGAATCACTGTCTCACGCCAATCGAATTGGTTATTTTAGTCCACAACAGAGTTAGATTGCTGTTTTATCAACTACACAAACAAACCACACTGAGAGGAAACCGCATCAGGGTTGGACTCAAATGGACTAAATGCTGCATATTTATATGCTGTATTCTGTGTAGTTTCTGATGGCTGTTACCACACTGGAAAGACATGTTTATGGCTGTCACTACGAGGAGTGTACTGTCTGCCTTCCTGTCTGGGCTTGGAGCTGTGGTTACTCACTCATCTACGTTATCCTCAGTGCACAACCGCTCTCCGGCACAAGATATTTGAAACTTTTAGTGACTCTGCGTCACTCTGTTGATGTGTCGTGTTTTAAAACCGATGTCTGTCCATTATACTTCCTCATGTCCTGGGTAGAGCGAGAGCTATAATGGTGAGTACGTCTAAAATGTTAACTCCGTCTCCCAGTGTGTGATGGAGTGGATTTAGTCACGCTGCTAACCGCCAACGTATTGTTCCAGGAAAGGGCACTGAGGGCGAAAAACACACAGTCGTGTCATTCCGGGCTTCCGTACAGGTTGTTTTTTTTAGTAAATGACAGAAAAGGTCAATCCTGCCTTGTAAAACATGGTGTAAAGCCTAACGCCACATCCTCCGAGACTACGGTTGGTCTTTGAGTATGACAAAGAATGACTTGCGAATGTAACACACTGTACCTGTCAGTGCTGGATTAAATGTGCAGCCGTTTGTCGAAGGTTTGTGTTTGCAAAGCAGGTGTGCTAAGTGGCTGTGCAGAAACAGATCAATGCTGGGATTCTGATACGGCTGGTGAGCGCATCGATCACTCGGTCAGTGAAGCCAATCTCTGGGTTTCTACTACGGGGGCTTTTGAGTTCTCAAGACATCGGAATGGTGAATCCTGCATTTCTTCGGAATGTGGATGCCGGCCATATTAACATGTCACGTGAAGTATCAGTGAAAAACATTTACAAACATTTACACTGAAGGGGAGATAAATGAGGCTCGTCGTGTCCCAGATCACACACTTGTGTACTACTGTTGAAAGCAGATCTTCGCATTACGATTCCTGTTTGCATCTTTTGGTTGTAAAGAAAGAATGGAGGAGGAAATGAGATTTGCTTAACGTTTTACTAGCTGACAAAAATATCTGACCGCTATCTGGCTCACGTGCGATCCAGAGGATGTTGCTTATCCTCCAGATGAACACGAGGTGAGCATTGCTACTGCTTCTGTACACACAAAAGCATAAGGAGTCTATTTGGAACAAATGCTGATGTCATGTGTGTGTGCGTGCTTGACAAAAGGAGGAAAAAACATAGCACGGATGTATTCTCGAGCAGTACGCTTCTCTTCATAAATCAGCAGCTGTGTTCCGCGCAGGAAACGAAAACGCTGTGCTGTGCACCGACACCTCACCGCCGTCATTTTTCAACTCTCTGCCTTTTAATTTGCTGCGCGTGAGTCGTGTTAAGTGATGAGTTATTCAGCAGCCTCCCAGGTAGGTTTGGACCGCATCATAACTTGGCATTTTCATTTAGCGCAAAACGTTAACGTTCGATTTGAGACGTTATTCGAAAATATACTGACACAGTATAGCGCTGAGACACGCTCTGTCTGTGGCTGTGTAGTAAATATTTAATGCGAGTAATATACATATATATATTTTACGTAGTTTGAGCATCATCGTTTTTGTGACGGCATTAGAGAGAACACGTAACGCCATCCTTCCCACCCAGACAGCATGGCCAAGTTTGCTCTGTTGGATTCCTTATTGTCATTGCCGGTATTCGAGCTCTCGATCGCCTCTCGACGGAGCTTTTCCGTTGCGCAACCTGGGAGCCTTGAACGTCATTTTAAAGAACAGCACTAACAGATGCACTGCTTACTCGCTGTACATTTTGGCCTACTCATTTATATCTCTCATTAGATGCAACAACATCACATACTTGCAATGTGGGCTTTTTTTCTGTTTCACACCGGAAATGTTTCTGTCAATCTCGTTCATGTGCAATTCGCAATTGCGAACTAAAAAACGAGAAATTCAAAGATGTGAATTTAAAAACAAAACAAAAAAACAACTCAAATATCGCATCATTCTTGCGCTGGCATGAGGTGCTTTTTCAGATGGTTCGACAAAGCAGTATTTCCCAAACTTGAAATTTTTTTTTTTTTGCATTTAGGTCACATGACATGACCCGAGCAAACGGAAACGCTACCTTTCTGAAAAAAGAGCGTTCTGTAAGAGCCGTCGCGGGAGGAGGAACCCCGGCTGTAATACATAACATCGTTCAACGGAGAAACGGACCATTCGCAATAGTGTTTTGACGGAAATTCGCAAACATCGCTTCTGTTTTGCGCAATGGAAACCCAGCTGCACTCCGCTTATGATTGGATCACATGGGACAGACTACTGGTGTAACATCATATTCCTTCTGTGTCTCTCAGATTCACACACACAGCCTGGAGAAGCACAAGGCTGGCTATGCAATATGCTCAGTGTGCATATAATCACACACACACACACACACAGAGACAGCTCATCATCGTCACACCTCACCCTCCTGCTGTCTCTCTTGTCTCTCTCAGTATGAAACACGCTTTTTACACACCTTCCTCATATTGCCGTGCTCCTCATGCACATCATTCAGACATGTTCTCTATCTCCCATCACGCACGCATTCTTTCACAGTTACAAATGGCCCACCTGGGCTGAGTAGCTGGACCACCTCAGGATTCCCCACCCAGGGCCTGTCTGTCACAGGGAACTCCCACTGCTGCAGGCACCGCAGGGGATCCTGGGATACGACACCGGTGCTGTCAAATCCAGCACTCCAGGCCTTCATGATCTCATTTGTCTCTCTGACAGGGTGTACCTGCCCAAGGCGACGCATGTGGCGCAGGGGCGGGTTCTACTCCTGCGGGACGAAACCATTGGTTACTCGGAAGTTCCCGTCACCGTTGCCATGACGATGGCAGACCAGGATTGTTCCTGGGAACGGCAGCGCATGCCTTTTTCTCCAGCAGACCATGAACACAGGTCAAGAGTTCTAGTGAACTATACGCTGCTTTTTTAGCCTCTCTTTTGCCATGATGTGTGGCAGTAAATGTGTGGGCCGGACTGTTCCACTGTAAGTTGGCTCTAATTGAGGGTTCTGCCCCAGACACGCCATCCCATGTGTGCTTGAAAGTTAAGACCACTAAGGTTTAGCGAAGACATTCTTTCTATTTCCTTTTCCTGCGTGTCTTAAAAGCCAGCCACTTGTACGCTCCGTGGGAGCCGGAGCTATCTTTGAACCCATTCTCCAGTGGGTTTAATCCGACTTGATTTTTCTTTTTCGGCTAGTATTTTATTTTGCAGGCTCCATCTCTGCTGCAGTGTTATTCTAGGCAGCGCATGGTGGTGCAGTGCGCTGTAGTGGGCTCGTAACATAGATCTCATGCTCTTGCATTCCATGCGTGTACTTCCCTTGTGGAACATGAATGTGGGTTTAAAATATTTTTCTTTTGCTATATAAGAATCCGTGTCTATTTAGAGCAAAGACATTTCAGTGCAGACTAGCTTCACATAAAAATATCTAGTAAGGCATTTTTTTTTTTTTGTCAAGGGCTATTTTACTAACACTGCCATAATAAGCGGTTTTGGCTTTATAGGAAAAAAGATCCACCCTGAAAAAACATAAAATATGTTTCCATTGAAGGGTTTATGGTGTACTTGGTGATTCTTGATGGTAGATGGTGTATTTCTATCCTTCCTGTGAGAAGTGAATGTTTTGTTGTATTGCTAGCACAGATACAAAGACATTTAATAGCAAGAAAAGATGCTCTGCTTTTGCTGTTGGCTCCTAAAACTTCTTCCCTCCCTGCCGGTTTCCAAGTTTTGAAGGCCATATTAATGGGAAATCTACAGTAGAAGTAGTGGAGAGGTTTCAGAATGCAATGTACCGGTGCGATGTCATGACCGAGACTCAGCTCAGCTAGTTAGGGAGCGATGAGAGGACGAGCACAGTGGCGTCAATGGTGGTGTTAGTAGCTTTACAACTTTATCCGTGTTCAGATGAGGAGTTGAGAGAGCTGGATGGACTAAAGGACTAAAGCGCTGCTGCATCAGTCTCGTTAGGTAGAGATGAATTCCCACTGATGCCACTATCGACAGGCAGTCAAACGGCGTTGTCTGGAATTTTAGGAAGCCGTTAACCAGGGAAAATAGGTAACCATAGCGTTGAAAGAGGTTTGTGAACTACGGATCATGTACTAATTATAAATATTGGCATGTAAGTTGTTAAGGGTGGATTTTCTTTCCTTCAAGCCACCTCATGGGTAAAACCGTGTAGCACTGCAGGCCGGCAAGCTATTAGTTCGGGTTGAATTTGCAAGCCTCGTTACATGGATCTCCCATTCCATGTTGTGGTCAAAGTCCCATGTAATTTCATTATCTGAAACAATTACACAGATCATGATCTCCACCCACCACCGAACACAATTTCATGCTTTACAGGTGGAAATAGTGGAAATTCCTGAGAATTGCTTCCGAACCTAATACGAACATATGCGCGCTAATACAGGCTGCTCAAGCAGGTACACGTGGCATCTTTCACATACATCATTTACATAAAGCTAAACAACGTTATTTTCCAACTACCAAAGAAGGGATAAGTCATAAGAAGTCATTTTTTAATGGCTGTAATGTAGCGATTAAACCATTACACCAGTCAGGTCAGTCACTGAGCATGTAATCAGGGCTCTGCGTCTCCATTCCTGGAAGATAATTTGATGCATGTCTTAGCTGACAGCAGTATTGGGCGTTTTGTTCTGCGTATTGTCACCAGGAACGTCCTGCAGCGAGGCTCGGGTGGAGGAGACGTTTCGCTGAGGCTGTCTCCTTCCCTGAGGAGGAAACTCAGGGAGATTAATTGGATTCTGGACTATTATTTATCATCATTATCTTCCCTTTCCTTGTTGCAGCTTTGCCCGTGTCTAAATGAGCCGAGAATTATTGCAGGTGAGGGCTGTTTTGTTCTGATGTTCAGTGTTCTTGTGGCTTTTCCCCCTCCCTGTCAGAAGGCCGAGCTAATGGCACCTAAAATCAATTTCCTGCTCGGCTCTTGAGCATGAGCACGAGGTTTGTCTGCTAGGCTGCACTGGCCTCATTCACTTAAGGACAGGGATGTGTGAGAACTCTTGTTTAGGGGGGTTTAAAATGGGGTTTCGGTATGAAATGGAGTGTGTTCTGGTCAGGGCTGAAGTAAAGCCGCATTTGAAAGAAAGCGAATGTCTTTTTGCCGAGTTAAGGACTGACTCGCACTCATTCACACAGATTTTAGACTAAACCATTAGTTTAATGTGCCGCCAGATAAACAGGAAATAAAACTGCCGAGACCTCAGATGACCCGTGCTAACTTTCAGAATTCATCTGCGCTTGCATGGAATATCATTGAGGCCTTATCTTTTATTTGATTAATGGGGAAACGTCCCGCCCCGTATCCACTTGCTGCTTCTTCAATAGCACTATTGTGAAGTGACTTCCCCCTCCTGCTGATCATGAAGAGCGTGGAGAAAATCTCTCCATGGTAACCCTAGAGGCCCCGGGGCGTCCCCCGAACACCCCCACCACCACCACATCACACTCACAAGTGTTGCTTCGCTCATCGTGAATAGTGCCGGAGTGAAAAGGCTGAAATGGGCCCTCTATACTGTCATGCTGAATTAGTCTGCTTTAACTCAAAGTCTTATAACATTCACGTTGCACAAGCAGGTCAGAAGCGCTGTATGCGACCCACCTGTTTGATCCAGTTTAAGTGATGAAGATTTATTTATTTTTTTTTTACTTTATCTTCAAGCATAACCCTACATTCACCTTAGCGAGTGACAGGCAATCACTGGATTTCAATGCAAGTGCACGACAGGGAGCTGTGATTTCAGCAACAAAGCGACAGCACATAAAGCGACATCTGAAGTGAATTTGAAGTGCAAATTAGCTACGATGTTGTAAAGAAACAAACCCAAACAACTGGCTTGAATGATTCCTCGGACTAATTCTGTTCCGCCAGGGTTTTTTTGGCTCTTCAGTTCCCAAAAAAAATGGAGGAAAAGCTTCGAAACATGGTTTTCGTCTTATCTGGTCTTTTATGACCGGTCAGGAAATGCGTCCATGGACATTATGAAGAATATTTAAGCTTGGAAGGGAATACCAAGTATCTTGGGTGCCTTCACTAATCTGCCGACAAAGCAAACAGGTAAATCAGACTTTTCACACTGATTAGTGCATTAGTTAGTTTAGTTATTTAGAAGCCGGTGGACACCTGACCCCTGACCATCACATCTATATGAGCTTTTCAGACATCCCATTCCAAAGCCACGGGCATTAATATGACTTTGGCCCCTGTCTTGCAGCCGTAAGAGTCTCCACTCTTTTTATAAGGCTTTATGCAAGATTTTGGCGTGTCTGTGGGCCTTTCAGTCAGAAGAGCATTAGTAGGTTCAGGTAGTGATGTTGGAAGAGAAGGCCTGGCTCACAATTGACTTTCCAGGTGTTCAGTGGGGTTGAGGTCAGGGGTGTGTGCAGGCCACTCGAGTTCCTCCATCGCCATCTCGAACCCCAACCACGTGCCTTTGAACTATGGGAGGAAACCACAGGCACGGGGAGAGCATGTGAGGAAGGTAGGAACTCTGAGTGATAGGGTGGCAGATTCTGCAGTTTGTTTATGGAGACTGCATGGCTACATGATTTCATGCACCTATTAGCAATGGGTGTGCATGAAGCACTTGAACCCAATAACCGGGAGAAATGTCCATATATACGTTTATCTATATAGCGTACACCCATCGGAGCTAAAGGAAAATAAACCTGGACAGTGCATGTCCACAAGCAACTACAGTTGCACACCCACAAGAGCAAAACTAGTGTGAATATAGGATCAGGCGACACAGATTTGTCTTTTATTATGGCGAGTTTTGAAATGGACTTGAACTATGCGCTTTAGTTGTGTAAACTTGATGTTCACGTTTTATTCAAAGTGACTGGGTTCGACTGGGCAGTTAAGGGTTAAGGTTCTTTCTCAAGGACTTGACATGGGGCAGCTTGGTGGTGTTTGGATTTGAACACCACAGAGCTAGGAACCACAGAGCTACTGCTGGGTATTGTGTAGAATATGTGGTGCGAAGGATCAAATTGTCTAAAAATATGAATGAACATTGCAGTACAGTGGTTTCAGAGACTGGCCTGGGTACACTGGGTGAACATGCGAAACGCCGCACAGACAGTTACCCAAGCTCAGCTGACCTAACACAGTTATACTCAAATGCAGCATAACAGGCAAGAAAAGATCCAAAGAAATCAAAAGAAATGTCAAACTAAGAAATTGTCTTGTGCTACGTCCTAAATCCAAAAACTGCTAATAGAAATTGTCATCTTGTGGCAGGGAGATATTAATTTTGACATGAAGGATGTGGCGTGGCTGGCTTCTGCTTTTATGGTTGGATTTGACCGGCCATATGTCAGTCATCACAGTGGTAGATGTACTTCTGAGTCTGGAAACTCTTTCTCCAGCTCATTAGCAGCTGTTTCCCCCAGTAGAGATCCTATTCCACCAGGACAGGTCTGAGCATTTTAACAGCACTATCTGTCAGACTAGCCTGATGGAAATGGATTACGTACGGTTTATTCCCTCCTGAACCATTTTCAGTGTTACTGGTGGAATATGTTGCACATCTAGCTCAGCAACTCACTAATCCCCTGCTGCATGAGGGACTTTTCCAGGGTCGATGTTTTTTATTAGAGGCATTCACAAACACACAGGGTACACACAGAGTGGTGGTGTAATTTGTTGTAATGGCCTCTAATCAGGCTCACATTATCTGGAGGACGGGACATTTCTGACCTGTTGCTTCAGTCAGATGCCTGCATACCCGAGGCTACACTTACTATATATTTGAAGCAAGCTTTGGTTTCACATGCTTTGGTCTCAGGGTAAATGACAGCGAAGCCACCTTTTCTCATCCTCTTTTATGTCCTTTAATATCTTAGCACTATCTCTTCTTGAAGATAAAGAAGTCGCAGGGAGATTGTTTGCATGAAAGATGCAGTCATGCTTGGTTTGTTTCTGTGAACCTTACAAAGGCGTAGTGGAAAATGTTGGTGGTGTTTCTTTTTACCTGGTTTGTACATTTTCAAATCCCAAATTTGCTCATTTGCCAATTCCCACTACCAGTCAACTCTCTGACAGCTACCAACCAAGGAAGGGTGTAAGCTAACACTTGCTTCGTCCATGACAAGTAAGCCCAACTAGCTGCTTCTTTTCGAACAGCTGCTCAGAGGGCAACATAACACTAAGGAAAGCTCTAACGTCCCGGTTCTACATGCATGAGCTCTCAGAAGCCCACGATTGGTCAGTGTTGCTGTGATTGACAGGGGAAAGAGTGTATGCCTTCCCTAATTTGGCTCCCTTGGGCTCCTGGCCACAGATGACTGTGGCGACTTATGGAGTCGATCTTCCGACACACGTTATTGTACATTTTCTGATTTTTTTCCAGATTGCAAGCTTCACTAGTGCTTGAACATAAATATGACTGAAATATTTTATTAACACATTTCAAAAAAGAAATACAATGGGGTGTTTATTACTCGGGTGTCCACCTACTTTTGGCCAGACAATGTATGGCCAGTTTTATGATTGTGCACTTTATCTCCCACTTATTGAATAAATGTAATGCAGCCTTATTTTTCAAGGACTTTTTGCATTGCATATTTGGTTCATAGTAATATCTATATCTATCCATCAGATTTGTACACATGGGACACTTGGCTTCCTTACTTGTGGAGCAGCACTCCGTAGTATTGGAGCCAAAGTCTACACATTATTTGTCATTTTTGTCAGATTTAAAATCAGATCTGTATTTGAAAGGATTTATTGTCCATCTGTTTTGGTGTTACGGGTCTCTCCCTATTTAAGTAAATTCTCTGGTATGACTGACAATATCTGCCTTTGACGAAATGGCCAGCTTATATACAGACTGTAAGAACTTTGGTTTGTGTGTATCCCGACTCTGGCCATGAATGAGACTCATGATGAGACCCACCCCACATGAACCCATGTGATTGGCTGCCTGGTGCTATTTGCTGCTAATCAACATAAAGCTGAGATGTTTTTTTCCTACTCTCATTGCATGTGTTCCTCTCCGCTCTGATTTTCTCTACCCTCTGTCCAGGATTTTTGCTCATCTCCAGGGAAAATGAATGGGATGTGGGACAAAATACCTACCTCGCTTTGTTACAATTTAGACCGATGTTATTTTGAAATTTGTTCGCTTGCTCTGCATGGTGTCCCTCTAAACATGCTGCTTCAGACCTTCACCATGTGCAAATTCTTTTACCAGCTTCTCTGAGATTTGACCGTTTTTTTTTAGTGTGTACAAATAGCTATCTTCATTTAAACCAATGATGAATATATTCCATGACGTGTTGCCTAAAACATATACACTCACTGTTTTTAACATGGCTACAGTCTCTCTGTCTTCCTCCCCTGTCCTTCTTTCACTCTCCTTATGCTCCCTATGCTAGTATTCGTCTGCCTGTGATGTTCTCCTATCAGTTGCACGAGGTTGAGCTGACTGAGGCTGTTTCTAAAGTGGATATTTTTTACTCCCGAGCATGTGGACAGAGAGCAACGGCTCATACTCATCAAGCTTGACAGCCTTATTTTCTAGCTGTCTCGCTGCTCTGGGGTCAAGGATGCACAGTCATATCCCTTACTGCACCATGAGAGTTGGCCCTGGATAGATTGGCCTGTCCCCTCTGTGTGAAATATAGCCTTTCCAAAGCCATATGCTCTGCGACCATGCCAGCTCCAGGCTGTAGTGGGTAATCAGGATTTAGAGTCACAGGATTCTCGTGATAGCCCTCATGGGAGGAGAAGTTGTATCCTGAATGTTACTGTGAAAGTTTAGCATGTTACCAGATCTACTGATTAGAAGCAAAAGAAGAAGCCATAAGAGTTATGTTTCACAATGCGTTCCCGAGATGTCCAGCCAAACTATCCTGACTTTAGTGGAATAAGTGGAAATTCTTTGTGCTGAATAGTATGTTAAAATGGTCCCCAACCTGCAGTACAAGCTACAGTGTTGGATAAGTCTTTTGCAGTTGTAGCTATATTATATCTACATCCAAAACTGAACAGCAACATATGAAATACATCAAAATAACACACCAACACATGCTACCGTGGGCCATCCATCCATCATTTATGCCACATATCCATCAGGATCAGGGGGGTGATTGGAGCCAATCCCAGCTGACTTCAGGCTAGAGGCATGGTGCATCCTGGGCAGGTCGCCAATCTATAACGGGACTAACAACCATTCGTATTCAAGTCTACACCTATGGGCAATTAAGAGTAGCCAGTTAACCTGATTTGCAAGTTTTTTGACTGTGGGAGGAAACCCGCACAGGCACGGGGGGAACATGCTAATTCCACACAAAATGAACCCAGTTGGCTGGCAGGTTCGAACCCAGAGAACCTTGTTCTCCCCGTGCATGCGTGGGTTTCCTCCGGGTGCTCCGGTTTCCTCCCACAGTCCAAAGACATGCAGATTAGGT
>JAQQZR010000012.1:17201081-17217053 GCA_030068235.1 Notoglanidium macrostoma
CTCTCTCTCTCTCTCTCTCTCTCTCTCTCTCTCTCTCTCTCTCTCTCTCTCTCTCTCTCTCTCGCGCTCTCTCCCTCTCTCCCTCTCTCTCTCTCTCTCCCTCTCTCCCTCTGGTCATGTTTCTTTTCTCCTCCTGTACAGCCGACCTACAGCCACACACTTCCATTCATACATCATCTACTCCAAACGTAGTACAACTGAGCGCTAAAGCCCCGCAAAGCAGAGTCAAAGAGAGTACATTCACTCAGCTTAAACGCAGTACTCACCGTCTCCCAGTGTAAAACTCATTAGCTTGCTGTGCTAATTGCTCTTAAGAGCCTTAGAATTTACCTCATTTAAAACTAGTGGGTTTCGGTTGGGCTTCCCATTATGCACACTCTTATTTTCAAGACAACTCATTTGGAAAGAGAGGATTTCAAATCGCAAGAGTTCGAATTCCCCACCATGACCAGCTCTCATTAAAGGCTGCACTGGATTACAATGTCGAATCAAAAGTGCTGGTAATGGTGGCGTATTGTTTCCGAGACCCGACTGCGCTCTTTTTTTTCTGGAACACACAGAGATTTTAGAAAGGGATAATTGCGTGATTTGTATACACAAGTGATCATTACGGAGCCCCCGAAGTGAAATGGGGAAGAAAAAAAGTTGGGAGGAAAAAAAAAAAAAAAAAAGGTGGGAGTTCCTTTTTGGGAGAAAAATGTCACTTCGGGGGCTCCGTAGATCATGGAAGTATACAGTTGTTCCGATGTGTTCTTTCAACTTGCATCCTGTGTGTGTGTGTGTTTTCGATCGATCCTGTTTGGAATGCCGGAACCATGCTATATCCACACACCTACGCACCTCTCTTGTATGTATGTGTGCATGGGATCACACGGAACTATTTACAAACACTGTATTGCCTTGCATTGTGTATAGATTGTTGGTAAAATGGATCTCTTGCTCACGAAGCCATCCCGATGCACAACACACACACACACACACAAAATTGCGAATAACCGCCAAGACTGACCCAGCATGTAAATCATCCTTCAGCACCTCCAATCTGTCCCTTTACCACGCTAGCCTGAGTTTTTCATTTTTGGTGTCAATGTGTTTATTATATTTACCCTCGTAAAATTAACTTAGATGAAGTCTTGCTGTTTGCAGAATAAAAGGCTTACTTTGGTGTGTCACCTCCAAGTTATTTGGTTAGTAGGCAGAAGGAGTTGCCCAGTGTCCTGTGTTTACAACTTTAATAAAAATATTAGCCTTTTTTTTTTTTTCTCAGTAAACCTGGAAAACAACTATAGGTCTATACACCATTATGTGTTTTAGTACAGAGATTTATGCTCTCCGGGCGAGTTTCCTCCTACTTCCTGCCACTCAATCGGCTCCATTAAATTGCCCCTAGAGTGTGGTGTGTGAACGTGTGTGTGTGTGTGTGTGTGTGTGTGAACGTGTGTGTGTGTGTGTGTGAGCACAGTGGTGTCTTATTAAAGGTGCCATTTCTTGCCCAGTTTTTCCAGAAACAGGACCGCTTACTGAAAACGATGAGCGAATGTGCCTAAATGCTCAGTATTTCTAACGTGATAAACACTGTAAAGATAATTCACTGAGAACTTCCTTGATGCTGACATCCTTGTTCTGCGAAGAAAACCAGGTAGAGGGCGAGTAGATAAAAATCGAATCGGGTAAGTTGTAGATCACGACGAAGGGGGCCTTAAGGAATTCTGCCCGATTTCTTAGCCATGTTGGTCGGTGTGTATCCCGTGACTCCAGTCAGCCAAGATTAACGACGGATTTTTCTTCTTTTTTTCCCTCCCTCTCTGGCACTTCTCATGAAAAATGCATGGTGTTTTTCCAGGAGATCGGACTGCAATGGAAGGGAGAGGGATAGACGCAGCATGGGTGCTCTCCAGGATGTGTGAAGCTACCTTCATTTAAAATGCATTCATCGATACATCTTGGCAAAGCACTTTGGCAGATTCTCTGCGGTGATAGGATCGTCGCTCTTGTAGCGTAGCTCTTATTTCAAACTCCTGCAAACCGAGAACGGACAGAAAGCTTATAAGCCTGAAGACACTAGAATATCTCCCAGGCATTCCTATTCCCTTGCTTAACTCTGAACTTCCCCTAGGTTATGTCCTCCCTTCTGTAAATCTAATGAACGTACCTGGTGATGATACTCGGCTCTCTGTGTTCTCGCAGCTCAGTTATACTCCCGTCGGTGTGCAGCGACAGGCAGCGCGGCTACATGTCTAATTGCGGGTCTTTGCTCATTTGGCGAGCTGGAATGGAGATTGCTGACAGACTCCATTTGCCCTGTAATTGCTTCTTTAATGGCCTTCCGACAGCGTAATGCATTCTTGATGGCTCCCCTTTGCTGCACCCCGGCCGTCTCTCATACATTCTAACACTGACGCATCACGCACAATGCTCCGACCCCTCGGAAGCCGGACCGAGACCGCTGCTTTGTCCGCTTGACCCCTTTGAGACACGAGAGCTACACCAGGCGCAAATGCATACGAGACTAGCGTTACCGTAGAGATGGCTTTTCTCATCCGGTTCCGTTTCCTGTCCCTGGAGCCGTAATTAAGCGAGTCCGGAGTTCAGGTTCTAATGAAATCGTCTTACAAATCCATCTCTTGTAATGTTAAGTTATTCTTTTCTCCAGGGCTGAATAGCATATCACAAGTGTGTCACGATACACTTTTTTCCGTACAAGGGTGGATAAATCATAAATCCATTATCTAGCTGAAATTAACGCAAGCGGTGCCGCGCAGTCCCACGTGTTGGTTACCAAGATCTGTCTAGGCTAAGAATTAGTAGCTGGCGTAATATAAAGCATACGGTGGTACATGCGTAAATACACAAGTTTATGATTGATAAATCATATGTCATATATCAAATGTCTTCAAATATTGTAATATAGTTTGGTCATATCACTCACTCATAGGATTAAATGCCGATTCCGCTCATCGATTCCTTTTCCTAGCAATTCCCCGTTTCGATTCCAAAATGGTAAAAAAAAAAAAAAAAAGAAGTTGTTGATATGTTTAGCTAATAAAAAGTGTGTCATGAAAAAAAAAAAGTTGTAACGGACAAAATCTGAATGAAAAGCTTAGCTAACGCAACAACTTTTGACTGTTTAAACTTTAAGTAGATTATGTATACTGTAGTATATATTACATTAATAAACGTTCTAAAAGACCTTCATTTTGAAATCTCGTTTCGCGGTACGGCTAGCGAGCCTCGGCGCCACAAGGACCTTTATTTTGAAATCCCCTCGGCGGCATTGTGTGCCAGCCAGAGTAAGCGAGCCACCAAGATGGATTCTCCTCTTCTTGAGCCGTATACTTTTGGAACGCTTGAAGATACGTAGCCTTTGTTTGTTTGACGATACAATTTATTAATAAATGGTTATCCAAAAAGAACCGATAAGATTTATTTTTCTTACAGGTACCCAGTACTGTATTAGGTTCTAATTTGGAACCGGGTTTCGGTTCCCAGCTCCACTCGATGTACTTTTCACCTGTCCTACCGGTCATTTAAAAAATATAGCATCTCAAATATTGAATCTCCTGTGTCTGAACAGAAAACGAGCCAGCTTCCTTTACTCCCTTTTATCCACTGCTTTGGATAATGGAAACTGATCACTGATCAAATGTAAAGAAAAAGCTCAAGCTATGCCTGCACAAAATGTCAGCCCGCGAGGGTGAACATACAGGCTACGCTTCAGAGTGTCAGTGGGGTGCAAACTGAAACTGGTGCTGTATCTAAAATATAAACTGTAACCATTGACACAACTGTACATGTGAATTTGATTCTCATAGTGAAGATGCGTGCAACTGTATAGCAAGATTTCCTGCTTTGAATCCTGGGAAAGCTCCTTGTCCAGGAGTGTAAAAAGAGGACGCGTTTAGGTTTTTTCAATTTTAGGAAAATATTCCAATATTGAAATGTGAACTTGTATTTCAGGATGAATGAGACCCTGTTTACACTCGGTCGTTAAATGCGTCTTAGGTGATCTGATCACAGCTGGACAGCGCTGAAGTGTAAACGACCACCAAGACGCATTCACTCAAAGCAATGCCGAGGTGGTCTGGGACGCATCTAACCACATACCGCAACACGGACGTAACAGGAAAATACGTCATCGATGCTGGACGCAGAGGTTGTTTTGATAACAGCGCGACACGCTAGAAAGAAATGGAGAGGAGCACCGATGTGCATGGTTGGAGTGCTAGAAAATAAAGAAGGTATGCTGCAGGTTGAACGTTTTAATTTAACCGTGTGCGAGGACCTTTGACCTTCTAGCGGAAGTGAGGTAAGCCGTAATGAAAATTTAACAAAGTGGTCAGCCGGACACCATGGAGACGCATGAGGTGTAAACGGCAATGATTCTCAGCAGTCCATTCGTGCTCAAGACGCATTTTAAAACCAAGTGTAAACAGGGCCTAGATGCTGCAAATAAGTAAGATGAAGGCATACAAATGGATTTAAATGATCTAGCAAGCTAGCTAATGCTTGGCCGACTGTCTTGATTGAATAAATCTAGCTTGCTACCTGATTGCAGGCAGCGTCCTTTCATACTGATCAGTCACTCTCCTCGTGTTCAGTGGTTTTTCACATTTTAGGTTGTGGATGTTCCTGATTTGAGTTTCTGCGTTGAGAATACGGCCACACACACCTCAGAATGTCGTGGTGATGTTGCCTCCTCAAGGCTCTTGTTCGATCCTGAGCTCAGGTTTGTTTGGACTTTTCCCACCATGTGGATTCTGGGTTGTCTGTGTTCCTACCAGCTCCCCAAAACAGGCATGTAGGTGATGTGATGATGCGAAATTGATCCTAGGCGTCGATGAGTGTGTGCATGTTGCGCTGCGATGGACCGGTGTCTCATCCAGGGTGCATTCCAACCTTACGCGGTGTTCCCGGCATAAACGTCGCATCCACCAAGATGCGGTAAAGCAAAACCGCCCACTTGGCCAACATTCTTGGATATAAATTAAACGTGTTCTTTACTGTCTAGTCACCTGGTAGTTGCGAACATTTGCTGTGCGCAATGATGGCAGTCTATTTTCAGAGAAAACGCATGCACCGCTCCACTAACGGAAAAAGCGGTCTGTTTGTGCCTCTTAACCTTGTTAAAGTTTGAGAAACTCTGCCTGCCTTCAGTGCCTGATTGATGCTTAAGGTAAGCTCTTGGCTCTGCCCCATGAACACAGCCATGCTTTATTGCTTTGCCAGCTGAAGCACTCGGCCCCAGTGGCACATTTATCTCAAGATTTATCTCAGTCAAAGTGATCTGGATAAACAAATTGATCTGAACAATACAAAGAGACTTTTTTTTTCTTTTCCTCCTGAACCCTGGTGGTCATGCCTGACATGCCGAGCATAAGCAAGCAGTAAGCGTGACCACATAACTGCAGCACTTGAAAGGGTTTATGAGCGCTTTTTGCCCCCGTCTGCTCTTACGCCATGTGGATCGATAGCATCATGTGACTTGCTAAACTGAATTCTGAGCATCTTGCTTGTTTTCTTCTGATGGTAATGATTGGCATGTAGGGGGTAGTAGCTGTAGGGACTGGGCTCATATGTCATCTCTCTTAAGACCTGCTGGATGCGTCTATACACTCACCAGCCACTTACCAATTACCTTTACCTGTACCCCTGCTTATTCATGCCATTATCCAATTTAACCAGTCAGTGCAAGGCAACAAATCATCCTACATGTACAGGTTAAGAGCGTCAACAAACTTCAGAATGTTGACCAGGTGATGCTTTTACGCTTTCCGTGATCCTGTAACCACGGTCGCCTCGGATTCCCGTTCTTGGCTACTAGGAGTCGACTTCCACTGTTGTAAAGAATGGTTATTCCAGTTACCGTAGTTTCGTCTGGCATTTCCCCTCTGAACAAGGCGTTTCCGTCTTTAGAACTGCCTCCCACTGGATGTTTTTTGCACCATTCCGTGTAAACTCTAGACTGGTGTGAGCAAAAATCCCAATAGAGTAGTAGCTCCTAAAATACGCAAACCTGTACAAATCTGGCACCAACAACCATGCACAAACGCGACCTCGTTTCTTGGTCTCGAGTCTTATGTGCAAGATGTTATGCATTGCATTGCATTGCAGTGCTGCCACATACAGTAGCTGACTGATTACGCACCTGTATGAACGATCAGGTGTACAGGTGCACGCTGAGCATATGATGTACATCATTTTCAGCCTCATCAAATGATTCAGTGAGCCCTCGCACCTCGCGGATGGGTACATTGTCATCCTGGATTCGTAGGATAAAGACGATCAGTCAAAATAACCGTTTTCTTCTGCTAGTAGTCCACCCACAGAAACTTTGATTGAATGAGCAAAACCTGACTTTACAGCTCCAGTCAGGATGACAAAGCTCATCCTGGGAAAAATATCTGACGGTGTTGAATAGCACTTGGTGCTCTGTCACCTTCAGCTGTCTCTTTCAGGCCATCAGCCATCACATAGGTGCTTCTGCCCTAACCCTGAAAAGCAATTAACCACAGCTTTATACGCTGCAGCTGTTCGACCACTCGTTTGTTGTTTCATTATCCTCCTCTCTTGTGGCTTCTCCAGTCTTTTGGGCTTTCTTCTGAACATTCTCGCACAGTAGTCGTATGAATTCCTCATGGTGCTTTTCTAAACCCGGAAATTGTTTTAAAGTAGTGTGTGCCTTTTGCATCGGGCCAGGAATACTGGCTCTTTATACAGTGAGGGGAAATATGTCTTCTGACAGTTTTGTTATGGGTGTTTAATATATTTCCAGCGCATAGCCACTTCAGACTTGCACAAGTAATGATTTGTGGACTGAACAGAAAAGTATAAATAAAGATATGTTTAGAAACCGAACTTGGTAGGGGGAAAATCTATTCTGGAACATTACAAATGCCCAATATGAGTCCTTTTTTTTGTGAAGCTGTCGTTGGCAGTTCCACCTTTGAGATATCTACGGTAAAAAGTAATTTGCTTTTTGCAGCGTTGTGGTCCAATTTTGGTCCAGTCCTCTGAGCAAATTGTCTTGAATTCCCCAAGGTTATGATGGTCAAAATCCTCCTTTGATTTTCAATAAGATTCAAGTCAGGATATTGGCTAGGCCATGCAAGACTTTTCTGGAGTTTTATGGCTGAATGGTTGTCTCATTTAAATGTCCATCATGTCCTCAGCTTCAGTTTCTTGCCCAATATGATTCAACTCTCCTGCAGTACGTTGCTCCATTCATTCTTCTTTTCAAAACGTGTCATGCCTCAGTACTGTACTGAGGGTATGGGGTTCTTAGGATCATGTGCACATCCCTTCTTTCTCCAAAAATTCTATTTTTGTATGGTCTGACCAGAGTATATGGTTGGTCTTAGCTTTTGGTTCAGCGACCTAGTCGAACCAGTTGTACTGACACGGATGTTTAAGGTCTTTGCTCGGGAGATGTTTAAAGTCTCTAGCTTTTTCCATTCAAGTGGTAATTAATAATGTTGTCCCTGAGGCTCTGTCGATTTCAGCATGATTGCTACTTGTGTGAAATATTCCCAACCAATGGCAAAGTCTTTTAAAAATGACACCAGATGCAATACTTTTTACAGCAATTCTATCTAGAACTTGATTTCTTTTCAACTCAAGCACACACACACACACACACACACACACACACACACACACACACACACACACACACACACATATATATATATATATATATATATATATACAGTACTGTACAAAACTCTTAGGCACCTTGGTTTTTTTTACTACAAATTTTGTTATAGATGTTTATTTTATGACTCCTGCATTATTGAGTCAGTACAAAAACATTTTATATTTCCAAATATTACTTTCCCAACAAAAAATATGTTTCAGACAAAAGTTTGTATGGCAGCAAAGAAAACCTATTACGTAATGGACCACTTTTCAGACCAAAAAAAAACAATGAAGGTTGCTGAGTTTGGCTGCAAAGAAAAATACAGAAGTGAATGGGACAGTCAGAGTCTCCAGAAGATGTGTGGCAGATTCTCCAAGATAGCGCAGTAAAACTTGCAGCTCATTTCCGACTGAAACTGCACAAACTCTCTCTACCTGAGACTACTGATGCTTTTTACATTTTTTTTTTTTTAAAGGGAAAGGATGTCAGATTAAATATTGACGTCTGTTAGTTTATGACTTAGTTTCTTTGGGTTTACTGGTATCTTTATGATATATTTTTTATACCATTTTATGTATGTAGAAAGAGTTCATTGCTTTACAGTATTTCTTTGCATGTGCCGACGAGCGAGCGAGAGAGAGAGAGAGAGACCCTGTATATATGTTTATATAGTTTATCTCCAGCAAGCTGTGGGACTTGGGCTTGGTCTTGGACAATAATTAACATAAACTTCATTTATCAGGTTTATTTTTTTTTTCTGAACAAGTTAACTGTCCGAGTTGAACTTCACTCATCAACCATTAACTGTGCTTTTAGGATTGTATACAACTCTTAGGAGGAGGTGCTTTCTCTACTCGGCGAACTATATAGTGTAACTTTGGGTTTAGGAGTGCGCTTTTGGCTATGGTCCATAACATTTATTGGCCTATAAATGTTAGGTATATGTACATGACTTTCATTTCTGGTGAGCTGAAATTCTCCTTGAAGAACACTATAAATACCCCAGTCAGAAAAAAAAAAATGGATTGACATAGTGTTCTCCCAAAGGAAGCATGCGAGTGAGGCAGAGATCAAATCAGTTTTTGTTGCTGATTAAATTAGAGCCTCTCCAAGTCAACAAGAATAAGACGAACGACACTCTGTGGTGAGCGGGGGAGATTGGAGCAGGATGGGATTTGAGTGTCGACATCCATCAGGGTCCCACAGGGCCTGTGCACTTGGCTTTGTACTTGTGCACTGGTGACTGGCCGTTCATTTTTCTTTCTTTCTCCGTATTTTTTTTTTTCCTCCTTCTCGTCCACACAGTAAATTTACTACGCACTACTGCCTTCCTCTCAGCAGTAGATTGTGTGCGTAAACTTCAAAAGCAAAACCAGAGGGGGGTTAGTTAGCTTTGGTATTGTGCTGTCCTTAAAGGACCGGCTTCAGGATGCAGAATCAATATTGCATCCTGTTTTGATATGAACCCCACCCTGTGTGTGCAAGGAGAAATGTACTGAAAGTCCAACTTGCCAGAAAAATGTGTTCCGACAATAATGGTGACGCATAATGACTCGCTTGCTTGGTATGTCTGTGGTTAAAAAAAATAGTAGTTGTTATTATGAGCAGGAGGATGAATACATTTTAAATCGATTTTCATCGGTTTCGACAGTTACATAAAAAAAAAAAAAAACAGTAAGTAGTGCATACATCCTAATTAATCACAGACACTTAAAAGTAACTAATATTTACCTGTGTGTGTGTGTGTGTGTGTGTTTGTGTGTGTGTGTGTGTAGATTACAGAGTCTGTCTTTTCTTTCATCTCTGTAATTTTGCAGCGTGTTGCTTGTCAGCTCTAGAAATCCTATTTTATTATATACATAACATGCAACTATTTTATATATATATATATATATATATATATATAAGTGTAGTTCCTGGCCAATCTATAGCTCTGAGCCGATCCTTGAATGATATGCTTCTCGTTTTGTTACAGCCTTGGACTTTGCGTGCCACTATTCTTTTACAAAGTCTCTGAGAACCGGCGTCATCCGCTCTACACTGTGAACCAATTCACTTCTTATCTGACAGATACAGATCCCCAGGCACATAATGGGATCATCAGGGATCAATTCTTGGTCCGCTGCTTTTTATAATTCAGATACTTTCTTTAATATCTTCCATTTTGAAACTTACTGCCAAGCTGGTAGCATATAATCACAACAGTTTAATACCCGTCTTTAATTTCCCAAGCCTTTGAACTGTCCTCACCTTAAACTAACTAATGCCTTTTGTTTAATTTGCAAAGTTGAGCTAGTTTATCTAGGTATGACCATGTCCCCAGCACAAAACGAGGTCCATAAAGACATGGTTTGTCAAGGTTGGTGTGGAAGAACTCCAGTGTCCTGCATAGAGCCCCGACCTCAACCCCAGTGACCACCTTTGGGATGAACTGGAACACCAACTTCATGCCAGGCCTTCTTGCTGGATATCAGTAACCAACCTTGTGTCCATATGAGCACAAATCCCTATAGCCATGCACCAAAATCTAGTGGAAAACCTTCTCAGAAGAGTGGAGGTTATTATAACAGCAAAGTGGGGACCAACTCCATACAAAAGCCCATGGTGTGCACTGGGTTTACAATGGTTTTGCCCATATAGTATATATGTAGTGTATATTTGGAGAAAAAGTCCTTATATCTGCGTTGATATATACGAAGAATGTTCTGTCAGGAAGTGCTGAAATATCCAGAATGGCCTCTTGTACATATTTTGGGAAGACATAATGAGCATCAGTGTTGTGGTTGGTCAACAGCCATTAATCATGTTTTGTTATAGTAAATGCGCTGGTGGGTTAGCACAGTGGGTCTCGTTGCAATCCCACAGCTCCAGGGTCTCCTGAGCTCGGATTACTCTCTGTGTTGGGCTTTGCATTTTCTCCCAGTGTCCATTCCACTGGAGTCAATCTCCAGTTTCCCTCAGCTCCCAAAAACATGTCAGTAGGTGGATTAGCTACACTAATTTACCCCCGGGTGTGAATGAATGTGTGAATGTGAATGTGGGTGGTGCCATGCAATGGTCCTTTTTGCGGTGTATTCCTACCTTTCCAGAGCAGGCTCCGTATCTGCTGTGACCTTGACCTGGATAAAGCGCTTACTGAAGACAAATGAATGAAAGGTCATTCATATGCCCCTGGGCCTAATGACATTTTGCCCCTTTTTTTTTACAGCGATGAAAGGTTTGCTGTGATTGGTGGAGGCAGCCTGCAGATTTTGAATGTGACTGAGGACGATGCAGGTACCTACAGCTGCCAGGCAGACAACGGCAACGAGACCATCGAGACCAAAGCAGAGCTTGACGTGCAAGGTGAGTATCTAAACAAGCACCTGTCTGGTTGTTAGTGTGGCATAGAAGGCGTCAATAAACCTCATGAGATGATGTTTTTGTTTCTGGAATAAACTCAACAAGCTTAATCTTCAATTTTGGTGCTATATATTACAAAGAAACTTATCATGCACATGTATGCATGTTAGAGTATGAACTCTGTCCGGGTTTCATACAATTATATAGTTTTATAACGTTAGAGCTGCAACGATACCATTTTTCCAAACAGAATAAATGTACACGTTTCATACGCATTCTGCTGAGATTAATAGCTGCACGTTTTCTGTTCTCGGGAAATGTTAACCAGTCCGGGTATACGCTATAGAGGATAAAGTGCGGGAGGCGGTATATGAGGGGTAGTGTGTTTCGGTTCCTTTCATATGGAGTCGCTCTCACTTTGATCCTTTTTGTTGACCTGTTATACAATAAAAGTTTAATTGCAGGACCAAGAAATATAAAAGTTTAATAAGGACAATTTGTGATTCATCCTTTTCTTTATACTTCCCTCTTAATGCAATAGAGACGGCAACAGGTTTTATGTAACTGAATCAGAAATGAAAAGGTGTGGAAAGAAGGTGTGTGTGTGTGTGTTGGCCATTGGAAACTCATCTGTCACCTCCCTGACTGTAGGTGCGGACGCTTTTCTGCGACCTTTTCTGCTGACTCCTTCAAAAATAGGATGCAGGTCTCCCGGGACTTGCGCCTGGTGATGTTTTTCTGCGCTTTTATATTTCCGAGGTTTTTTTTTTTTTCCAGTCATTCCATTATAACAACTGACGGTACAGGTGGATCTGTTTGTCTCTGTGCTGCGGAAACCGAGTGCCCAGGAGAGACAGCAGATGTGATTTGAGTGCTGAGTGAAAGGCTTTTGTTTTCTGCATCAATCACAAAAAGCCCCGCCCACGGTAGACGTTTGGGGTGATGAGCAGACGCACCCGGCGGACAAAATATTGTTTCTGAATAACCATGTGATTTATATTCATTAACCGAACGAAGCATACACTGCATTACGCAATCACTGTTCTCTCAGGATTGTTCCTCATATGTGCTCGTTGGATGTTAAATGAAATGTTATTCCGGTGCAGCGTGAGTCCTTGTAAATTAAATCAACGAAATACTTCCATGCACTATAAGTGTAACACGGAGGCCATAGCTGTGGTAATGTTTTCTTTATTGCGCAAATAATTAAGGCGCTCTTAATTATTTAGAGATTTGAAGCGAGCATCCAGATCAGACTCGCAACTCTTCCATTACCAGCAGTGTGTGGTGTAGTGTTGTGCAGTTTATACCTATGGTTATATGAGTACTGGATTATTTGCTTCCAACAGTATATTTTTGAACGTTATGTTTCACAAGTAGTAAACGTAAGTACCTCAGTTGCAAATGTAAATGTATTATTCATTGGAAAACTTTCCGTATTTTTAGCTCTACTTAATATAAGCAAGTAAATCTTTTTTTTTTTTTTTTTTTTTTTTTTTTTTTACTCTGCAGCATTTCTCTGCGCACAAGGATGTTATTAACATTTATGCTCTGCATAAAATGAAGTCAGAGGAGGTCATTCCCAAACCATCATTTATATGGATGCATTTTCCTTTTAAGAGACTAATTTGCCAGATCAGAGGGAGAATTAAATACCCTTAGTTCTGGTTAATATGGGTCTGAAATGGATGATGGTGCGTGTTGAGGCAAGGCTTAACTCTGAGCAGTGTTTGGATCTGTTTTCCGAGGAACAGCTTGGCACTGCCACTTCTCCGGTGTGAAACATCTAAACATTGAAGGGACCCTCTATACCTCACCTCCCTCCAGCTCCATGAACAAATATTCCACTGTGGCATGTCTCGTTGTGAAACACGTCTGCACACTGGAAGTTCCTTCAGCGCATCAGAGTGCACATATTCACATATTTCACAAACTATGAGGCAAAAGTTCAGGTTAAACTTGCAGAGGCCCGGAGTCACGCTGCTGCAGGAAAGCATCCGTGTTTCAGACCTGTCGTTTTCTTCTTTTTTTTTTTTTTTTTTGCTTTCTTAGGTAAACATAAGAAATAAGTTTAACTATTAATAATCTCTTTTGTTTGACTGCACTGAAATGCCGTTTTGCTTGTACGTACTGAAACAAGCAATTAATTGTACCTTGCTGTTTCTGTATATTTGTATTCATTTATATTAATTTTCCCCCGCTTTGCCACCATTTTCCAGTTCCACCTCGGTTCCTAAAGAAACCCTCGAACATGTACTCTCACGAGGCCATGGACATTATCTTTGAGTGCGATGTCGTGGGCTCCCCGGCCCCCACGGTGAAGTGGGTGAAGAACGGAGACGCAGTCATCCCCAGTGACTACTTTAAAATAGTGGTATGTGGTCTCTTGATACTAAAGCTAAGTCCATCTCTAGAGTCCTGCTTTCTGGATTAGAGTGTCAGCAGTTGCTAGGATTTGGATCCCTTTTCTGCTGAACCGGGTTCTGTCATGTAACGTTTTCCCCAGTATGGATTAGTTCGATATTCCCTTGATTAGTTTGTGTCTGAGAGTGCCCTTGTCACAACATCTGCGCCTTTTGCGTAATTATCAGCTGCACGACCTTGACTTTGACATCCGGATTCCTCTCAGAAAGCCAGCTTCCTGTTTCTCACTCGTTCACATGATGATGTGGAATGTTTTTCTGTGTCTCCTAGAATCAGCATGATTTGCAGGTGCTGGGATTGGTGAAGTCTGATGAGGGTTTTTATCAGTGTGTGGCTGAGAACGAGGTCGGCAACACCCAGGCCAGCGCCCAGCTCATTATCCTGGACCTGGGTAAGGACCGCACTCACACTCGCTTGATTAGGGCATTTGCTGTTGACTAAGGTCATGTGGCTTCTAGGTGATTACATCTAAATCGTGCCTTAGAATTGTTTTTGGAATTCTTCTTTCACTCATTATTCTTGGTCAAACCGATTTTTTAAGGAATAATATGTAGACTATTTGCCCAGACGAGTCGGAAACACCTGACCATCACATCCATATAGGCCTGTTGAAGATCCTGTTCCCAAACCATGGGCGTTAATATGATCTCCTTTGCTCTTCTGGGAAGACTTCCCACTAGATTTTGGGGCGTGGCTGTGTCGATTTGTTCATTCAGCCACAAGATCATTAGTGAGGGCAGGCACAGGTCAGCGTTCCAGTTCCAAAGGTGTTCAGTGGGGTTGAGGTCAGGCCTCTGTGCAGACCACTCGAGTTATTTCACGCCAGCCTTTATAAACCATGCCTTCATGGAGCTCGCTTTGTGCACAGGCACATTGTCATGCTGGGACAGATTCGAGTCCTTTGCTTCCATGAAGGGAAATCTTAATCCTACCGCATGTGAAGACATTCTATATAATTATGTTCTTCCAGCTCTGTGACAACAGTTTGGGGAAGGACCACATATGGGTGGATGTCAACAAATGTTTGGCCTTATAGTGTATATTTATTCAATTCTTTACTTTATTGCACTTGCTTCATTGCTGTCACAATGTCACAAAATGGTAGCTCCATTTTCCTAAATTACAGAATTGCCATTACCGTTTGTATATCCGAAGCAAGAATAATTGGTATTCATATAAAACTAGTCGTGTTGAGGTGCCATGAGTTCAGTTTGTCCTCCCTACATTTACAGCTAACCAAGAAATATGAATGGCTGGTTAAATAATTCGCCACGGCAATGTTTCTGGTCCTCTGTGATTTATAATTGCGCCATTGGTGAGACAGTATGTGCAGTCCATACGCTCATTTCCTTAACTTAGTGTTTATTAATTGAGAACATATATTCAGTACATAAGGTAAATATTTTCTGGCATGTTGGTGCAGAGGCTGGTGTTGCTGCCTCAGAGCTTCATGAACCATGGTGCAATTCTCTGTGCATGTTTCTGAGCAGCCTTATTGGCTAGTAAGCTAAACTACTATAAGGGCCAGAAATGTTAACATTTGTGTGTGTGTGTGTGTGTGTGTGTGTGTGTGTGTGTGTGTGTGTGTGTGTGTGTGTGTGGTTTAGTGGAGGAGGTTTGATGATAGTCCTTGAGTCTCATGTCTATTTGCAGTTTCTTGTGCTCATGGTGGAAGGATATGACAGGCACATTTGCATGCAGGTACACACTTCCTTTTTCATGCATCGCAGATCACACAAGAGACGGTCATCACCACACACACACACACACTCGCCTGCCGCACTTTCTGCTTGCTCTCATTCTCTGACACACTCATGCTCTCTCCCGCTTGCTGTCTCTCCTACTCTCTCCTTGTTATTGTCACTCAACACAGGCACACACTCTGTTGCACACATCTTTTGCAGTCACAGCACAAGCACATGTTCACACACTCATACAGCACATGGGAGGTGTGAGTGGCACTGCATTGATTGTTGTGTGTGTGAAGTCTGCTACACGCTGCTTGTGTGTTTCTAGCTGTTACACTGGGAGTCTCCAATCAGAGATATAGTGCAGCCCTTAGCGGCGCTACTACCCAATCTCTAATTAAAATTCCCTCGTTAATTAGCACTATGTGTTGCGTCTCATTTACACTACTGAGCTATATATTAGCACCTCTTACACTCCTGTCTGCGAGAGTGAATAGCTCAGAGTGTAAAATCTGCATCTCAATGCTCTACAAGGTGTTAGTGCCTAATAGGATATTTTTGTTGTTGTTTATAGTGTCTGCTTCAGTGTTTTAGAATTAGTGGTCCATCAAATATCACTGGTCCAGTTGGGGAGAATATAGAGAACATACATACATTAGCGTTTGTGAGTCCAGGTCTGAAAGTCATTGTAGGGTTTGTATTCTTTGGGTGTACTGCACTGACATATGGAAAGCAGACTGGAGAGTTATTAATGGCCCTATATGGAGAGGTGTCTTTTATCACCTGCAAATTTCTCACCACAAGAAATTTTCCAAGATGGCGGCGCGGCAGTAGCACGCAGCGGCCACTCCGGATCCGAAAATGGTGCTTTTTTTGTGCTAT
>JAQQZR010000012.1:17313046-17346170 GCA_030068235.1 Notoglanidium macrostoma
GATCAAAAGGTGCAGGCTATTTGTTAGTACCTCGAATAGTGAAGGCTACAGCAGGGGGCAGAGCTTTCTCTTACAAAATTATGCCCCTCAATTATGGAACAGCCTTCCAATTAGTGTTCGGGAGTCAGACACAGCCTCAGTGCTGGCTCTAGGCTGAAAACGTATTTGTTTAGCCAACCCTTTTGTTAATAACCTTCTACTAGGTAAAGGAGCAGATCTGGGGGGTTCTCAGGCATAGAATGTTTTGGTAAATTGAGATGTTTGGATGCTGTCGCCACCCACTCTCGCACATTCACTCAAGTTTGTTGACGGTGGAGTGGCTGGCCGCTTTATGTCCCAGAGGGCCCTCATGTCTGTGTTAACTAAAAGGGAGAGCCAGAAGGCATGTTGTCATAGTTAGCCCTGCCGGAGTTCCTGCTTGCACTCAGCGCACGATATACTCTGTTCCTTACCGTTAGGTGACGATGAACATACCTAACAATCTGCTTTTCCTCTTTTCCCTTCTCTCCCCCACCTCTCTATGTTTTTATTTTGTATCACATTTTACTGTCAAGTTTCTTACCTTTCATTTTGGTCCATAGCAAAACCTGTCCAGTGTGGGGTGTAAAGATATAAATGGCTGAGTCTGTCCATGTCAGGAGGTTATGATCACTGAAACACAAAGTTATATGAATGAAACTACAAAAGCAACAATCACAAATTTTTATTTATCCTATAGAACTATCAAGCTGAAGTCTTAGAACTATAGCTAATAATTCACAATTTTTACAGCTGCCCATGAACAAACAAAAACTTTAAAACAAACAAACAAACAAAACAAACAAGGAAAAGCATGTTACCCGAGATGAAGTAATCGAGGAAAGGCGAGGGACTGAGGACTCCTCTGACCTGGATTATAGTGTGGCTCATTCCTAAAAATGTCAAATACAATTTTTTATGCATCACATCTACTTATCAATTTAAGCATTCAATCGAAAAATATCATCATCATCATAGTAAATCACTCTGCTCAACAGTGTTGTGAAAAAGTACTGCCCCTTTCCAGCCTACCAAAATTCCTCAACGAATCATCCAGGAAGTCTCAAAGTCTCAAAGATGGAGAGGAGCACTGATGTATGTGGTTGGAGTGCAAGAAAATAATGAAGGTATGTTGGAGATTGCATTTTATGTTGCATTTTAATATAACTGTGTGCAAGGACCTTTGACCTTCTAACAGAAATGATGTAGACAGTAACGAAATTTGAACAAAGTGGTCAGCTGGACACCTTGGAGACGCGTGATAAACACAGGTGTAAACGGCGACGTGTCTCGGCAGTCCATCTGTGACCTGAATGCTCAAGACGCATTTTAAAACCAAGTGTAAACAGTGCCAAAATGACCCAGCCAAACAACAAAGGAAGTAAAAGTCTCACTCAATTCAGATAAAGAGATAAATTCATAATTCCACCATTAGAATGAGACCCTACACAAAAATCGCCATCCATTGGAGAGATTTAAGGCAGTTCATGCTGGAAAGCCCTCCAATGTGACTTAATTAAAGCAATTTAATAACTGCAAAGAAGGGCAGACTAAACTTCCTCCACGATGATGCGAAAGACTGATCTCGGATGTGTCTAACTGCAGGCGCTGCTGCTAAAGGTGACAACTGGTTATTCATTTTAGTGGGGCAATTATTATTTTACATGGGTTATATATGTGCTGTACAACCTTTTTCCTTCAATAATAAAATTATCATTTAAAACCTGTTTCGGGATTTCCTCGTGTAAGGATCTGAAACCACAGTGTGACATATATGCAAAATGGGAGAAAATCAGGAGGGGGTAAATGGTGCTGTACATGCCACAATCTGTTTTTAAAACTGGACAAACAGAATCACGGACACTCTCTGACCCACATACCTGCAAGAGATGAGAGGCAGAGGTGGGCAGGCAAGCAGCTGTTTAAACTGATGGGTGCTCAGCACCTCTCCACTGAAGTTGGCCTCCCAAATGCGCGAGCCTGGTCGAGCACAGTACACTAGATGTGCGGTGCCTGCTCCTGGCGTCCTCGTTCCGGTCTGCTGCTGCGGCAAAAAACAAGCACCGTACTCTCCATCACGCTCCTTATTCCCCACTCGCCAAAACTTCTCCTTTTCTGTGTCACAGAGATAGCAGCGGCTAAGAGAAGAGACCAGAAGATGACCCTCCAGGTATCCCAACTGCACCACATGAGAGTCAACTGTTGTGACTGTCTGAACTGGGAAGATTACAAACGCTGAACCCTGCACACAGTGCACACAGTACACGTACACACACACACACACACACACACACACACACACACACACATTTTAGCTTTGTTTTAGGCATGAAAGTCTATATTTTTCAGCCTTTAGAGTACTCTTAAAATTAAAATGAAGTAAATCTCAAGCCTTTACAGTTAGATTATGAGATATCAGGATGCTCTCTACGATACCTTGCCGAATTTGGAGGTACCAGCACGTAAAAAGGACACTTTCCCTGCTGCATCTCCAACGAACACTCGTAGGACCGCTGTGTCCCAGCACAGAGCTGTTACGGCCTGGCCACGGTGCTCCCATGATACACAAGCCCGCTCAGGACGTCCTCGCCGATCTGCCTGCAGCTCCCAAATCACTACAAGACCCCCACTTAGACGCACAATCACACACACACACACATAACCAATATGAACTTTAGTCCAGCATGTGGACATTCACCATTACTGTCTATCTGTAAAAGGCAGGGCATGTTGGAGTACCTTGTTGCTACAGCAATAAAGTCTTCATCATGAGGGCAGCATGCTATATGTGTAAGTGACCCCTCCTGAAATAAAGCAGCGTAGTCTGTTACTTCTCATTGCTCCACAAAACATACATATGTTCATATTGAACATCTCAGTGAGCTTCTGACAAACAGAAACCTTGTGGGTGAGGATAAGTCGCTGTTTCCATCCGTCTCTCTGGATGAGGTGCAGGCCTCCTGCTGAGGTGCCAAGAGCAAGCCATTTTCGTGACACTGCAAGACATGTGCACTGCACACACACACACACACAGATGACAAGGTATAAACAACATATGTGACTTAGCAAGGACAAAGAAAACAGGCTGAAACAGAAAAACTGCTGAATAACATGATACTTAATCCAGTAGATGGCACTTCTGATATATATGTACAGTTCAGTGAAGGACTACAGTATAACTCTATACATTATCATATATCTATACATATCCTTATCAATGCTTAAATATTTTAAGTCAAAATGATGGATGGATGGATGTCTGACTGATCTTTCACTTTTGAGGCATTGACTTGGAGCCACATGATTTACTGTAGGCTATAAACCAGATGTTTATATAATTTTTTTCTATGAGTAATTTTGGTAATCTGACTGATCAGGCCCGACGAATGCATTTGAAAAATTTGAAATAGTGATTTGAAAAAGGAATATATATTTATACATATTACAGACATACAGTATTTTTTCACTGGGTCAAATATTTTTCCATTACATTATACTGTACTCCATATCAGTCTAACAAATAGTATCACAAAGAACTGATTAACATACTCTAGGACCAAAATCACATTATTATTATTATTTATAAATAATCACATTATTTCAAAAGACAGATCTTTCGAGGGACAGCGTTACTCTCTCTTCACCCTAATCGACTGTTGGCATCCGTGTTCTGGTATGCGGAAGAGGACAGATAGTGTTTTTTATGCTTGTTTTTTTAAATTGTTCAGGAGTAGTGGATTTGTAGGATTAAATTTTACATACAAACAATCACAGGACATGAATGCAAAATTTAGTGAATCCCTTCCTTTCTTGTCTCTCTTCCATTCAAGTGATTCACTGGCTGTGAATAAGAGTACACTGAACCAATTTGCAGTGAGCCTTATAACACCAAATACAGCTTAGTCAAAAAAAGATGAGAGATTTTGCATGAAACCAGAGATTAGAGAAAAGGAGTGAGTTGCCTGGGTTACCTTAAGTCTGCCCGAATCAAGGCGCAGGGCCGAAATTAAAGGGTCAAAACTGTCAAACTCAGCCAAGACATGCGTGAACAGCTCCGGCACCACAGCAATCATCCTGGTGAGCTCTGAGGAAGGAAGGATGAAAGGTATTACGTTATATTTGCACTTAACGCCGGTGTCCAGTAAAAGTAAACTGCCGTTTCAGAAGACGCCTTTCTCACTGCACATTCACGCTGAGCTGCTGGTGCTCACATGATGGAGATAAATCGAAAAGGCGTGACCGGATTTTCTCCACTTTTAACAAAACATGAATGAGTTTCGTGCTTTAAACAGAATCAACTTCATGCAGCCATTCTTCATTTCACACATTGAAGTGAATTACACAACAGCGTGCCAATTTCATAGCCAGTCGTGATGTATGAACCGACGAAAATACCAACTCAAACGTATTCCCCACTGCACGCTATGCATTTGACCAGATCATGGTCCTTACACCAGTAGAGCTCCTCCTTTTTTTATGTCCGTCTGTGATTCCCTAAAAATGTCACAACCCCCTCCCTGTGGACTCGCCCTGAATAATCACAGCTATCAAACACACCAGAGAACACGGCATTGCTTACCATAATCAAATAAAACAACTAGCAAGTTTTATCTAAGCTGTGCTGGACACTGCCATCCTAGTGATATTTCTTCCTCCTAGGTGCACTGCCTTTTCTCTCTCACACACACACACACACACTCACTCACTCTCTCACTCTCACTCTGACAACTGTGTGACAACTATCTGATCTACTCAAAAGGTGTGCATTAAAAACATATCACTGACATTGTGAGGTTTTTTTTGTTAGATGTTTAACATTAACAGCAAGGGTCTTGAGTGTCTGCACTTTGTACCAGTCGTGGTGAAAAATGTCCCAGCTTGGACAAATCTTCAGGACAGAAGAGATTTCACTTTGAGAGAGAGAGAGAAAGAGCGATAGAGCGATAGATAGATAGATAGATAGATAGAGCGATAGATAGATAGATAGATAGATAGATAGCTAGACAGACAGAGGTAAGCCAGAGATTACTTATCATTATTATAATGTAAGTGAAAACAGAAACCAACTTGTCTTGCGAACGTTTTTACATTATCTAACCATAAGCTGTGAAAGAGCATGACATGCTGCTCATTAACAAAGAGGAAGATCCCACTCTACATGGCGTGGTTATAAGAAAATAGTCCACTTCAGGTAGTCTGCATGACTTCAGGCCACATCACATCACATCACCTCACAGTCTCATGTGTGTTATTCCTCACCTACAGCAAATATTTGCTTTCATTTACATCATTTTCTTTAATACCGTTTTCAGACTTGCTTATCACACTGTAAAATTTTTATCAATGGCTAACCATGACCAGGTTATGACGTAATCCGAGGCCACGCCCTCCCTCTAATCACTACATAGTGCACGACTTAGCAACTTTTACCTTTTTCAAGACATGTCCGGAAGAATATTTACCATTTCACAACACACACACTGTAATGTCAGTATGTCAGTACACACACACACACAGCACTTGTATATGTCAGTTTGTAAAAGAGAGAGAAACAAAAATAAGCCAGTGTTGGTGTTGTAAACAATAAACACAAACATGCAGTCAAGAAGCTTTTTGGGGAAGAAGAATAAAGTTGCACATTCCGTCACTGAGCCGCAGGAAAACCCAGGTATCCGTTACAAACTTAGAAACACCGCCGAGGAAACATTTGCAACAGAAGAATAACAAAGCAGCACCTGTGTGGTGTTTAGTAACAGCAGCATGACTGCGCATCACGAGACCAGAGTGAAAGCAAGCTGCTAACTCAGCTAGCCTACTCTATTTACACACTCTTCACTTTACCTGATTTAAAAATAATAATAATAATAATAATAAATATATATATATTATTTAATATTTCCTCCTAAGTTGTGTATTTAACCCGCACCGAAGTTAGCTGTCTAACAAACAAACTAGCTAAGTAACTTCAAGAAACTTCTGCATTTCTGTTTAAACTCACTCAGCTGTCAAACACATTACTTTCATTCATGACAACTTATTCTTGTTAAAAGAAGCTGTTCCTACCTTTTGGCACGGGATAAAGATACTCTTAACTCATGTCCGAGGCTTGTTTGTGTAATTCCGACAGTGCTGTGTGCACGCACGCACGCACTCGCTGTTCACCAATTTCACTAAAAAAAAAAAAATCCCCTTCAGTTACAAGTCACTCGGTTAATTTTTTTGTCCCATCCGTATTCCGGAAAGTCCCGCCCCCTGGAACATGATTGGCTGGTTATACATCATATAGCAGCCGCTCAGTGATTACACGCTGATTTGTATGAATTATTGACCAATCGTACAGATTTTTTTTTTTTTTTTTTTTTTTTTAAGCAGAAAAGCGGTGAGTAAAAGAAGCACTAGATCAGCCGGGACTACTTCCAAAAGTGATATTAGTGTATGAATCTGTTTTAGGATTTACCATAAACATACTCTCATGTCATGACGGAATAGGCTATGCTGTAAAATATGTCTAGTGCGTGAACACTGATGCTTAAAAATAACCAATGTACAACAATTCAAATCTTTTCAGAGTCTCTTTAGGCGGAAGAAGGATGCTGGAGTGATGCGGTCCATTATGCACCTTTGCTTGGATTGTATTGATTGCTACATGAGATGCTCTAGAGACTAGGCCCACTATAGCATCACAAAGATAAGCTCAAATAACATTTCTTTTCTCTCACAGCAAGCCTTGGCATCAATTACTAAACCGCCATGACCCCATTTATGACTTTATAAGGTTTAAAGGACATAAAATTCATGCAATACACTACTAAATTTGGACAGGCAGGATAGGTGATCATATTGCAGGTCTCTGCTAATGCAATTTTAAAAGGTATTGATCAGGCTCTCCCATGTGCTATTTGAGAAATCTTAATGCCTGGAATGGCACAATGGACCTGCACAGTCACTGTAAAACTCTACCATGCCTGACTAGATTATATTTGAGATAGCTGGCTTGTCCTTATCCTAGCATAGCTCTACTTCACCATTTTGATTTGACAAGCAAGTAGAGATGCTCTGTAGATTGATTAGATAATCCTCGTCTTTTCTCCATTTACAGAACATGGGACACCACTAACACCAATGCTTTTCCTTAGGGTATATATTTTAGTGACCACTGGAACATGATAACGTAATGAAAAAGAAAGAAAAAAAAAATCGAATATACTCTAATAGTCTGTTTATCGTCTTAGAATCTGTCAGATCTGTCTAAAAAAAATATTAACCCTGCCATTTCTTTTGCTCACTCAGGGCGGGAGGAATAACGTTAATCATGATTCACTCAAATTTAATGCAGTAGTATAGCTGCAGTCTTGCCTTGCCTGCCATCAGGATCAGATGACCACCGTCTGGTCTAAATAACACTTTAAGGCAATACAGTACGAACTAAATGGAACAAGGCTCTCTGAAGGCTCATCTTCGTTGAAAGCTTCAAGGTCAATGGATGTACTGATATAGACCCAGCATTCTCATGCTTCTCTGATAAGGCGAGTAATATGACTGGACACTGGGCTAAATGATGTGTGTTGTTTAACAGCATGAACTTCTGAGTTGTACAGTCTCTGATCCTGAATCAGCTGTGTACCACAAGTTATCAATTTGCTTACAGTCTTGTTGAGCTTATCGGTCATTGTTGGACATGGACATGGACATTTGCGAATAACAAGCTGGCTGCAGGGCTGATGCCAGACTTGATTCTGAAATGTCTAAATGTGAGTGTGCTTTGTCAACATGGGAATTGTCAGACTATCAGCATAGGAGACATACGAGTCAGACACTATGGCCTTATCCTGGGATCAAACTCCACGAATTCTGTCAGATTTTGACATGAATTTGTCACGGACATCAGGCCCGAATATGAACGTCGGGAATGCTGTACAGGCCTTGTAGTGTGACATACCTGAAGAGCAGTGATGTGGCGTCTAAGACGCCCCGCGACACCCCGATGAAAAGTCTAGGATTTCAGAATTGTTCATATTTTCTCACAAAGTTTGACAATTCCTATGATGTGTTTCTTGACGTTCCATCTGTAGCCGTGATTGACAGTTTCTTTTCCCTCTCCACCAACTACACGGACCTGGACAGTGATTGGTCAGGGTTAAACTTGTAGTGTTGCCAGTCTCCTGACCAAGACATGGCAAGAATTTGTCACTATAATTGCTTAATCTGACAATCACGATCATGACAGACAAAAATATCTAGCAGCCTGATCCGAGTATTAATGGTCAAATTCTGAGGCAGTAAACACACAGCTGATGCCCATTTCAGACTTAAATAAAAGATTCCTACACCAGTTGCAGCCATCATGTAGCAAGTGGAACAAGTGGTTGTGTGGAAGAAAACTTGACTATAACCTCAGAGCTGTGGATTTAGTGAACTTAGACAACAGTGCATGGTATGGTGACCACTAACCATGCTAACTAGCATGCTAGCATCCACATGGGCATTTAAAATCTGGAGACCGATAGTTACAAACGGGTTGTTTTTTGTTTTTTTTGCTTGATGTTGCAAGGAAAAAGTGCGCTTACTGAAAGCATAAACTGTGATACACAATATTTTTGTTTGTGTGGAGTTTTGCATATTGTCCCCTTGTCCATGTGGATCTCCTGCAGGTTTCCTCCCATCTCTCAAAAACATACCCGTAGGTGTACTGGCTAAGATGTATTGTCCCTGGTTGTGAGTGTGTGAATGCGTGCATGGATGGTGCCCTGCGATGGACTGCCATCCTACTCACGGTGCCTCATGTTCCCAGGATAGGCTCTGGATCCACCGGGACCCTGATCAGGATATAGAAGGTACTGAAAAGGAGTGTGAATTTACTGCAACACGACACTTGAATGACAAAGTCACACAAACATTATTAATCCTACTGATTTTTATTTCCCCAACATCCAGAAACTTGTTTTCAGTGCAGTTAAACTAGACATAGAACGTAGTGCAACTTGAACACCAGTAATACACAGCTGAAAGAGTTTATACAGTATTGCTTTATTCATTTCCCCACTCTGCCTTGGGCTTCCAGTGAACACCAAGTGTATACAGAATCATACTGCATTGCACCGACATGGTTTAAGTAATAAAACAGCCCCCTCCTGTGCTGTGTGCCACTTAAAATCTCCCTCACATCTCGCCAAGTCATTGCATTGAACATTTTCAGTTCCTGAGAATACTTCCTCTGGTATTAATCCCACAGTTTGGTCATAAATTCAACACTGTCAAATGCATGTCTGATTCCAGCCAGGAAGCCAGACACCGTACTTACTGAAGGTATGGGAGAAAAAAACAAAAAAGAAGAAAGTAGAATTGAAGGGAAGAAATAATGTACAATGATCAATGGTGTAGTCCATCTCCATATGCACTGATCTGGTGGAAACCTGTACATCTAGGCACGGTGGGCTTCAGCCCACGAACACTTGCGTCTCTAGGTTCAGCAACCTAGCTGGTCTAAAAGGAGAGTCTGTTCTCTCTCTCGCTCTTTCCATTTTTCCTATATTGTCCTCATCTTGTAAATCAAATGGCTCGGTTCGTCTTCCCTCAGGTCTTCCTCATCATACGGCGTGTCTGCCAAGCATGGAACTTGTTATAGGCGGCCTGGATCATCTCTTCTAGATGGCCGGTCAGCTGCAAAAAAAACCCAGTCATAAAAACAAAACTTGTATCAAATGTCTTAACTTACTTGGCTTCATGGACATAAAATCAAAACGCACATTAATCTCAACATCTAAGCCATATTTCTGCTTTTTGTAATCTTATGAAACTTTCAAGAGTGGCAAGCATCCTCGCGACACAGACGGATAAAGCGGTATAGATAATGGATGGATGAATATCATCAGAAATATTGGTCTGATACTCAGAAGTCACCATAGGAAGTTATTGGTGTTCTTATGGGGTCATGAATATGCAAAACATTGTAAAATGTCCTTCCAAACATGAATGATATTGGAGCTCCATTGGAGCCATCTTTAATGGCCACAGATGAACAAAGTCACAGCATTTTCTTAAGCTACACCATTTCATTGCCCTTATATCCAGAAATGGTGTCCCTATTGCTAACAGGTTCTGGTTTATTAACAATGCACCAAGACATGGTTAATTTTTCAGGTCATTGTTAAAAGGGAAGAAAGCGATGCTGACTCATGTAACAACAGGAAACCATTAAGAAGAAAAAAAAAAAACACCTAAAAACTATTGCTTAGTGAAACCATTTTCTAAGCTGTGAAAACTTTCTGACGAAGTCAAACTGAACTTTCTATGGAGGTGTAACTGCAGATGAAATAATATTATTTAGGAAATAATATAAGACAATTCCAAAGTTTAGTTGTGTCTGAGACGTGCAACAACATCCATATCGGAGTTGACATGGAATGACCCAGGTGTGTGATTACAGAAAACACACACACACACACGGCATTAGTGTAAAATGACATTTGAGAGCAATTATATCAGGTCAAAAACGCAAGACTCATTTCCTGTAACGATGTGGCAGTGCTGGTCTGAAAGGCAATGCTTTGTTTTTAGAATCAGGTGGGTTTTTTGGAATCGCAGCTGCGATAATTACTTTAATATATTTCTATCTCACCAACTAGAACTCCACACTATTGACAGATGCCTCCTCCACAAGCCTCGTCCTTCTTGTTACTAATCCCTATGCCAAAAATACACTTAAAACAGACTTCGAACAGGAAGGAAGCTATTGATGAAAAACTATTTCAGACACTATTTCAGACAAACCTGCCCAGGGTGTACCCCGCCTCTCGCCCGAAGATGCTGGGATTGGCTCCAGCTTCCCCGCGACCCAGACGGATAAAGCGCTATAGATAATGGATGGATGGATGGGCCTTGCTGTGAACTTGAGTCTATTTGGATCGATTCTAAAGTCTAATCAGTTAATTTGTTGGTTACAGTGCTAATTCCATACAAATCCATACAAATTTGGTTCCTGGAACCAAAGCAATCTTTCTAGTCAAGAACTGGCGCTTGGGTGGAAAAGTCCTGAAGGGTTTTAGATTAGAACCTGGCAGAGAAAAAAAGGCTAATGAATGGTACACTAGTTAAGTGATAATAGTTTAACAGAGTCAAATGTGTAGTTGAATAGGAATCCCTGGAAGATGCTTATAAATCACAAATAATTAGCCAAAACTGAACTGAACACATCCTTATCCTCTGCATTCGGATAATATACATATTTTGGTGCTTACATTGGTACTTAAGTATTCCCGCTGGATCTTCTCTTGGAATGGGCGGAGCTTGGTTGACTGGAATCTCTCCAGATTGGACTGCATCTTGACCACCTTAGCAGAGGCACAAATATAATCAAGACTGCAAGCTTAGAGTTCGTTATGCACTGCGATGAATCACTACATGAAACTTGTACAGCATTTAGCCCTTACGGAGCGATTTACAGAAATGCTATGTTGTCTCTATTAAAAAAACATTTTCTCATGCTAGTCCAGGAGGTCAGGGACTAGAATATCAGAGTAAACCACGTTAGTCGCAGGGTAGTACGGAAAGAAAACAAATCACACAAGCCAAGGGATTTTTAAGAAATTCAACAAAAGTCTTGGTAAAGAATTAGGTGTTCTTACTGGACTAAACCGATCGTTAGTCAAATCCATCACTGTAGGAATTACATGCAGATCCTGTATTTGATTTTATGACTATGTCTCTAACGTAGTGCTGTTCAAATGAGTTAAAATAGCCGTTGAATTAGCACTGCATCACAAGCATGACACTTCCACACAATGAGAAATGCCCTCTAGTGGCCATCACTGTTCCAACACTAACCGAAATAAAGTGAGACTAAACCTACTGAATACTTCTCAAACTAGAACAGTCAAAACATAACATAACATAACATAAAGGCACATTTATTCTATTAAATAATCCTCATTGCTACATTTATCAGTAACGCATTGCTGCTGCAATCCTTGATATAGAGACCGTAGAAATCTGTACCTTCTCCTCAAGGAACGGTGTGTTGACTGGAAAACAGGACCAGAAGTGTCGTAGCAGCTCCCCTGCTGCTGTGTACATGTGCTTCAGCTCACTCTGAACATCACTGGGCACCAACTCTACACACACACACACACACATAGACACAGACAAATTAATGAAGAAATACAAACTAAGATGCACTATATGGCCAAAAGATTGTGAACCTGACCGTGACACCCATGTGTGAGACATCCCTAAACTGTCCCTACAAAGTAGGATGTCTTTGTGATTTCCCTTCACTATAACTAAGAGGCTCAAACCTGTTCCAGCATGACAATGCCCCTGTGCACAAAGCAAGGACATGATGCGCCTGCATTGTCTGACCTCACTAATGCCCTTGTGGCTGAATGAGCACAAATCCCCACAGCCACGCTCCACAATCTGGTGGAAAACCTACCCAGAAGTGTAGAGCTTAATATAACAGAAAAGGGGAATGAATCTATTATGGGATGTTCTTCAAGCACATGTGCGTGTGATGGTCAGGTGTCCACAAACGTCCGGCCATATCACTTATCATCTATGTTTTTGGAAATTCCTTGTATCTTTCAAGTCTATCACTGGTCCTAGTTAATATCACACAGGATTTTGAATGAAAGGCTTTTGAAGAAATGGCCGTGTTGAACTTGTGAGGATTCACAAATGAGGGTGCAGGAAAAATGAGCATCAATGACATCTTCAATCTCAAAGACTAAAAATGCACCAACACCTTTAACTTATAGAAGATTACAAAGTAACAGTATTTACATAGCAAGAGTTCCAAGTTAGATTGTGTGCATATTTATCTCACGATTGATGGTATGTTGGGGTCCAGCTTGCATTAAAACTCCTCCAGGCGAAAGGGCTGTAATGGCTGAACTAGCTACACTGCTGGACATCACCTGAAATTACACCAAGAAATGACACCATGAACAGTAATCCCACACGATCACATTTCTTAGGACTCAAATGACAGAGGTTTTTAAACGTGTGTAATGACCATTCAATCTGGGAAGTGCGAATGGGTTAAATGTTTTGACACCTGGTTCCGTTTCACAGCGTCTTTCACAGTTGTTAATATTAGGAACTTCTATAAAAGTTGAAAAATCCACACTATATACACACCATAGACATCGGCAACTACACCAAGTGGTATCACTTCTCTCAGTTCTTTCTAAAAATCAATTTTAAAAATTTTAATTTCTTAAAACTAGTGGTTCTCAACCCTTTTGTAACTGTAAAATAAAACTCCAGGAACCCCATCAAATACATTTATTTCATGAAAATTATATATATAAAAAAATAAATTATGATTTTTTTTTTTTTTTTTGAAGCCATAGACCTTGCTATTCCTGAAATTTCCACTGATCGAACATTGTTGATTTTGGTGCTTGGATCCCTAAATATAATACATTTGATAATGTAACATTCTGCTTCCTGCTGACTCTCCACTGGTGTCCCACAAGGCTCAGTGCTGGGTCCTCTTCTATTCGCCCACTATTCCTGCTCTATCAGTGTGGTCATAGCCTTGTATGGTTTTTCACACCACTGCTATGCTGAGGACACTCACATTTCTGCACAGATCTCAGAATGTCATCATGGATTGCAGCTCATCAGCTAAAACTTCATACCAGCAAGGCTGAGCTGCTGTACTTCCCATTCTCACATCAGTACCTGATCATCTCTCGATCGTCTCTCCCTTCGTTGCTAATCTGACTTTGTCATGCAGGTTTCTCCTGTACAAACTGGTCTCTTCTTCACTGCGTTAGTGGGGTGAAGCCCACTGTGCCTAGATGTACAGGTTTTCTCCAGATCAGTCCCTATGGAGATGGACTACACCATTCATAACTGTACATTATTTCTTCCCGTCAATATTATTTTCTTTGCCCTCTTCAACTTTCTTTTTTTTTTTTCTCCCATACCTTCAGTGGGTATGATGTCCAGATTCCTGCTTTCGACAGGGCCACTGTCTGTATTCAAAAGAAGATCGGAAACCTACCAAACATATGAACTGGCACTTAGTTTATTCGTTTATCTTTTTTAAAATCCCATGGCTTGTGCGTTTTCTTTTTCTTTCTGTACTAACTTCCCTACTAAAAGGATATTCTTAGACGCTGACCTGTTTAACCAGCATGAGGATATGTTATTGAAGCAGCCGACAAAGCACCTTTGTGAGCCCTTCTGGGTAAATGTGTGTATTAATTACTATTACTATAGTCCTGTTTAGCTCATTAAGTGTTTGAGAAACACGATCTAGCCTTTGTGCACTCTGAGGTGGTTTTATATTGCATTCAAGAACTTCGGACTTAAGGATGTAAATGTTAATATCAGCATTCCCAAAAAAAACAAACAAAAACAACCCATTAAAAAAACCCAGCAACCAAACCACACCCACATTAAGTATACCTGAGTAAGGCAGGGTTTGTAGCAGCTCATCTCCTCCCTAATGCAGCTGACTGAGTTGATGATGTCCTGACTTGTAGAGTAGTGCTGGGACTGGACGGGAACTGGACCATGGGAATATCTAAAAAGCAATAAAGGGAAAAAGATTTTTAATAGGTTAAAAATAGAAATAAGTAGTATAAATGCATACGTATTTTAGTTACTAAAGTATTAGTCTTTGTACTATTCCAGTTAGCTCCTATACTTGCAAACAGAAGCACGCACATGATCTGATCACTTCTGCATTACGACTCTTAACTGCAATGTTCATGATATTTGACTTCGTGATATTCAGTAAGATCTGATTCAATGTACCGGTCAGATTTCTTAAGATTCAAAGCAATTGTTTTAGGACCAGATTCATTCTCCAGGTCCTGGTACTCGATAGCCTCCTGCAATTTCACCTGTGAAGACAGACAAAAAGTAAAAAAAATAAAATTCAGTGTATGTCCTATGGGAAATGACTACTGAGTCTGGAAGCTGGAAAAAGTATCCAAATATGAATTTCATTTACACATTCACATGACATAAAATTAGTTTATATGTATATATAATAACTTTACATCCTTGCCAAGGGTAAGTTTTACAAATTTTAAAAACATATACCTGAAAATTACGAGTAACGGAAAAAAAAAAAAAAATCCATCGAGCTCGCAGAGATAAATGGAGTCACAACAGAAAATGTGAACTGTAACAGGATTTAAAATGTCCACTAAAACAGGTAAATTCCTATTAAGCAGGTAAAACAGACTGGCTAACAACTGCCAGCAGTCTAAAATTAGCATAGCATATCTAGCTAGATCATTACATAAAGAGGTTAATCAGAGCATATACTTATAGCATATACTTTTAGCATATATACTAGCTAAATTAGCTATTTAAGTAGAACATAAACTTGATTGGTTTGCTTCATTATTGGCCTAATTTTAGAAAATCTGAATACTGGAAATGAGTATTAAGGATTCAGAATTTTTTTTTTTTTTTTTTTTTAAACAGCAAACCCTAATTTTTGGGTTTTTGTTTGTTCTGACTTTGTGTTCATATTAAAGGTAAATCTAAGCCCTAACAAAGAAACAAAATGCCGAAATGTTTCATGTAATCGAATGTAATGTGCAGACAAAACGGCAGTTAACGCTCTGGAAAACGCGTGGGTCGCCGGATGAAGAAAGCACGACCAAGCAAGTCCAAGTTCAAGGCCATGTTAATTGTTTTCTTTGACATTAAAGGCACCTGGGTTCCCCATGGAGTAACACTGAACCGACAGTATTACAAAAGGGTTCTTGAAACTTTGCAAGAACGGGCCAGAGGAACGAGGCCACAGCTGTGGGGAAAATGGTTTCCTCCTTCATCAGGACACCGTGCCAGCACACAGCGCTCTCAGTGCAGCAGTTTTTGCCCCACAAACGCATCACAGTACTTGCCCACCCTCTCTATTCGTCTGATCTAGCACCGTGCGACTCCTTTCTTTTCCCTGAACTAAAGTTCTGCACTCAAGGAGAAAGTAACTGAACTGACTTTTCCTCGTTAAAATTGAATTACAGCATCAGTCTCATTATTTAATTATTTAATATTTAACCCTGTATGGACATACATACATATACATTCAAATACCCAATCACACAAGATAAATAAATACTCCGGTTTATTGGAAACCTTTTTAACTGGTGGCTGAAAGCAGTCCGAGTCTCTGGAGTTCCCATCTGTGCCACTGGTCTCACTGGCCTGGTCAGTGGGTGCATCCCTGCATACAGAAAAGTTTTTGGATCAAATTTGTTGGTACACAGACCTAAACAGCCACATTCTCCACATCTTAGAATACAAGTGAAGACATTGGGTGAAGTGAAGTGCTAATGGGTGTATAGCGTCTGTCCAGCGTTTTTAGTTCTGATGATAAAGGTGCAAAAATGTAGATTACAAGCACACGATTTACTACCGAATGCGATTTGTCTTTAAAATGTGCATAAAGTTAACTGTACCATTAAAAAAAAAAAAAAAAAAAAAAGACAAAAGTGTGAAGAAAATCATGACACGCCTTAAAAACACAGTTAAACACTCACTGGACCGTGTACACCACTGACATACACTCACTCACTGGTGGCACCAATGAGCTCTGCTACCACCTTCCAAGATTTAAAAAGATTTAAATGCGTGAATGGTCATATATGACCGGATAAGATGGAACCGCAGTTATATGGATTTCCCAGTGGATCTAACTGCAGGTAGGAAGGGAACTTTGGTCAGAGGAATCATCAATGTCACTGGTTTGTCTCGTCATACCTCATTTGCATAAAGTCGAGAAAACCTCACGTCACTCGTGCTTCGTTGTTGAAATGCGTGCTGCACGTGCACGCGGAAAACTAATGATCACCCGTTGATTTGTCACTTGCGAGTGTGAACGCACCTTTAGGAACTATATACAGAGACCAAAGTGCAGCATAACACTATCTTGATTACACCCGCGTGAACTCGTGGCATCCTCTCAAACGTTTGTCGGTACTGAACACCACACACTTCTCTGAATGCTCACACTTTGCGTAGGCCAGCTGCCAGCACCATGGCACTGTGATGGTTGAAGCGTTTAATGATGGCCGAGTTGCTGTTCTCTTTAACCGTTTTACTGGAGTTGGATGTGGAGGGGACTGTTAGGGAGCCGTAGCCCTGAGGACAAGAAGAACAGAATTAGCGTCATTCTAACATGGAAATCGATACTGCACTGTTTCTAGCATTACCTCGTCTAATATTTTATCCTCGAGGGACTGCAGGTCCACCATCGGGTTCTTAACACCTTGAACAACCATTGATTTTAAACCTGTCCGATGGAAAGAAAGAGAAGTGAGTGTGAAGGGTGATGCAAATCTACACACTTTCACATATTATTCCCAAAACAATTTAGACTCATTACCCTTCTCATCCTGTTTGGCACATTCGGAAAAGATATCCTGCTGGCCGGTGTTGATGCGATCTCTGTGGAAGTAGTGCGACTGGAAGAAGCGTGTCCAGAAATCTTTTTCCGTCATGCTGTGAGGCACATTTTCGGCATATTTCTGTTTGACTGCACAAAACGAAAGGCTGGTCAGTACACACCATCTCAATGCAAGAGCCGGAAAGATCCATCTAAACGGGACGTGCGGGTGAGGTTTATAGGTGTACGAGTTCGCCGGTAAAATGCCATCATCCTTTCGGATCTCCTGCGGCTTTGAAGACGGGAGAAGGAAGGGGGCGTGGCTAGACACGTAAGGCATGAGTTGTGTACACGTTACCTTCGATACAGCAGGAAAAACGCTGTCAGGTCATGAATGCTTCAAAACCGCAAATGTAAAAGTGACTGTAACTACGTTCATTTATAAATAATTTAACACAATTTTATCAGCTACGTGTACATGTGCTCTGTGGTGAACAGCATCCTTGTTGAATTCTTCTATAGTTAAATCGCCACGATGCTGTTAAATGTCATCCTCATCGGAATTTACGATACAATAATCAATCGTGCCAATCCTTGCGGTTTGGAATTAAACTCGTACACCATGGCGACGTCTCACCTGCGGGGTACGTCCTGAAGATCGATTCGATGATGTCGGAGGTCAGGTTGTATCTCAGGCCGTTACAGCCGTCAGTCTGCGGTCTAATGTCTGCCTGTAACCACAACACAATCACGTCAGAACAACGATCCCCCGACTGCACACGCTGATGGTTCACGGCCCATTTTGTTTTGCATCTTTGGCATTAACTCACAGTGACGTCCTGGCTGCGTGTTGGAGCTTACCAGGAAAGCCGCTGATATTCCCACTTCCTGCTTGTTGTTATTGGATATGGAGTGATCAAAAGAGCTCAATTTCAGCCGATTGGCCCAAAATTCTTCTGCACTGATAACTTGACTCACTACCAGGTCTTTATAGAGCTGAAACAGTACCGGATCCTCCTGCAGCATTCTGGGAAGAAAAAAAGAAGGATGAAAGGAATTGGGGCAGCACTTTTAATACGATGTAATCAAAACTGTTGTCGATAGAGACGTGTACGGTCACGTAATGACGTCGCTCTCTAGCCTGTGGAAAAGCAAATCGATTCTAAAAAGGTTCAGAACCGACACTAGCACCTAGTTCTCGTTTATGGATAGGGGAGGGAAAAGATACTCACCTGTTTTTCTCTTCTAGCTCTTTGTTAGCTTTCTTTTTAAACTTGGGCAGGAGCTGCTGCAGCAGGTCTTTGGCAGCATCCCGGTCCTTCAGGGCCATGCTTTCGTTAGCAAAGTGGAAGGTGGTGCTCTCGCCTGTGTGTAACACCAACTGAAGCTGGATCTTTGCTTTACCATCTGGACTGATCTTCTGACCTGTGTGTTCAAGACAAAATGGTTTTAAAACATCGTGAACTACTAGTACTAGTACTACTACCACCAGCTTTGCATCTGGGTAAAAAGGTAAACGTTCGTCAGCTTTAGGCGTCACTTACAACGGATATCGGCGTAGGAGTGGCTGACGGTGAAGCGATCTTTTCCTTCTGGGCCCCAGGCAATGCGTTCAGTCATCAGGTAAAGCGTACCATCCTGTTTTCTATGCCTGACCTTCTTCACCACCAGCAGCACCTCCTCCGACACGGCTGCCATGACTGAGATTAAAAAAATATTGATACAATGAAAAAGAAAAGGGAAAATGTTAATAAACTGCTTTTCTCGACAGGTTTAAAATGGGCTGGAGAATCAGCGTTTTAATGAAATTTTGTTCTAGTTACGGGCGAATATTAACGAGAGAGCATGAACTTAGATGGTCTGAGATCTTGTTTGAAAGCAAATAACTGGAAATTAATCTCACCAATTTCTGCAAACACAGGCTATGGCGAACAACGGCGAAGTGTATATCAAAGTGTGCATCAGTAATTTCTTTTTCGAAGATATTTTGGAAAGATTATGGAATTGGTAATGTCTGTACCAAGCGATGATGGGAAGGCGTACTCCAGATGAACCAGCGTGCACTACAGTGAACCAAAATCTGTCGTCAATTTTAGAAGGCTGCATTTTTCTGCCTAGTTTCAGGGGTTTTGTGTGGCTTTTGACAGTTATTGAAGTTTGGGCATTTTGCAAAGACCTGGCAACCAATGAATTTTACACTGAAATCTAGCTAGCTCAAAATACAGTTTAAAAAAGAAAAAGAGCTCGGTTCCCTCTCTACTTAATTAATTCCTCTCTTACACACACACACACACACACACACACACACACATTAAAGATAAGTACCTGACAGATAGCTGTTCCATACAGACACCTAAGCTTGTTGCGTAGCTAGCAAACACGAGCAGGAGCTAACTACCAAATAATGAGGAATGGCTATGAAAGTAATAACCCATGTGCTAATATTCCAACAGGCAACTTTATTACTAAAATAACCACAAGTTTTCAAGCAAGTTAGCAACCTGACATCTAGCTAGCACCCTGGAAAAGAGGTGAAATTAGCTGGCTAGCAGTGTAGGAGAGAAAGCGGTGTACCGGTGACCCCAAATATACTTGCCTGTGGCTCCACCGCTAATACAGCTGATAGCTCAATGTTTATACTGTGGGTAAAGAAGTAAACTCAATTTAAATCACACTATTTACAGCGTTATTCACCGCGAACACCGGCACATAACGGGTCAGCCCTTGCACTCCACAACTTTTCCTCCATCTCCGAGACACTGTGGATGTTGAAGTCAGACACAGCAAACCCCGGACACATTTCAAAATTAAAGTCCACCTCACAAAATACTCTTATTGTTTTACTTATTGTTTTACATCTTTCGCATCGGTCATCATTCTAAACACTACCAGATCAGTTGAGAGGATTGTAAATTTGTACTTCGGTAAATACCTAAAAGTCAAAGTCAAAGACTTCTATTTGTCCTTTGCTTAGGAAAACTGCACGTTGAAATTCCTATGGTAGCTCCACTGACAAATACTGGACATGTAGTAACAGATCACATCTACTAGTATATCCAAGCCAGAAGGAACGAAAGAAAGAAAGAAAGAAAGAAAGTGACCGAAAAAGGGGTATCTTCATTGTCATAAGTATTGGGATTTTATAAACATCCATTCATCCATCGTCTTATCCATTAAGTGTTGTGTGGAAGCTGGAGCCAATCCCAGCTGATTTCAGGCAGGAGGCGGGGTACACCCTGAGCAGGTCGCCAAGCTATTTAAGGGCTAGTACAAAGATGAACAATCGTTCACACCTACTGTACATTTAGAGCAACCTCATGGGCTATGTGAGGAAACCGGAGCGGTAGAAGGAAACCCACGCAGGCACAAGGAGAACATGCAAACTCCACACAGAAAGGCCCCAGTCGGCCCACAGGTTCGTCCCCAGAACCTTCTTGCTGTGAAGTGACCATTTTATAAACATGTACACTACCATTGAACTCAGTCTTACTTAAATGTTGTTTTTAACAAAGGCTTTACATATATTTTACCGATATAGATAAAGATTTAGATTTGTGAGCAATCCTAATGCGAAAGCTAGAAGCTACATGAGGCGTAAATCTTGAGAGGAACCAAACTTAAAAGGGAATTCATCTTCTTCTGAGTGACACCCAGTGAGAATACTCCTCTACAACTCTGTACTACAGAGTCAAGCAGCGCTAAATGTTTTGGAAAGATCTTCGGTATGAGCATCAGTGTCATCAGCTTAGAGAGAGAGAGAGAGACAGACAGACAGAGAGAGACAGACAGACAGAGAGAGAAACACCGTATTTTAAGCATGCTCTTTTCCTGTAGTGCTTCAAAATGAGTCGAGAAAATGTTTGTATAATTCAGTTCAATTCGATTTTATCTGTATAGCACTTCTAACAACAGGCATTGTCACAAAGCTTCACAGAAGTATATAAATTCTGAATTTAAACTTATGAATCTATACATTTATCTATACATATCCCTAATGAGCAAGCCTGTGGCGACGGTGGCGAGGAAAAACTCCTTGAGATGACTCAAAAGGGAGCCCAACCTTATTTTTGGGACACGGGATAGTGCGATTACAACATACACACTTCTGTAACTGCATGATATATAGCTAAAAAGTACAGTTACATAATCCATCCATCCATCCATCCATTATCTATAGCGCTTTATCCGTCTGGGTCGCGGGGAAGCTGGAGCCGATCCCAGCATCTTCGGGCGAGAGGCGGGGTACACCCTGGGCAGGTCGCCAGTCCACCACAGGGCCAACACAGACAAAAACAACCACACATGCTCGCATACCCAGTATTCCCAGGACAGGCCTTGGATCCACCATGACCCTGAGCAGGATAAAGCACTTATATAGTGAATTAATGTTCATTTATGATTACTTTTAGCCGCATGTTATTAGTAGGTTTGTATATCAGGATTTAAGAGATTACCTTATCAGAATTTACAGTATTTAATCCAAATAATAACATATCTTAATATCTTAATTTGGCAGTCAAAGATACAAGATAAGACAGTATTGTTTTGTCTGTTTCACACAGCTCTTAAATATGCTAATTGATGATGAATTATGCTAATTAATGCATATGAACATGTCACATGTCAAAATACCAGATACAAGATTACATAGCAATAAGCAAAAGGCATTCCAACTACAAAACTCAAGCTCCACACATTATTTCATGTTCTAAATGATGATGCATTATAAACCTGTGATTTGAATTACAGCCGGCGCCACAGTCAGAGCTGTATATAGTAAATTAATCAACACCTTCAGAATTGAACATTCAACAGCTAACACTCTACACTATTTATATACACCCCTGGGCAATACAAATGAGGCAAACCCAATATTGCAAAACATTAAACTTTTAATGGTCTCATCAATTATTAGCAAGGAAAATTATCAAGAATTAAAGAAGTAGATAAAGTAAATTGGTGTGGGAGCTTTTCCCTTGATTTCCTTAAAATGTTGAAGTCTTGAGGGGAAACCTGCAGACGGCTTTTTACAGAAAGGAGAGTCCATGTCGTTCCGCTCGATATTAAAGTCTTCAAACGGAAGAGATTTGGAAAATTTTGAATCCCCAGACAAGTTAGTTTCAATTTTATATAATTTAAACATTTCAATCTTTTCATGATTTTCTCTTTGCGTACCAGAAGACTGTGTAAGTGAACGTCCCTGTTTCCAGCTTTTCCCCTCAACAGTTTCAGCAGCGAGCATCGACCAGCAGAAGAAGGCCGACGTCTCAGGAGCGCTTTTTTTTAACTCCTTGTTCATTTTCTGTGCAGTGATTTATGTTGAGACCATTAAAAGCTTAATGTTTTGCAATATTAGGATTGCCTCATGTATTCCCCCAGGACTGAATGCTATGAATTGCATATATCCAATTAAGAAATCTCTGAAAATTGATACTAGGTTCGCCTGTGCAAAGTATCCAAACTTGTCAAATTTAGTTGCATTAATTTGTGCATTTACGTGACATTCTTACTTAGTAGACTAAAGTTGAATCACACTACGAATGCTAAATTAATCTATATGCATTGACACAACCCTGCACTATTGGGTAGTAAGTAGAAATAAAAAAAAAAATTGGGAAATACATATTATATTGCTTCAGTACTGTCAGTAAATCAGCTAGTTAGTAATTAAGTGATATCAAATTTGCATATTTTGCACATCTTAAGTCATCTTTTGCACATCTGAGTGATCTTAAGTTGAGTTTTTTCTATAGCATTTTGACATTAAGAATGCTGAGATAATATTAAACAAAATAGAGCCTTTAAAAATCAAATTCTGTACATTTTATAATTAACCTTCATAATTAACAGACAAACCAGCACACCTTATTTAATTGCAATTTGATTCATTTTTATTATTGTCATTAATTATCAAAACAAAAGAATATATAGCCATCAAAACCAACAAAGCATGCAGGAAAGGAAAGCATTTATGCCCTATGTATGCTCAACAGGATACCAAAACACAGGACCCCGTTCTCATGCAAACAGAATCATAAATCATACAAAATCATGCAATGTATTTGTCATAAAGCACATTTCTGGAATTACACAAAGAAGTTAATCAATTATATCCTTTTATATTTCATGTTCGATTTAAATTCAGTAAGCTGCAATATTTATTATGGAGTATTTTAGAACCACAAACTGCAAGAAGCGAGAGGAATGTTTTGCTCGAGATGAAAGGAAATAGTAAATAGTGTCATTTTTTTCTGAAGATGAGCTTCAGCCAGTTAGACTTAGGTGGATATCTGGCTCATGTCATTTAATCTATCTTAAAATCGATGTTATTTAGATTTGATTTAGTTTGTGCAATTTGTGACATTGCAGCCACACTTTTCGACGTAAGTGTAGGTGTGTGATTTCTGGCTGCTGTCGGCGCAGCGCAGCTGCACTTCCTTGGTGCTGGTTTGTTGCTCCTGACAGCAGGAACAGTGGTGCATCATGGTGTTCGCTGCCATCGAATACCTGCACAAGGAAGGGAGAATGGAGCGTTAAAAGAATGGAGAGGAGAAGAATATTGCTGAACAAGTCATTTGTGTATGTGTCTATGTAGTGGTTTTGTGTTTGTGTCTGTATGTGGTGTGATGTACTGTATGTGTATGAAGGAGCTCCATCATTCTTCGCGCCCTGGTATGCGAAGTCTCCACTTCCTGTTTCTTCTCTTGATTTAACTCTATCTACCTATTACCAAATCTATATTTAAGATGTGTGTGCATGTTTGTGTGTGCGTTTATAAGTGAGCAAACCCACATTGAACTGGTGTCACAGGATCCGGCGCAGGAGGTTATCTCCACAGGCTGGATGGAGACACAGCCGTCTACCTCCAACTGCGTGACGTTCTTTAACACATTGCACTTTTGCAGATCACCTGAATGTCAAGTACAGAGAAATGTATTTTTTAGCATTTTTTAATAATCAAATGAAGATACAGTACGATGCAAAGGTCTTGAGCCCCCCCCCTGCACTCCTCATTTCTTTCTATTTTGCTAAGCGAGTAATAGATAGAGTGATTTATTGCAACATGTGCAAACATACATGTAAATACAGTATGTAACACAAAGAGAGTTTATATAATCCTAACGTGCTTTAAAGTCAATATTTGGCATGGTTATTCTTCAGCACAGCCTGAACTCTCTCGGGCAAGCTTTCTTGTAATTTCCTTAAGTATTCTTCAGTTCAGGAATAGTTCTCCAGTCTTCTTGAAGGATGTTCCAAGACAAGGCTCAAGATGGGTTTAGATAAACTTAATGTAAATGACTTCACTGCAAATATTGCATTATATTATTGCAGTATTGTATTTCTATATCAAAGCGTAGCTAATTCTCTGAAACAATGGCCTGAACGATGTTCTTTGCTTAATATAATATTCAGAAAAAATATCACATTGATAATTGTATTAATGCATTATCGTTTCTATGATAACTCATTCACTGGGACTTATATGGAGGATGATCTACATAGTCTAAGGACAATAAAAATGGATTAAGAAAACACGACAGTGCGTCGGTTCAGTAACATACAGTAAATTTTCCACCAAGGGAGAGTCTGGACAGAGGACTTTGTGACTTTGCATTGTCTGTTTAACTTCAATAGAGAAAATGAACAACTCCTTATACCTGTTATATTATAAGTGATAACAGGAAAAAACTTGTCTAATGCACATTTCACAACATTAAGTGTAACTACAGTATAAATGGTTGCAAAGTGTGATGTGTTATTCATTAACAAATTAACAAAAATGCAGTTAATGGTAAATCACTGTGGTATAAGAGAAATAAGACACTTCGGGATGTGCTGTTATTACACGTTTGTGTGATAAAGTAATATTAGTAAGAGGTGGAAAAATGGAGAGTATGTTCATCATCTTACATGTGTTGCAACATCCATCTGATGTGGTCTTCTGTGTGCCCTGAAAAAGGTCACAAAAAATGTCAATCATTTTTTATTACTAATTGTTATTTCTTAATAGCAACAGTTTAGAAAAATGTATTCGATTAACCAGTAAGCATTTGTATAGGATGTAAAGGGAAGGTTAGTGACAGGTGCTAAACATACAGGAATGCAGACATCTGGATTATATGCCGGACATGAAGGTGGTATCTTCACCAAAACAAATGCATTGTTGACTTTGGTGCAATTGAGTGTCACACACGGTGCATTTGGATCAGGCTTGCTCTGTCCAACCTGATGAAAATATTCAGAGACACAGTGAAGGAGTAACTAATTCATAACCAAGCATCATAATTGACTACGTGTAAGAGAATTCAAACGCTAATCACAGCCTAGTGACCATACCTCAACTGTTATTGTTGTACTCTTGCCGGAATTGGATGGATCTGCGTTGTCATATATACACTTTTGTTGTACACACTTTCCACAGCACTGCCCCGGCACAGCTTCATAGGAAAAGCCCTGTAAAAAGATTAATAACAACATTTACTCCACTTATTCTGCATGTAGGGCTATTTTCACACACGTGTTGATTCTGTTGTAATAGTAATAGTGTCCAACCAAACATAATGTTCACATAATATGTGTAATTAGTAATACATGTTCCATGGTCTAGATAATAATAACCCATAAATCTCTATAGCGGTTTATGCTGATTAAGAATATATTAGCAATATTACCAACAAAATCAATATCAACATTTTTATCCTTACATATTTAATAGATAATGAATGAAGATTCAGTCAACAAGTACAGCATGTTGTTTTGTAGCTTAAATGACCTTCACGTAAGCCACTGGTACATGGTTCTAGTGAGTTTGTGAAGCAGTGTTTGTTAGGTCTTGATGCAGATTAAGGGCATTACCGTAGAGCAGGTTGTGTCGCAGTTTGTCGGAGTGCATTCTGTATTACGAAGGTTAGTGCTGGAGTTCATAGTTGAACCACAAACACAGACTTCACAGGAGACTGTTGGAACTTTATCACCAGGCTGTGAAGTAGAAACACAGTGCACATTGAGTCCACTATACAATCTCTTTCCATTTTTGAAATCTTTAACTCCTAATAATATTTGAGTTAGAAATTGAATTACCTAACTGCCATAAAAGAATCTCAAATAAAAGCATGCAAAAATGGCTAATCTGTATAATAAATAGTAAAATGCAGTACAGTAGTAACAACACCTCAATGGTGGCATGCAAAGTGAAAATAACAAATCTCACCAAATATTCATTGTTATTGAAGACACACACATTTTTGGGTTCTGGTGGAAAGAAAGTTTTAGTTATTAACAAACAGCTAAAACATTTTAGACTAGCTAAATAATTAGGTTTAGTTCATAATATAAAGGTCGTAATATTGATACTTACTACAATAGAAAGTGATACAACAGTCAGTAGCTGTCGTGTTTTGTACTAGCTGATATCCAACTGGGCATTGTTGGATGGCACTGGAACACAATCTTGGGTTGCACACTGAGATATTTGGGGGAGTAGGGTGGGGATAAAGGAATAATTCCAGCATTAAAAAAATGTACCATGAAAGGTATGCGGTTCTGTCCAATCAGCTTTGAGGCTAATTACTTTACGTTGTTCCCTTTAAATTTAAATATAAATCATCAAACTTCTTAGAGATTAGCATAGAAAATGCTGGTGAAAACATAGGTTGGAAAAAATGATGAAATGGTTTTCTGCTCACTCACCGCATTTCGGACAGCAGTCCACGGTCTGAACCTCATAGCCTGCATTGTTACAGAGCGGTGGGGCTGGACATGAAACTGGTTGACACACTGCACCCATGGCTTCCTTACTGCACGTACAATTATTACATCCTGAGCTCCATTTATCTCCTGGCTGCAGAATAACCAGAAAGACAAAAGAATGCAAAATCATACTTGTACTCTTGTACTTTTAAAATACTTACTATATTTCTGATTCTAATTCATATTTCTTATAATTACAACATTGGCAAGCAAGATACAGAATATTGACGATCTTGGAATTGCCCAAACAAATTAGTGCATAGGAACCAAGTATAAGATTATTAAACCAAGTATATTAACCAAGTACATTAATTATAAAATTTAATATTTCTAGATATTTTTAAAAACTAATTTCAGGCTTGAAATAGTCTTATTCTGTTTTTTTTATTTTTATTTTAAGCATGTATTTATAGAAGGAAACAATTTTCTTCCAAAAGAATAACATCATTTAAACTGTGTGAGTGAGTGAGTGAGTGAGTGAGTGAAATGAGTAAGATTCAAGCTGAATCTTACATTTGATTTATAATGATCTCATAATAAGAAATATTAGATAAATTTGCCCATATTCTAGAAATGTTCACTTTCTGAGATATAGTACAGGTTTAACTGTAAAATGCAGGGAGTCCCTAGTGTTTGATGATTAGTAGGCCAAAACTTCACACAAAAAAAAGGAAAAAAAAAAGTGTCTGACTCACCAGTTTGGGCAGTCCATCAGAACCTACACAACCTAAGACACAGAAATTATACTTTTATAGTTTTATATTCTATTTCTAAAAAAATTTTTTTTAATAAAAATGAACATTCAACTATTGACTATAGTTCATGTTAAAATTTGTTGACATAAAGCATTACTGTATTAATTATAACAAAATCCTTTATAGATAGACTTTGCCTACCACAGAACGCTGTGCATATGTCTGTAGTAGCGGAGAAGAGGGTGGTGCCATTAGGGCAGTAGCATCCTTCTCGGAAATTATCAACACACACAGCAGAATCACAATTTATAAATTTGTCGTTGTACCTAGAAAAGTTCCGTAACAAAAAAAAGTGGAGAGTTATTTTTGACAATAAAGTCAATCTGAAATATTTGTGATTATGATAAGCTGAATATAGTAATCTGTTCATTACACTGAATTGCAGGTGCTTTCCACCTTTGGCCCACATGCCATGTAAACTTTATTCGAGGGACAGTTGGGTGCTATCAAAAGAAGGAAAAACATCAGCATCAACGTTGATGTCAGTTTTAAATGACAAGTTTCTGTTTCTATGTGTTTCTGTTCAAATCATAGTTCTCCTATTCCTTACCGCACAGTCCATTAGTTAAGCCCCTCCAGTCCACACATACATAATGCTCAGCACACATTTGAGCGTAACTTGCCAGGCTGTAGCAACCTGTAGTTTTGTTATTCATGTGGCAGACATCATATACACATGCCTTGTAGAAGTTTTCTGGGTCAAGGACTTTGTGGCACTCTTCAAAAGCTCTGTAAAAGAAGACAAATTGAAGGTACAGAACTACAGAGAACATAGATTGACAAAGTATATCATGATTATTCACTTAATATATATTATACTTTAACAAAAGTTTAATACACCAGGCTGTTTTGATTTGCTCAATTTAACAAATACAATTTTGACCTATTTCTTAAGCAGGATTACTACAATATTCACTAGCAATATGCAGAAGGGTGAGAAAATAAAAGTAAAACCTGGTGGCTCTGTTATGCTTTGGGGGTATTTTGCATTTCCGTCCAATCACCGTTATCCTATGATGAAATCTTTCAATCCTTATGGGATTGGGAGTTCTCTTCCCAGATGACAGGGAATAAAAGGATCACTGAATGGTATGAGTATTAAAATTATAATACTGTGGCCCTTCACTGTCACCGAATCTAAACTTAATTGAACACACATCTTTATATGTTTATTATAATATCTTTTAAAATAACTGTGTTCATATTAAAAAAAAAAGTTATTGACTTAATATAACCATTATATGGTATTAGAGCATGGAAATTTAGCATGGAAAGTGCTAGTTTCTGATTAGTGATAAAACAATGCATTTATAGTGGACTTTTGGACAAAGCTGTATATATATTTATATATAACTGAATGTGATTTACTTGCTGAACATGATATCGCAGATGGCTGGTTGACATGGAGTCTTCGTTGGAGCCTTCGTTGTGTTTGAGGTCTGTGGTGGGGTCTTGGGAGTAGAGGTCGGTTTGGGGCAAAGTGTGTCATTCACTTGCCATGTAGGAGCCGTATCCTCACATGACTGGGCTGCATTTCCATTAGGCATTATGCATTCATTTGTTGTTTTGTTGTCACATACGCCTTTGAGAAACATAGTAAGAAAGTTGTAATTCTGTTTAAAAATGGTAATAGGACTAAATCAAAAGAAGATATAGTATTGTATTTATTCAGTATAGTGACTTAACAAATTACTATTATATCACATCAGTTAGAATGTACTACAAACCTATGAGATAGAAATAATGTGTGCATTGTATGTTGCAGAGATTTAGTTTCACTTACCACACTGTCCTACTGTGTTATTGTGGAATAGAGAAAATGGAATGCTAACTATGTAGTTCATGCCTTTGAAGATAACCTGAGCTTGGATAGCAGGAATATCTAGAGTCATCGAAATACCCGTTGTGGTTACGGTGAAATCTGCATTAGAATAAACTTGGGGCATCTGAACATTGTTGACAAATATCTGGCACAAAGAAATGATTTTAGGTTATATATGATATCATTTTAGGCATTTTGTCTACAGTTCTGACCAAAAAGTCATTAAAAAATTAGTTATTCATAAAGCTTCAGAGAAAAGATGTTTCTAGAGACTAGTAGACCAAGATAATGATTAATAAATACTTCTCAAATTTGAAAATTCAAAACTGGATTGGAAACGGCCAGCTATTCAATGTTATCTTCATTCAAAAAAGAGTAGCTATAATTAAACTCAGCAATAGGCTAAATCATTCAATATCATTTGAACTCATTACAAATTATGCCTTTTTCCATGAATAATTGTTTTTGTTATGTTTGTAAATGCTTAATAGCACTGATGTGCAAAGCAAGCAAGTAAAATGGCACCTGAGGGTCAAGAAAATGTGTTTTGATTAGGCAGGTAAATTTCTTCAAATTTTGTATAATGCTACACCTTAAATATATCCATTCAGCATATGTAAGCATGGCATGGTCTCCTGATATATCTAAAGGTTTCTATACTTGCTTATCATGTAATCTTTTTATTATTTCTTAAGTTTTAAATGCTGTGCACTCACTTGATCCACAGTTGGGTTTCTTTTCTGTTTCAAATCAATTCTAAATGTCTTATAGTATATAGTCACATAGTCAGGACAAGACAATCCTTGGGAAGTGTCACACATATAGTTCTTGAGGTGGACAGAGAAATTGTACTTATTGATAATTTCCTGGACCAAAACATATGTGCAGTTTCCTTGGAAAGCATAATACGTCCCATCGAAAGTGACATAATGTGGATCTCCCCAACCGTAACATTTGCCTGCAGCAAGAACAAGAGTTACAATGCAGTCAATGCAACAACTTACTTAAATATACATAATAAATTAGGTATTTCAGAATTAGACATAACAATATTTAGTTAATGTGCCATAATAACAACAACAACAAAACAGAAGGGACAAAAAATAGATTAAACTCACATTGACATTCATATTGATAGCAACATCCAGTTTTATCATAGACCTTAACAGGAGGGAGACTGTTAACACACACTGGCATAGTAGGATTTGAATTGGCACATGGCACCGGTACTGAGACAATAGAGCCATCATTGCATGTTTGTTGAAGACAGTTTAGCGTCCAGCTTTCTCCATTCTGTTATTGATGAGCAGGAAGAAGAGGAATAATAATAATAAGAAAAAGGTAAACACATACAGTAGATATAAATTTTGTGATGGCTCTGTTCATTTGTAGTGTTGTAGTGCATTTCTTTTAACCAAAGAACACATCTGGTTTTGGCTAAGTTAGCTTTTGGTTTTTGGTGCATGTTTAAAGAACAATTTTATTTCTTTTTGATTCCTTTCACTTGATTAAAGTGTGTCATATCCCCCTTTTATATATCAACATAAAAGGGGTAACAGATTGTGTAAAATGTATTTGTCTGTATATATTGTATACTTACTATATACTTTTAAAGTGTAAAGCATAACTGATTGGCCTACAATGATACAGTCATATGCAATGGTGTGGGAACTCATGTTTATTGTTGTAGGTGATTAGTTTCAAACTAAACTAAAATATATACTTTTGCATAAAACAAATACTTTTGTATTTGGATGTATTCAAATTACCTTTCTTGGTGGATTAAGGAATGTGCAGTCCTTAGGGGGAGGAGGAGGGAATTTTGTAGATGGTGTAGTAGTTTTTGTGACATTAGGCTGTTTAGAAGTTGTTGTAGGAGTAAGTGTGGTAGAAGGAGCAGGAGTACTGAAGCATGGCTCTGATCTCTTGACAGTGATACACTCTAAATCACAATATGCACTGAAACACCATCCTGCTCCATCAGTTTTGTTATACATGACAGACCCTAGAATGAAGTGAAAATATGATGGTTACCAAATCAATTTTGACTAGTAAAAGTTTATTTCATGTTAATAACCCTGAATAGAATTAATCAGCAAGGTCTTTATAATACCTTTATATGTTCTTATCACATTAGTCATACAGTAGATAGAATTAGAAAAGTTAATTTTACAAACACAATTACAATCAAAAGTGTTTATAATGAATGAATTGAATAACTGAGATAATAATAATTCTCTTAACTAACTTGCAGTATTATAATTGAAGAAGTAAATATATCATTATGAGTGGAAAGCAAACCAAACAATTAAAGTATAGCAAGAATATCAAGGTGAAATTGCAAAGAATTACTGGTCTTGTCTAAGGAAGTAAAATAAAGCTACAAAATTTTAGGTTCTACTACCAAAAGCCTTACTATAGGAAACACATTTCTGAGTCTAGAAACAAATTTTTAAGTCTTTCTCTTGAGAAACAAAGGAAAAAATGTTTAGAAAAGGATTTCCTTTCAAAAAGTATTCATATTATTGTTAGGAAATTGTGAGGTTTAATCCCCATGATTCCACAGATGTCTAGTGCCACATGTCCAAGGTATTACTCTGGCCCCTGTCAATCAATACAACAACAGCCAATCACGGATGTCCATGAGTTCCGTCAAGAGGGCAGTTAAGCATGTGTGTTTAGCTGCTCTTAGATATTGCATGAGCAGTTCTAAAAAAAACCACAGTAGATGCATATATCTTGGAGAAAATTAGCTTGCCATGGGTAGGGGAACAAGCAAGGTAACCAAATTACGAGGGAAAAAATGAATCGTGAAAATAATTTGTAAATAAAAATATATAAGTAGAATATCCACATACAGAAATTCATGCTGTAAGGTAAGAACACACAATTTTGCTTATGAAATATATTTAAAAATTAAATAGTACTTACCTGGGGGGGAAATCTGGTCCATGTAACTGCAGGAACAATTACGTATTGTAGTGGTGATTGATGGTGTTGAAGACACAGGTGGTGTTGTTCTTGATGTTTCCACTGTTGGTGTAGAAACTGTTTCTGTCGTGGTTGGTGGAACTACAGAAGTTGTTGTAGTGGATGGTGGTGGTGGTACTGTGGAATGGATTGAGGTAAGGCTTGTGTAATTTAATTGAGGTCCGTGTGTATAAGTCACTGGGGGCCCTGTGTTCACAGGGAATGTTGTTTCTTTTGAAGCTGTTGTGGTTACTGCAGTGGTCGGGGTTGTTGGTGCTGATGAAGAAACAAATGTTTTTGTTGTTCCTGATGTTTCCAGTGTTGGTGTAGAAACTGTTTGTGTTGTGGTTGGTGGAACTACAGGAGTTGTTGAAGTAACTGGTGGTGGTGGTGGTGTTGAAGAAAGGGGTGGTGTTGTTGTTCCTGTTGTTTCCAGTGTTGGTGTAGAAACTGTTT
>JAQQZR010000012.1:17346270-17358159 GCA_030068235.1 Notoglanidium macrostoma
TACAATTTAGAAGAAAAAAAAAAAAAAAGAAAAACCTATGAAAGAGAAGGCGTGTCCAAACTTTTGACTGGTAGTGTACATATGTACATAACAATGTACAACAATGCTTAGATTACAACCAAAATGCACTAATTTACCTTGATATACATATGTAAAACTTAGTGTACATCAGTGCACTATAATATAAGCACCAGAGGCTTCGAGGTAGAATCACTGCCTACCCTGCAGGAGGCCTGGGGTAATTTCCTGGTCAATGTATAACTGTCTGGGGAAAGTGGAGCTCAGTGGCTAAGGCACTGGACTACTGATATGAAGATTGTGCTTAGTTGTTTTTATTTAATTGCAGTTAAGCGTACATTTTATGCAAATACACAAATGGAAATTTTAGTTTTAATTAAAATTTAAATATACCTCAAATCTTAAGTTTTCCAGTATATTAAGTGATACTGAATTATAATTTTAAATGTACTTAAGCATGAGTAGGACTGAAGAATATGATATGTATATCAGTACACACACTAGTTTACTTATAATGTACTTCAGTTATAATATAACAACTAATAATAACAACTGAGTGTCTACGAATTACATTTTTAATTTTACACGAGTAAAATCAAGCTAGTAGCTGAATGACCCCAAAAATATAAAATATACTCACCCCAGCCATACATAAAAGAGATAATAGTTTAGCTCTGACCATAGTCACAAGCTGTTACATAGGTAACTTCAGGCTGCACAAGAGGTATGAGTATTAGGTGAAAAGAAGAAAGGGAGTGATGACTATGTGATTTTAGGTCAGTTACTACTGTACATAGTCACTCTGTGACTGCTGATGGCCTCAGCCTGCATGTCGACAAACAAGAAGATATTCAGGTGATTCTCACCATCCATGATGGTTAGGAGGAATGAAATAAAACCTTGCTGTGAATATATTTCACTTACTGTAGAAGGAACTGAAATTATTATAATTACTGACAGAGCATCTTCAAATCTGATGCCCAACTGTTGCCAATTTGGTTTTACATAAATACATCAGACCTGCCCAGGGTGTACCCCGCCTCTCGCCCGAAGATGCTGGGATTGTCTCCAGCTTCCCCGCGACCCAGACGGATAAAGCAGTATAGATAATGGATGGATGGATGGATAAATACATCAATTGTAATTACGGTTTTACATCATTGTCCTTGTCATTCTCCACCACTGAGACTCAGTGGGTGCTACATTATTTTGTAAGCAGGATGCCATGAGCAAGTTAAACACAAAATCTTTTTTTTTGGTGCTTTCCACATAATTTTCGCAAAATCAATCATGCAAGCCAGGTGAGAAAGCTACTAATCACTTTATACATACAGTCAAATTAATGTTCTCATGCAACCTTTATAAATAATAGGCTCTTTTCCAAAAAAAAAATGGAAAAATGAAAAGAAAAAACAAACAAACAATGGAAATGCGAATGCTGCCGAGACTAGATGTCAAGATGCGTAGATAATTCTTGGAACTGAATAAAGGTTCCTGGAAGAAGGTTAGGCTTACAGGAGAACATGGCTCAGCTCCAGCTCCACCCATAAACATTTGGTTCTCGTGGATCTGAAAAGCCAAACACCACATAGACAGTAACTCAAACTCAGGATCGATCCACGATACTGAAGCTGTAAGGCAGTAATGCTATACTGCATCACCATGCCGCCTTGTGTGTAAAACATCTATGTTTGGTAGCAGGTAGGGGCGTGGTGTAGTGGGAATCTGCATCAATGTGGATGAGTGTATGTGCATAGTTAATGTGGTACACCTGACACCTATGTGATACTTAAAAAATCCCCCCCCCCCTCTCTTTCTGAGCAGTAAGCTGGGTATGTGAATGTAAGCAAGCAGAGAAAGCCCAAGAGGACTATGCCAGCTGAGAAGCGGCAGAGCTTCAGTTATTTGTCATTTTTTTATTTCTGTATGTTATACGGTGGCACATGCTAAAAGCTAAAGAAATCAACTAGTTTCTGATACTGGTCCCTTAAAAGAACACAACAGTTTCTAATGCTGACAGATTTTGACATTATAAGGTTACTGGAGCCAGTAGTCCATCCCAGGGCATCATACACACACACACACACATACACACACATTTATTTACACCTATGTACAATATGGTGCAGCGTGCCAGCATGTTTTTTGAGAAGGGAAGGAACCTGTAGAACCGCTGAATCTTAGTAGATACAGTAAAAAAAATGGAATATGTGGTCAGTCAGATTTAAGAGAATATATTACATGACATTACATGATATTACATAATAATATTAAGTTTCTTTCAAAACTTTCAGGCCTTCGAAAATACATAATCAAATCATGCTGGATGTATGAACAAATTGTGTTAATGTAACACAATTCAGCCATGTGGAACCACTGTCCACATTTGAATTAAGTAAATTCGAGCTTGAAATCAGACCAGGGACGCTGGAGCTGTGAGACAGCAGTGCTACCCTCCATATCCTCATGCATGATTAGCTTTTTTGACACTGAAAGGGTTCTGCGTGTGCAGTTTATATACTGTATATTGAAGTAATGATAGTTTCACATTCCATTGGTGGATAAATGAATTATACTATATATTTGTTAGGAATCACACCGTAAAAACTTGAATTTTAAAAAGTGAACACATCTCACTCATATTAGCATATTTACTTGAAAATGAAGTCTGCTTTGTGCACAGAGAATTAAGACAAAATATCAGACAATAACATTCGGATGGTATTTCTTTAATCACAAGTGAGCACACATGCACAAAGCAAAGTTTTTTTTAAATTGCACTTTATTTATATATTTGAATTAAAAGCAAAGCAATCTGGCTCATTAAAAGAATTGAAAATCATGATAAAGCACTTGAAATCTTTTCTAAATATCTGAGAGAAAAATGCAAAATAGGAAGATTTGGGTGACTGTTGTTCCTATGACATTGTTGTCACAGCACATCCTCAGTTGAGTTGGAAGCTGCGTTTCCGGCGAGTATCTCCGATGTGAGTGCTTGTGTCCTGGACCCTTCTGAGACAAGTAGTCTGGTCACAGCTGCACGTCTCCACATGGAAGTAGGTGTAGGTTACTGACTCTCCATTCAGGCAGTCCAGACTCACTGTGCGGTTACTGGTGCGACTCGCTTGGCAACAGCTACAAGACGAAGAGCCCAACTCAGTGTACCTGAAACAGACAGGTAGACAAGCAGATAGATATAAAATATCACAGCATGGTTGAATGATCAAATCCGAGGTGTGCATTATTATTGTATAATGTTAATATTAATAGGTTATTATATTAAAAGGTTTATATTTATGCACTCATTCTAACATGTTATTGTTTCTATAGCAACAGCTCATACACAGGGAATTGTACTGGACTCGAAATATTCTGTTTTTTGCCTTTATTCTGAAAAAGACTATATTTCTTTTACAAACCTGTTTACAAATGACTAGTCCACTAATATTCCTGTTAATGTGCATGCATCTCTACCCCAGCATTGCAAACTGTTGTCTAGTTGGTTTGTGTTCAACGCACAGAGCTGAGCGTAAACAGAAAAGAGGCTGTATGTCACAAACTGCCATAAAAACCCCGATTGAGATGCATATTCCAAATGCCCAAAGAATGCTCCTAAAATCCAAATAATATCAGCATATCTCACGTCCTAACTGGAAAATGCTACATTTGGAATAAAGCCATATTTATAATATCCAAACAGAATATGCTGTTTACATGACCCATATTAATTCCAAATACTGTCATTTTGGGTATAATAGTGGAATATTACTGACCCTGTAAACTGTGTAACGTGCCATAGTGCTATAGTTTTGCATTATGGCAATGTATTAAGGATAGAAGAGTTTATGCTTTTAAGGTTTCTTAGCAAAATGTCAAGCTGCATTTTTTTTGTCTCATTAATGTCAAGAGAGAGAAAAGCAGAAGCTGGCGAGGGAATGACTCTTTATAACTGCTATAACTTAAGAAATAACAGGAACTCAGGTGTCTCATGGACTTTCCACAGTGGTAAATGTAAATATACATGTAATACACTGTCAAAAATGCTACATGACATTCAATAAGAAATAAACAATACATAATTGGGAAATGACTGTGGTATAAAGGAATAACATGCTTCGGATGTGCTGTTATATAAAAATGTTACACTTTGGGATAGTAACATTACACCACCTCGACGTGTATTATTTTCCTTTATCATGGACCTCTGTGTGTTATTCCTTATATAATGATAGATTGCAAGTTTATATGTGTACTGTACTTTGCGTGTGTAAGTGTGTGTGTGTGTGTGTGTGTGTGCATGTATACTCACTTGCTGTAGCTGTTACAGTGTCCCTGACAGTGTGTTTTTTCCACTCTGGCCTTTGACCTGCAGTTGTTGTGAGTGATGTAATCAGTAGTGGTCTGTACTTTACATCCCTTGTCCTTCTCCACACCTGAAAACACACACACACACACACACACACACACACACACACACGCACACAAGATACCATTATTTTCTTGAACCACTATAGCTGCTGAATCACTGAATGTTGTCTGATTCCTCAAGATATATTAATGTTAATCAGATACATTATTGTACAGTGCTACTCACAGACTTTGCAGCAGTGATTAGCAGAAAGCTGCACGGTACCCTGCAGATAAAGATCAAACCAGAACATGTGTGCTGTTGTATGGTAGTAAGCCTAAGTAACCACGAGCAGTCCTTACACAAAAACATACTTCACTTTACCTTAATTTTTCCACTAATTTGTACTATACATTTCAGAAATGGCCATTAAAATGAATAAAAGTCCTTATATAAAAGTCCTTAAACCAATAAAAAAAAGTTTGGAAAAATGTTAAGAACTTTGACCCCAGACAGGTTATATTTTGGACTGCAGAATTTATGAGAAACATTAAACGTTTTTTTTCTTGGTACAAATCCCCTTACAAACATACATATACAGTACATTCTGTTATTTCGGCATTGTGTGTTAATTCAAGTATGCATGCACAATTTATAAAATCTGTTTCACAATCCAGCACTTAAAGTTAGTAGTTTTGTGTGTATGGGTGTGTGTGTGTGTTACTTACAGACTGGCAGTTGCTGATGTTGAATGGTGGGCACTGGATGTTGTAGTTAGTAGTGACATATTCTCCATCAATCATTGTGCAGATGAACTTGTTACAGGGATCAGTTGAAGGAGTCCATTCTGCCCCACTCTGCACACAGACCAGAACACATAAAATCTCACAGAACATTTCACAAAACAATTCACTTGGAAATCAGATTTGTAGTCATTTTTAGAGTACTGTTATTTTTTAATAATGATTAATGAATGGTTGAAAACCTAGCAAACAGCCATAAATTGTACATTTGCACTAGCACCTTTCCAGTGTTTGCATATTATTTAGTTCCTCAACTTTGGTTGTTCTCTGATCATTACCTCCAATATGTGTATTGTTCCGTCGTAGTTAATGACACATTTGTTCTTTACGCATTTTCCACAGCATTCAGTAGTGTGTGATTCCACATACCCATATCCCTGAGGAAGAGAAACATTCATTAGATTGTCTCAGTTACACTGTTTGAGCCCGGGTCTTACTGGTGGAATTTTTTATGTCATATGATATATTTGGCATTCACCTATCTTTCTTTTGTTCTGCACCGACAAACTGAGAAATTGCATAATAGCAAACAAATACTTAAAGTACAAACGACCAAATTATAACTAGTCAGTATTCTTTTTTTCCCTTTCATATTTGCTCTCTAGTAAAGCATTTTCTTTAGTCATAAAGTTTCACAAATAGGAATAATTTGATGAGGACGTTATTGAACTGTTGTGTTACTCCGTACGGAACGTTATGAATTAATAGAATCATTACGTGTTTAACATAAATAGTTCATATCAGACTTGATAAATGTATTTCCATCATAGAAATGAGAAATATAAGTACCCAGATAAATACAATGCCCTGGAATGGAATTTGAGTGAACCTGATAAAACTACATCAAAACAATGTGCATTTGTGTTTAATACAGATTTCTTTTGCAATTCGCTGCCTGCTCTCTGCACTGGTAGTCATGGTAAGACCAAGAATTAATAACACTGTGTTATTTTTGCACATGACCATGAAAATATGGGCCATACTGTGTGGGATGGAATACAACATTTATGTGTTCATTCTGCAGCTGCTTTTACACAGACTGACATTCAATCGAGGCATGATACAATCCTGTTAATTGAGTGTTGTCCAAGGACCCCTCAGTAGTTTGCTAGAGGTCTTAAGATTCCTTATGAGCCTTATGATCGTTATCTTTGAGCATGAAACCCTGATTTAGATCCCAAAACAGATATTGTTCTGCAGCTAATTAAAGTTATAATATGTACACATACAATTTATCAATGAAGTAACACACTATGCGAGAAAGTTAACCAAAACTCACTGGTTCACACGCCTCATCGCAAGTCATAAATCCACACTGGACCTTATACAGTTGTGATTTTGGATCCACAGTCCAGGTGCAGTGACACTCCTGGCAGTCAACCACGGGGATCGAAGTACCAGGCTGGAATGGAGAGATTTAACATAAAATTATTTATACAAGACATGCTTGTTATAACTGCAAAACATAGTTTGCATGTGACGTTTTAGCAAAGCTGCAATCTTTCTCAGTTACCTCATACTCCAGTCCTTTATGGACACAGACTTTCTTTGCCTCTGTGAGAACAAAGAAAGTATTTGTAAACAACATTTATGATATTATGATGAGAGACACAGAATAATATTCATATTTGTCATTGGCGTTAATACCGCATGTGAATTCAGGGCAGCATTTCCCTTCAGGCACTTTGAGTACAGGAGTGTAGCCGATTGGACACTTGTCATTTACACTGGGACAGGTGCTGCTCTCACAACCTGAAATAAGCACAGGAAAGTCATATAAAACACAAATTTTCACCAAACCATGTTGCTGGTTTCAGTGACTGACAGTAGAATTTAACAAAACAAGAAGAACTGACCTTTACATTATGAATCATGGCTACACACAAACACTACTACTCAATGAATTTTATTCTCCAAAACCATTTAAGGTTTCGGTATTTGGTAGAATGAACTATAATAAAACAGAAGAATCACAAGCATACATTAAGCAACTAAAAAAAAATAATGACGCTATCTTACGGCAGGTGAGCATAGTGCAACAGGCATCCGATGGATCCGTCACATTGACCAGAATAAATCCTGGCTCGCTGCAAGTCACTAGGTTGTTGTTTGAACACTGCTTTGGCTTACAGATGATGGATACAGATGCCTCATCACAGACACAGTCCTGGCAACCATACTGGAACGCTTCTCCAAACTGCCATTTAAAACCCGAGACAATGTTATGGTGTTGCTTGGTTCTACAGATAGTGCAGTCAATGTCCTACATCTTAAATGTCCATAGCTTATACCCATTTATCCAGGCAGAATTACCCATATATATTAATTCTACTAGTTGTCATGCATTGCTCGGTTAATAACCAGGGCTAGCAAGGAGAGCAAGTTTTGATGATACACACCACGAGTGCCAATAGGACAGTTGATGATGACATAACAGGTATGATAAATAATATGCAAAATAAACCAAAAAGTTAAATAAACATAAAAGGCTGGCAAAGTATCAATCAGTGTTACCGAATACAAATGTAAAGGTTTGTAGCTTACTAATTAAGAAGGACCTGAACTTACCTCACGTCCTTGACCAGAGGGGTCCAAGCATCCTACAAAGACAGAGAAACATCAAACACTGGTGCAGATATTACTATACTGTAACATTATTATTATTATTATTATTATTATTATTATTATTGTTGTTGTTGTTGTCGTTGCTGTTATTTAAAAATGTATTATTTGATACTGTCACTGAAATACTAAGCTGTTTGAGAAGGTTGTATAAATGAAGCTCTTCCTCAGTGAAACCCACAAAATCCATTAACTGAACTTGAAACTACAATTAGAATTTTATCTTGTGGTCAGATGAGACAAAAATCTAAATATTTGGTCATAAACATCATCTGAATGAAAATTAGACACTGCATACGGTACATCTGTACTGCATATAGCACCCAAACCTAGTGTACAATAGTGATAGAGGTAGACCAGTGATTTCTGGTGGTCCTGTGGTTCTTAGAAAGAATTATGGTATCAGAACTTCTGCTATGTAAAATGGTATTTCAGACCAAAAGCTTGTAGCCTCTGCCAGTTAGTTTAGACTTGGCTGTAAATGGAACAGTGGCATCCACATGTAATTATATGTTCTCATGAAAATTGTCTGTCTTTCTGGACATGACTGTAATCTTATCTCAAGCAATCAGGTTATAGAGACTAATCACTTACCACACTTGTCAACACAGATTCCTGACTCCTTACTGAAGAGCTGCGTGCCATCAGGACAGAAACAACCCTCAGTAGTCACATTTAGAAAATGGTCTTCTTCCCTAATAATAAAAATAATAAAAGACACTTAATCTTCAGAAGTTCCATCCTAATCTGAATACATTTTAATAATCATCTTCCCATTTACATTGGGAAGAAAAAAATGCAGTCTTTATTTTTTTTGACTGATCAGCCACCTTCATCACTAGTCCTTATCATTTTTACCTAAACCCAAAATGCTGGATGATCAAACTCATTCAGAGCCACTTCAGATAGGATGAAATATATTATACTATATACATAAGTATAGTGGTTAGTATAGCATGGTAAAACACATACTATTATGTAGTGATTAGTAATAAGAGATCAATTAGATATAAATACACACCTGTCTTTGCAGGTTGGAGGGTCAGCAGGTCCACAAGCTTGGTACACTTTTTCTCCTGAACATTCGGCAGCTGGGGAATTAACATACAACAAATTTATAATTTTGTTATGGACAAACATCACAAACTACTCTGAGAGCTTCAATACATTATCACTAAACAGTTAATACAAATCCTATGCTTGTTATTTTGTCACTTGCTTTTTTTCTGTTACTATGTTCACATGAGATTGGGATGATGCAAGTTCATGAAATGGCCTGCTGCATATAGTCAGGTGGCTTACCGCACAGATCAGTGTGGTTCCTCCAGTGTATGCAGATACCAAGCTGTGAGCAAGCTGTTGCATAGGTCTGAAGACTGGTGCAGACAACAGCTGGGTTGCTCATATGACAACTGTCAAACTGGCAGCCAGTGAAGTAGTTTTCAGGGGAGAGGTGGGTATGACACGCCTTAAACAAACTGGAAAGAAGCGAGAAAGATTTGTGAAAAGTTACATATGCTGGGTGAAAATCTGCAGTTTTGGTGCTAGCATTGTGCTAGTTATGAGCATGCACACATTAGTCCAGTGCTAGGTATCAGGCTCTTGCTGTAAGTTGCAAACAGCTGTCAATGCAGGTATGAATGCAAACAGAATGTATCAGAAGTGATCTGATTTTTACTTTTTAACTGAATTTATCAATCCAATCTTAGTTTACAAAGAAAAAAGTCTGTTCATTTTTGAAAGTGAAACCTAGGAAAGTGGAAAATGGATGTAGTACTTACTCGCTCTTCAGAAGCTCACAAACTTTATTGATTACACAAGGAGGTTTTGGGGGTGCAGAGGTTTCTGGCACCACTACTGGTTTACATTCGGTGTGGTACAAGTCTTTGGCTTCCCAGTGGTTTGCCATTACTGCACAGTCTTTTACAATTGCCCCCCCTGGTAGCATGCAGTCATCAGCCCGGTTGTTGTTGCAGGTACCTGAGAGAATTAAAAGTACAAGATTTGGACATTATGCCGTTATGCATATATTATGATATGACAGGCTTAATGTAAATAAATAATATCCCTAATGGTCACATACACTAATATATGTATATATATATATTCATACCACAGTGTCCTTGTGTGTTGTTCCCAAAATGCTGGAATGGCAAGTTGACACTGAAGCCAGTGACTCCAAACATCACCACAACATTCAGATTTGGAATCTCCAGGATTAAATTCAATCCTGAGCTCACCACCCTCACACCTCTTTGATCATATGGTAATCTCAGAGGAGAATTCCCCATTAAAGCCTGTATTGATACAAGTAGTACAAATTGATCACAATTAAGCAGTTACTGGCTTACTGTTACCAATTCAAGTTCCAAGTTCTAGAAAATTATTTCACTATTCTTGATTGTAGGAAAATCAATAATACACTTTTGTGAAGCTATTCTGATGTTAAATCTCACCTCCAGCTTGGCAGCTCCTATAAGGTTGTGGTTTTTCAGTGTAATCACTAGATTGTTGTAAGACACAGTGACAGCTCTTGGGCATGACACAGACTCTCGGGGGTCACAATTGACATTATCAATGTAAATTTTCAAGTGGTATTTAGGCCTGATTTCCTCCATTAAAACATATGTGCATTCTCCTTGATAACTATAGAAGAGTCCATCAAATGTTATATAGTGCGGATCACCCCAGCCTTCACAAAAGCCTGAAATGGAGAGAAAAAAAATTATTGCTTGTATTTCCTGCAGTATATTTAAATTTAAAATATTACATTTTAATTGAAATCATTTAATGTATTTTATTTTACTGGACAACAGGGGTTTGACACTGGAATTATTTAGTCAACATTCACATGTGTAATGATCTCCATTTGGAAGCAAAGTATATGAATCAATTCTAAATATTTAATTAATATATGTATTATTCATTTGTTTTGAATTTAGAAGGGATCATGACTTTCACTCACAATCACAAGCATGTTGTGTACAGCAGTAATACTTGTCAGGCACCAGCACAGGCGGTTTGCCATTTTCACAAGTGATGTTTTGAAGAGGTGGACATTCATATGGGATGATCTCAATAGTATTGTTTTCAATGCACCTGGCCATTGTGCAATTACAGATCTCAAATGTCTCATTTTCCTATGAACAGAAAAAATAGCAGAACAATGGTTTATGCGTCATCATACAACACATTAGTTTTGTAAAGCAGTGATATGTAAATATTCACAGAATATTATTAATGCAATTGCCATTCTCAGCATGTTGAATGTTTAATTTTAATTTGGTCTAATAAAATTAATAATAAAAACTTATACTTTCAAGTTCTATCACCCAGATCTTTGTGAATCCAATGATCTCAAAAGGCATTCATACAATTTCTATAATTTAACTTTTTGTGAGATATTTTACAACCCTTGGGTTCATTTTTCCCTATGCATATCCAGTGCTGTTACAGTTAGCTCTGTCTACAAAGTCTAACATTTACCTACTAGTCAAATGTCTCACAACTCTAAAGAGTTTTCCTAATTTTGGGTGTGAGGGTACAAATTGTACATGCCATTTTAATCTTAACTTTGAACAACATTAAAACATACTGCCAAATATAGCCAAATAGGGATATTGGAGTTATACAATTAAAAACATTTAAGGAAAAAATAAATCTGTGAGAGTTATGCCATCAGTGTGAATTGAAATGCCTTTTTCTGCAGTTAATTATTTAAGTTTGCCACTGTGTGATACTTACACTTACTCCCCATTCTGTGCAGTTTTTCAGTGGTGCTTTGCTTGTGGTTGATACAAGAGGAGCACCCGTTAGAGTAGGTTTTGTGGATGTTGGCCCAGTTCTAACTGTTATTTCTGTTGTCTTCGAAACTGTTGATTCAGATGTCACAAATGGAGTAGTTGTCACTATGGTAGTTGATCCAGTGGTAGATGTTGTCTCAGTTGGAGATGTCGTAGGACCTTCAGATGTTGTACTTGATACAGGAGTTGTAGTTGCCGGCTCAAATGGAGTAGTTGTTGCTATGGTAGTTGTTCCAGTGGTAGATGTTGTCTCAGTTGGAGATGTTGTAGGACCTTCAGTTGTTGTACTTGATAC
>JAQQZR010000012.1:17363439-17384039 GCA_030068235.1 Notoglanidium macrostoma
GGTGGTGGTGGTGTTGAAGAAAGGGGTGGTGTTGTTGTTCCTGTTGTTTCCAGTGTTGGTGTAGAAACTGTTTGTGTCGTGGATGGTGGAACTACAGGAGTTGTTGAAGTAACTGGTGGTGGTGGTGTGGAAGAAAGCACTGTTGTCTCTGATGTTGTAGTTGGGCTTACTGGTGTTGCTGGTGTTGTCGGAGTGCAAAGATCATCACAGCATAGCACCTGTATTTCATAATCATAACAGTGCAGATCATCTTGATCTTTGTTATTACAAATCAGACCAACAGTAACATCACATGTCACCATCTGACCCAAGGCTGATAAAGGCTGGTCTTTATATTGTGTGGCTCTGCACTCAATTTCTTCTGGTTTCTCACAGGTAATTTTTCCTAATTTCCAAAGGTTAGATATGGATTCAATGTCTGTTCCATTTGGTGTACTAAGGGGATAGTCAGTGTTTAACCAATCTGACCATTGGCAAGGTTGGCAACCAGTTGGTGTTGTGGTTGGTGGAACTACAGGAGCTGTTGTAGTGGTTGGTGGTGGTGGAGGTGTTGAAGAAAGAGTATAAAAGAGTATGGTTATGCAATAATTGTGGAGATTGTTTATGACTATTATTCAACTGAAGCAATTTCCCATTTCTATTTTCTACTTACTGGTTGATGTGAAATTAAAAATTGTGACAGGTGTAGTAGAAGCAGGAGTAGTGGTGGTTGTGCACAATTCCATTGTCCTGTCTATTGTTCCATTTTCCGCACATATAGCAATAATGCATGTTCCATCTCCATCTGTTGTGTGGTATATTGTCTTTCCAATTTCATATCTCTGTCCATTAAACTCACAGTAGCAATCTAAATCAAGTAAATGTTGATATGAATTAGACACATACACAGGCCTTAAATTAGCAACTATTATTTAATCATGAATAGCAAAGTAATGAAAATTGTATGGTTTTCATGAAAAAAAGTTATACTGACCTGCTTTGTTGTAGCTACAAGATGAACCTTGTGCAGTACAATTGCTTAAAAAAAATGAATGGTTATTGGTAAATGTCAGATGGATATTACATAATGGACACTACACTATATTCTGTCAATTTTAATATCTAAAATCTCTGTATTATTTAAACATTTGAAGAACTTCTAACATTTACTGCAGCAGTCAACATGCAGTGTTTAGATATAGCTTTTTTATTGATTTTTTTTTTATGACAATTTGAAAATTTTGGATACCTATGCTCTGAATTAAATTTAAAAACAAACAAATGTAAATGTATACCCATAAATAAGTCAAGTGCCAATTTTGAAATTAGAAAGCTAATTTTCTTTAGAATCACAGCATTCTAAAGAATTAGAATAATTGTGTATGCTATTTAATATTAATTATTTAATCCGATGTGTTCACACTTTTCTGAGTTGTGGAAAATGCTAAAAATAAAGACATCCCTCTTATGAATAGGTGTGTACTTACTTTCACTAGTATTGTTTATAGGACAATTTATATAAGAAGTGCCAAACATATACCATCTCATGCAGTTCCTGGTTGTGGGAATCCTGTCTCCCACACTGTAGTGTGTATTAGTTTCATCTTCATAGCAGCCACATTCCTCTCTTGCAACACACTTCATTGCTGCTTCCTCCAGGTATGGCCTATCTGAAGGGCACTGGGGAAAACATCCTATCAAAAAAAATGTCAGCAACATTTAAGGACAAGGACTCAGTATAAACCTACAACAGTCTGTTTAATAAAAGTGAACCAATTTAAATGAACAACAAAAGTAAAATGATTGTAGCATAAAAATATAGAAAGACATATCTTCTGGTATTTAATTATTAACCTATTAGTTGAGTTATCATATAAAATAAAGCTAAAAATATATTAGATATTACAGTCATATTGTGCAAGGTGACTTAATGCCACACAACTTATTTGTCATAGAAATGTGATTTCTTCTGTTTAACCACATTTATTCAGATGAAATAGGTTTGCCCAATGTATTATGGTGATTAGTATGGTCAAGCTATTCAAGCTAAGCTTCTTTTCTTTTCTTTTTTGTTAGACCTTTGACTATGATCACCAGGAACTATAATTACATATTTAAATTTAGTTTGGGGATTTTATCTGTTTTTCATAACTAGTGATTCTTGGAAATAACAGGAACCAAGACTATAGTAACCAAAACCAAATGGCATTACTTAAATTGATCTGAATGGCAAATTCTGACCTTGTTAAGTACAAATTTTTATAAGTTGTAAATTATATGAAGTCCTATTTACTAAGATTAGCCAACTTAATTAATACTATATGTAATTGTTAACCTTAAGAAACATTAAAGTTCTTTTAGTTTAAAACCAATTACATTTAAAACAAACAAACAAACAAACAACAACAAACAACCAGGGGTGTCATGCATTGCCATTATCTATATTTGATACATCTGCATCTGTTTCATGTTGCTTAACAAGCAATTGTACATTCACAAATTATAACAACAAATAGCAATTTGCAGAACTAAACCACATGCCTTGTGGACCTGTATGGAAAGCTTTCTATATTCTGTCTAATGTGTCAAGGTAACTATGTTTTAAATCAACAATATCTTTCCCAAATCAAGAAACTGCTATATAGGATATAGTTGACAACAATAGCCATATAATAATATTTTATCAGATTTACTTTTGGGTTTGTTTCATTCCAGAAAAATCTGAAAAGTTTGCTGGACACACTGTCACCATGTACTGGCGGTCAAAATGCAATCCTTTATTTCATGTAATTCCCATATTGGTTTTCTTTTAATAACAATGAAAACAATCATTTGTGAATGACAGAAAACTCATGCAAGGAATGTACAAGTTTTTCAAAATTTAAAAAAAAATATTTGATTCTTATATTTGTGTAGCGATTTTCTGCTCTGTGCGTAGCACATGTTCTTTTTTTCTTGAAATGGGTTGCCAGGTTCCTTATATAATGTCTGCATACATACCTTAGATTAGAAATGTGTAGCACTGTTACCTTGTTCCCCAAAAAAACACTGAGAATAAAACAGAATAATAGGTCTTCTACTTTTTGCGGATTCCACCGTGCAGGTTTTGAATTGAAGTTTGGTGGTGGAATTTCCCTGAAACTTGGCAACCCATACCATGAAATTCAGAAAACTGTTCTTTAACATTTATTTATTTCACTGGCAAGCTTTCTAAAACAAACACACCCACACCCCCCCCCCCCCCCCCCCCAAAAAAAAAAAAAAAAAACCCAAATACCTACAAATGCCTATTTTTCATATCTGTATTCATATTTGTTTAGGACACATCTGTTCAATCCAAATAATGTATTTGAATTCAGTTAAACCTGTAACATACGCTTTTCTATAATTTTTTTGTGGCAGCCCCAAAAACAAGATAAAGCAATATTTGCTTCATCAAAACAAAACCTGGTGAATATTTCTCATGATATCAAGTTATAAGCAAGTGATGTTTGCTTTTAACAGCAAGGAACTGGATCACATTTCATAGTGAAAGGTTTAAAGAAGTGCACAATTGCTTGGAAATAACAGGAACCAGGACTATAGTAACCAATGAAAGAATTTATAGAAACCAGTTTCATAACCTTTCAAGTATTATCCAGGAAAGCCTTACCCTCTAATGGAGGAATGTTACTGTAGCAGACTCCTGAGGGGTTCTTGCAGGTTTTCATGCATGACTGTCCACAGGGTTTGTAGTGCCACTCGCAGCCTTCATTTAAGTTATAGTAGTCACAGAACAATGCTGTGGGAATGATTTAGGTTAGTTAGTCAACAGCTTGTCAAGTCAAGGGCAATGACATGACTGCCTGTGTAAGTCATGGTTATTATAACACAACTTTGTTTCATTTTCAATCCATAGGAATTAAAAAGCCTTCTACTTATTACATATAGGCAGTCAAAATTATGCCAATAATTTGACAAATTAAAGGTGTGATTTATCAGTACAATAACAGTTGGTGATAAAACTGAAGCACACACACACACACACATATACTTTACTTCTATCTTTGTGAGGACATTCATTGATGTGATTCATTCCCCAGCCCTTCACCCTAACCTTAACCATCACAACTAAATGCCTAACCCCAACCCTCACCCTAACCCTAACCTAAACCTAATTCTATCATGAACACTAAAACCCACTGAAAAGTCTTAACCCTCAAACAACCCTTTGAAGAAGTGAGAACCAGTTAAAAGGTCCTCATTTCCCAAAAATGCCCTCACTCTGTTGGTTAAATACATTATATTGGTCCTCATATTATGTAGCAAGTAAAAGTGCACACAAACACACATATTGTAGACTAATAATTTGCTTCGCTGAGACTCACGGCAAATGGTTGGACTCCTCCACAATATGCAGACTCCTTGCCCACTGCATGCTCTAGCATAGGCTGCCACAGCAGTGCAGAAACACTCACAGTCTCCACCAGAATCACAGGCACATGTGTCTTGCACACAGGCATCGTAATATTGAGATGGATCCACCTGGGTGGGATTATTTAAAAAATAGATTGAATTAGAGAATTTAACCAGTGACTCATGATCATGAATTCTCATGAATTATCCACTACAAAGTTTTCATATTCATAATACAGAATTTGGAAAAGGTCCCATGAAAGAATTGGACTACTAATAAATTCAATCTTTGAAGTTTACAACTGGATTGGAAAAAGGTCAGTGAAGAATATCATTATGACAGAGGGAAAGGCAGAGTAATGCAGGCTGACACAGATGAACAAAGGCAAGGGCAAAATCGTGACAAAGCTGTGAGAACTTCAGGACAACAAGTGTTTATATCAGCTAAATCATTTTTTCTTGTTTATTCTTATTTCTTACACATAAATATTTCAGTCAGTTATATTTAATTTTGGAGTTGGTTGAATTAGCCTTGAATCTTGACATTACATTTGTGCTACAAGAAGGTTTCATAAGGGGTCAAAAGGGCCAAAAAAAAAGCGATTTGCTCTGGATTTTGAATTTCACGCCCTCTGCTGTGCTGCTCCACCCAAATCAGAACAAATATCCTTTTCTGTCTTCAAAAACAGCAAATGTAAACTGTAAAAAAAGAAAAAAAAACACCTGACAAAATAACACTGCTGCTGTAAATTAAAGGTAGTAAATTTGCCTGTGTCTGAACTGTGATATGGAGGGGTCTCATACAAGTAGGATTAAGTAGCATTTACGCACAAGTAGGATTTACGCACTACCTGACAACCATTAATCTCTCTCTCTCTCTCTCTCTCTCTCTCTCTCTCTCTCTCTCCTGTCACGCACACACACTCTCTGTTTCATCAGATTACTTACTACTGAGTGACATGTGCTAAAGACATCACTCTTGAGAATGCTGCACTGTTTTATGGCCCAGGCCTGCCGGTAAGGTCTCATGTTGCAGGCGCTGAGGACACCACTGGCTTCGGGACATATAGCAGAAATTCTCCAGCTGTTTCCAAATTCAGTTGGATCTGTCACTTCCTCTCCACCACGAGTCTTCCAATCATTATTCCAATCTCCATCATAATTGCCACAAAGTCCACACACTTTACCCTAACATGGTGAAGAGATTTAATAAGAAAAGAGACTAAATATATAAATAAATAACAATGAGCAAAGTAGATCTTATTAATGAGATAAAACAAATGAATAAAAGAATGAATTAAACAGTAAATTGTTCCATAAGAATTAAATATTTTTCTCCTTGCCTTAAATGAGGGCCCGAGTTTGAGCTGAAGACTTGTCATCTTATCCCAGAACATGATGAGATCATTTTCTGTCTCAATAACCATGTATGTACCCACAGAATGTATTTTGTAAGCGATCTCTGTGCCGTTATCATAATACACAGATTTTATATTCTCCTCTGACAGTAGCAGCTGTTTGTTCTGTGTGAAGTCAATGACAAATTTGAAATTTCTGGGTTATTAGCAATCTAGCATGCGTTCAATGACTAGTATTAAAGGTCCAGCACAGGCATATACTCAGTTATTAGTAAGTTATACTAATTATCATTATTAAAAATGAAATAATATATATAAAAAAATATATTGATAAAATTATATTGCATACAGTGGATATAAAAAGTCGACACCTGCCTGTTATAGTTTATTACAATAAAGGTAGAAATAAATCTGACATAATTTAGCTTGGGATCATCACAAAAACCTACGATTTTAACAGGAGTTTTGTGGACTTTTAATATCCACTGTATTTAGTCCACATGATGATGTAGTTAAATGATACTATAAAACTTATATATATAATAACCTCACCCCTAAAATGATTTTAATAGATTTGGAGCAGGTGGTTCCAGTGGTGCCACATGGGATATTCTCTGTGATGATACGGAATGAACCATCGTTGTTGCCGCAGTAGTCCTGTGAAGATTAGCCATTTTTAGATGTGGTAGTTTGACATAAGTCACACATGGAAAAACATACTCAATGACATAACTTGTTCTACAAGTTATAAAGACAACATTAGGAATGTCTATGTGACAATTAATAAAAATAACAACAATTATGACAGACTTCCAAAAAAACCATAAAGAAACTACAGTATGCTCGGTCATCTGACATGTTGTTTGGCATTGTTTTACATGAATGGATGATTTTGTATTCTAACTGTGTGATAGGTATTAGACAACAGCTCATGATGTCATGCATAGTAGGTTAAGAACATTCACTTAATATCTATTGAACAAGATATTGTGAAATTACATTATACGAGAAATGGCATTTACTGCATTTGTGCATGCATTAAAATGGAGAATTTGTCAAAATGACTCATTCTAATGTCAGTCATATCACTATTGTAAACCCCCCATAGCTGTCTGTGTTTTATAATTAGTGACATATTCTCCTACAGTTTTCAGGGTTCAATCATTTTTTCTGAGTCATTTAGTTGTCATATTTCTCATCATGGAAGCTAAAGTCTCAGTTTATTACTTTGCTATTTGATACCCATCTTCATGATATTGTATTTATGTTTTGTAATAATATTTACATAATTTGTAAAAAAAAAAAAAGAACATTTTAAGGTTTTCATCAATCTTTTATCGATAAAAGAGTTGCACGTGCAAAACAACAGACAACATACCTGGGCCAGGGTGTATTCACAGTTGCCGTTGAAAGTAAATCTCCTACCATCAAAACTAATGTAATGACTGTCACCGTAGATAGTGCATGTCCCTTGGCATTCAATTTCAGTGCAAATCCACTTTCTGTTTTTACAAGTGCTGAAAAGACCATAATACGTGTTCTGGTTAACCTAGTGTCAATGATACTTAAAAATTATAGACACCTAGGCTTATGAAAAGCATGCATCAGTCTACACCAAAACTGCCATTCATTCTCCTTAGTGTAAAGAAAATCCACTGCATTAACTTTTCTTACCAGTTATTGCAGTCTGCTTTTATAGTCTCTCCAGGTTGGTAAAACGCCCCATTATGAACACATGGACAGTCTGCTTCTTTCACACATCCTCCTTGGCCATCAGCCAGTAGATTATCAGGACATACACACCCTGATTTACACTGTGTGCTCGTCTGTGGCCCAAACCACCCAAACAACACAGGGGACAATTAAAATATTAATTGCATTATAAACACATCCACACACACACACACACACACACACACACACACACTTTGCATTTTAATTGGTAAAAGAGAACATAAGTGTTCGTTAACAAATGTAATACAGTAATCCCATATAACAAATCATGTCAATCTAGCCTGAATATATCAAATTACCTTAAAAGTTTTTTTTTAAACATATTTATAAAAATTATATAAATGCCAGATTTCTAAAATAAATTTATATAAATCTAAGATCGAGGTTTTGTCTAACATCTTTAATATGTTTACATGTAAAACAAGATATATTGTTAATGGATGTATACTTTAAACATGTAAAATGTTTATAAAGATTAAATATGTTTTTAGTGACTCATGTGATTAGTGATTCCAGTGAATCACTGGAAAAATTCTGCTGTATTTCTGTTATTCTCACATAAAGTTAATTGTTATGTGCCACTATGACACCACAAGGGGAAATGGTTAGTGTAATTGTAATGATGTTTTTAAAGTGGAAACATTTTCGACTGTCTCAAACATGAATAGTCAGATTTTGTTGTTAGTTCCAAAAAAAAAAAAACGCCATTTCCCAGCAAGTAGTGGAGACTGCAAAAAGAGTTGGAGTCTAAGTTCAAGATTGCAATGCAGATATGCAAGGCAGTTGTACTGAGATTCAGCAAAGACTCTCTCATCTAGTTAGTGAACGATGAAAAGATGAGTGTGATGGCATCGACGGTGGTATTAGCGTGAAAGTTGAAGCGTCTAACTGTTTAAGTGGAGTGTTCAAATAAGGAGGTGAAAGAGCTGGACAGACTAAAGGACTAAAGCCCTGCTGCATCATTCTCTTTATAGTAACCATAAATTAAAACGTATTGAAAAGCCTTTTCCAAAAGACGATGAAACCTTCTGACCTTCTGATTTTGCAAAGACTGGGGATCTTCATATGAAACGATCGAGATGACAGGAGAGCGCTATGACTCTAGCAAAACTCTCATGGTTTTATTTATAGACATTGGAAATTTTATCTGCGACAGTGAAATGCTTGAAAAGTCAAGTAAGGCTGGCATTAGGTAGATATGAAACCAGCCCTAAACAATTATCAGCAGGTAGTCGAATGGAATTGTGGGTAACGAAGGACACCATCACCAGGCTAACTTATCATTTAAACAAACAAAAATAAGAACTCAGAATCCATCATAAAATAAATATTTTGCAGAAATGAAGCAAAATATTAATTATAAATATTGTTATGCAGGTTGTTCAGGATGGAGTTTCCTTTAATCATTAAAAGCTTTCATTAATGTGTCTTCTTGGCTTTGAAACATTTGTTGGTTCATATTTGATAACAGGTATGGCTTAATGCACTGACGTGCAAGACATGATGATATTTTGTCTATAGGCATCAAGCTATAAAATAAGAAAATAAGGGTAAAGGTGACATAAACAATGATATATGTATCCTCCCATCTATCTACACACCCAACTACTGAAAGTGTTTATTCAGCCACCTGTGTCTGTTGATTTACTTATTTACTTACACACTGATTTGAATCTGTGGTGTAGCAGCTTTTCTGGCACGCTGTTCCTTTTTGTCCAGGATCAGAATTCGAACAGTTGAAGTAGACCATAGGAGCTGTGCAGGCTAATACAAAATTAAACACACAATGAAGCAGTATCTATTCCAAAAGCTCAAGCAAGTTATTAGATTAGTAGAAAGTGTAAAAATATGAAATTTAGGCTCACTAGTAACTTCATTAAGTCCTGTGCAGTGTAGCGTGCCGTCTCTGCAAGTGCTGTGGAAAAGCAGGATGAAATCAGACGTTCATGCTTAATATTCACTGAATTCATCAAAAGCTTTAACTATATACATAGAGCCACTGTTTAAAGTCACTTTTTTTTTACCATGTAGTTCCATCCTTGATGATGACCTGCATGGGGGCCACAATCTCATTGTTAACATAGCAGAGACAGTTGTAGGAAGGCACACATTCATCCATGTCATTGAGGTAAGTGTTCTTGGGACAGCCACAACCATCCACAGGTGTATGGGACAAATCACAGGTATGGTCGTTTTCGTTAAGAGAGCGGCAGGTCTTCTTACAGCTGGTCTGGGTATAGGAGTATTCCATATTTCCTTTACAGTCTGTTGTGTATGTGCCTGCACAAAACATTATCATAGAATGAGATTATTTTGTTTTTTTTTCCATTTGTTTTTGTTTTTGGAAGTAAAACAGAAAAATGTCACTATTATTCTGATGAATGTGATTGTTATCTGTAACAGCCTCACAAACAGTATTGAAATTATCTCATGTACAAATCCTGATGATTTAAAAAAAAAAAAAACCAAGAACAAACAAAACAAGCAAGAAAAGAAAATATACAATGTTGTAAAATAATCCACTCTTTGAATGTAGCCAAACAGTAATTAGTTTGTTTCTCTTGGATATTGATATTTGCATTAAAAAAAAAAGAGTATACAAAGATAAATGTTAATTTCTTTATTCCCCAATGAGGTACATTGCTACAAGAGTAATATAGATCATACAAATCTAGCCCTTTAAAAAAAAAAAAAAGCATGTCAGAAACATTTGATACAACTGATGAAGTGGAAATAAAGTGCACTTGCAGTCGCAGCAGTTTTTATCTACTGTAACCATTTGTAGCTGCTTTTCATAGCAAGCCGGTAGCTTGACAATCAGACGATGATGATAGTGATTGATTGATTGATTAAAAATCAATTAAAATTGATTAAAAAAATACACTTACTGCATATTTTATCTCTCCAGCCGTCTATCATGACACCTCTGGCAGCACATGCTTGGACATAGGAAGACACAGCAGCACACATGCAGTCCTCACTTTGGGCACAGACACATGTATCATATGTGCACCTCTAGAGAAAAATTGGCAATAAAATTGAGCGTTTAGTATTCTTAAGTGGTCACCAACTTTGCATAAAATAAATGACAGGTCAAAACATACCGTTACGTAATCTTTTGGTCTGAGTTCAGCATGACAGGAAGAAAAAGGTCCTGCAGGATCACTGAGCATCTGACACCACTGCTTGGCGTACTTCTCTGAAAGAGAATTGTAAACTGAATTTGGATAAAAGCATTGTATGGGGCACTTTTTTTTACACACTTTTGTTGCCTAGTAATAGGTTCTTAAGGTTTACGATACGTACCTTTTTCCACACTCATACTACAGGGGTCGTAGAGACTAACACTAAAGTCTTGACATAGCGTGGCCTTCCACGTACTGGCGAATGTTGTGGCCGTCCCCTCTGTGAGCCCTGATTCTGTCTTAAAATCATCTCCTTGTATGTCATTAAAGTTTCCACACAGACCTAAAAGAAGAACATGTATTAGTCATGAAGCTTCCAACATATAAAAAAGAGGAAAGATTTTCACAATGCTTCTGATGTTCATGCTAGCATACCGAGCAGTGTTCCCTTTTGAGCTGAACTGGCTTCCAAGTACACCTGCATAACTGGAACGAGCTGAATGACGACCTGAAGACTAGGTGTCTTCACAATTGTATAGAATGTAGAAGGCTTGATGATTGTCACTTGATCTGAAAAAAGTTAGAGAACACTACTTTAACAGTAGTAATAAATATTTAAATGATAAAGAAATAAATTAAATAAAGTTTAAACCACTTTTTTCTTTATTTTCAAATCGAAAGGCAAAAATTACTTTCTAAAAACTCACCATTGAAAATCGGAAGTTTGGTTGCAACATCGTTTATAAGTACACTGCCACTGGATGTGACAGTAACCTGTATATGAGAAATTAAGAAGTATTATTAAATATATAAATATGTACATATATGGATATATTAACAAAAGAAGGAGTTATGCATAATATATGACTATATAAATGTAAGCCTAAAATGTAAAAGAGTTTCCACTTGACTGTACTATTTTAAACTGATAGGTAACTTATATGTTTGTTTCTATTCTTATTCTTCCTTTTATTATTATTAGGGATCAAGCAAAAAAAGTGTATAGACATCTATTGTGTTTGACTATGGTATCCCTTAGAGCTGTATTGTAAAAAGTTGTGAAATTTGACTGAACTGTTTAGGCATACTGCCAGGAGTCACTACACCAATTTTGGGCTCAGCTCCTAAATGCCGCTAGTGCCACCACTGGGTCAAATTTCAAGGTACATTTATGATTATAACCACTGAACCATAATAATTATATTTTATTTTTGTTCATTTGTCACGAATACTGATTTGAACACTCATTTAATTATGTGCCATATCTTGAGGCAGCCCAGCGATATTTGTGACATTGGCCCACTAGGTGGTCCAATAATAACATCACAAAAATCATAAAAGTCTTTATAACTCTACAACTGCTTGATCTAAATTCATAATTTTTTGGCCATGTGACTCGTTAAAGACTGCTGCTTTGGAGTCATGTATTGCTTTTGAATTCTGTAGCATAATATGGCAGCCATTGTCAGCAAAGAAGCCAAAAATGATGTGAGGTCATATATCTACAGTACTTCTTTGCATCAACACCAAACTTGAAATCTATGTTTATGACTATTTCCTGAGGGAGGACAAAACATTGGTGTCATTCGACCACAAGGTGGCATTATATAGTGGTTGGCCATTCAGCTAAAATTCTTCTTCTTCTTCCTTATTTTCAGAATTGATTCTTTGTTCCAGCCCCATTGCAAAACTATGAATGTGTACGGAATACACATAATGTTTAAGCGGAGTAGCAACATGGTGAACAAGAAATATGATCACATCATGAATGGGATATCAAAAAAAAAAAAATCTAACAAGCACAATGAAGAAAACATGGTTCTTAATAGCATCCTAAAAGAACCTGATCAAGCATGTTTTTTTTTTTTTTTGTGGTAAGGATATGTAGGTTTAAAGCACCAGCCAAAACCTTTGCTCAAACAGAGAAAATAGAGAAAATAGAAAGAAAAAAAATGCTGTATTTAAAAGGACATAAAACTGTCCTGCTTTTTAGAACTTACTCTTGGTTAGTTGGGTTGAACAATGAACAGGGATTTTTGCTGTTTGTTTGAGTCTATAAGTTCATGTTCGAGTCTACATGTTCTATTTTGCTCTGCATAATAAAGCATAAATGGGGTATTTTATATTGTTTTTATTCAAAACTATCATGTTGTTTGTGATAAAAATAAAAAAAAAAAGGCTGAAAAATAGGCTAAGCAATTAACACTAACCTATAGTCACTCTCATGTCTTCATATTAATATATTTGGTACCCAAGCTAATTCCTTCCTCTCAAGCCCACCAAGTTGTGTGTATGTGACTGTGTAGCTAGACATATTCAAACCCTGTCAGTCCAGTATGGTATGCAGCACTTCCAAGCTTGCATATTTAAGATACTCTAATCCTGAAATACATAACAGCTGACCATAAACATTTTGATAATATGAAGTGCTTACAGGATAAGTCGAGATGATGATCTTCACAGACGTCAGACATGTTTGGCTCTCTGTCTGACCACACTGGGCCAGATGCACCAACACGGTCACATCACTACTCTTATCCTGTAAAGAAATAAAAAACATATTTTAAATGCTACCACAATGCTTACAACTTATATTACAATTTTGTCCACATCTTACAACTTCTGTATGAGTGACAACATTTCAGAGAGCCTTTTGGTGATAGTTCATGTTTTTAAACAGGGTTAGTGGCAGTCACCTTGGAAAGAATATAATCGCAGTTTCCATGGAAGCTGTAAGCTTTGCTATCAAATGTGATGACATGAGAACCTCCCAGCAAAGAGCAGGTGCCAGGGCAGTCCAGATTATTGCAATTCCACTGCCCACTGAAACAGATACTGAAACAAAATGAAACGGACATGTAAATAAAGACACACTTACACAAAATATATCCAAGAAAAACAATGACAAAAGGTTTATGGACACCTGACCATCACATATATTTGTTTTGCCTAATTACATATTTGCCTTCCCCAATCTGCTGCAAAGTTGGAAACACACAATTATATATATATATACATATATATATGCTTATTCTAGAACCACGAATGCTTATCCTAGAACCCAAACCATGGCATCCCTGTGTGTGAGTACAAATTTATTTACCATTGTTGACAAGTCTTATTATATGATTCTCCTGGTTGATAGGTTTCGCCATTGTGGGAGCAGGGGCATTTATCAACAGGGATGCAGCCAGTCTTCTCAATATCATCTAGTACAGTTCCTATAAAAGGAGATAATTGGAAATCAAAACTCTAGCATGATAAGGGTACAATTATAATATACCCTTAATCAGTAAAAAAAATTAACAATATAATTATTAATTAAATAGGTTGATGTTAGCTTCTAGCGGTAATTGAAAAAAAAAATGCGCACTGGCACAGTAGACTTCTCCCACAATACTACATCAGAAGAAGAAATTAGTCCAGATTCTCAGCTCTTAATGGTAAACAGCTCAACCCACTGATGTACTGTTTATATGTATATATGTAATACTCAGGACACATCAGCTTATTAAGATTTAAAAACATCTAAATCATCATTTTTTTGTGTGTTTTTTTAAATGATAAATGTGAACCAAATTGACGAGTTTCTGTCTTACATATTTTTTCCATTTTTTCCCAGTTAAGGTATGCAACGTGGTCCAAGCCTACCAAGTGAATTGCAGCTAAGTTCCATGATTTTTGCATTTGAATGCATTTTTAAAAAGGCAGCCAATATAAACTGCACTGAACTCTGCATGGATTAAAAAAAAAAAGCCTGATACACACAAACACACACATAACAAAGAGATATGCTGTCTTTGGCATGCTTTTGAGGGCATGAGTAAAGATTTTCTGACTTACTTGAGATGGTTTAGTTGGTTTTACCACATGCTCAGCATCACCAGCACCTTGGGCAGCCATGATGGCTTCTGTTCAGGCTGACTAAACCATCTCAGGTAAGTTAAATCAAGTCATGTGACCCAGCCCAAACTTTAATAAGTGATAATAGGATTGTTTCTCATTAGCAAAGTTTTACCAGGTGGACAGGTGCATCCATCCACACAGTGATCTGCACAGATTTGGGTCCCCTCCTGGTTAGAGCAGGTGTCTGTACATGGACTCCCACACTCGTTGTGCACCATGCCTAATGTACAATTTATTCCTACACAGGAGATAAAAACACCAGATACACTTAGCACCTTAAAGATAAATATTGTCAATTTCACCCCTTCTTACCACCAGTGGCAGTGAATGTCACCTGGATACCCTCTTGTGCACAAATCCATATAGAGGGAGTACAATGTAATATTTGATATAAATACAAAATTTTCACTTTCTTCTTCTCACCTAATGCACATGTAGGATCTCACATACACACTGGAGCAATCTGTGACTACAAATGGAGCTAGCAATAGACTCCTGTCATCACTTTGTGGCACCTTCACTAGACTTTGAAGACTATTATTGAGTGTAATTCTCAAAACCTACCTGCCGTGCTCTATGATTGTCCATGCTCTCTTGAGTTTTCTTTGCATTTGTCTATCATTGATTGCTATGGAGTTATTTGTGTTTTTGATGAACTATTCCCTGCTTGTTTTAAATTTTATGATAAGATAAGATACATACATAAATAATACATAATAACCAATGAAAATCTACAAATACACAGAATAGAATTATATAGAGTCAGCCAAAAAAATGTATACACACTTATGTATATAAGAATTACGAAAAAATTGAATTGCTGGGATATAAAACTGCATAAACTGTAAGCACAAACAGAACTGTAATTATGTGTGTCAATATATGACAGAAATACAATAAACATATTTTAAGATATTGTTAGCTGTAGTAAACATGGAACAAGGCCTGTAGCACTCTGAGCAGAAAAAACAGGTTATTGAAATGAAATGCTGATGCTCTAAACGTGCTTTTCCTGCCATGCTGAGACAATACCACAGCAATGTCCCCTTCTGGAGTGATGGGATTAACGTGGACACTATAGAGCGATTGCATTGGCCCTGAATGAAGAGGTTCAGGTATAGAGACTCACCTCTGGAGTTAAAGAGATTATCAACAACAAAGATAATCTAAAGAAAAGTTGCTCTTCTCTACGGCTATGATGAAAAAGTCTCTCCCATTTTTTAAAAAAATTCCCAGAAAAAGCTTTTTATAGCATAAGCATGCTGGAGCTGAGCGTCTCATCCGGGTGGCCACACGCTCACCCTGTGATCCCCTCAGGCATCACGCCACTCTGCAAACTCAATAAAACCAACAGAAAGGATGATGGGCTTTTACATTAAAAGCCATATATTCTGATGAATTTGTATTTTTCTTACAGTTGACGTTTTCTTAGTGTGATGGGATGAAAGTAGTGGACACATCAAGCCATTTAAGACAGAAAATGAGGAGTTACATCATGGGAAGTGGTTGCTTTGGGCCTATTGGATGTGTAGAATGGGCATTCAAAGCATATAGAAAGTGTTATACAGTTGTATTGTCACAGGTAGTGATAGAACCATCTTAGAGAAACAGATCAGACAAAAATTATCCTGAAAATGGACACAAATTCTGCACATGGAGTCAATAAGTCAAGGTATCTTTTGTGTAAATCTCTGCTTAAAAGCTCATCTAGCTCTTCAGTGATGTCACACCGATGTACTTATGTGGATTAGGACACAGTAGAGTGAACATTCCAATAAACAGCATTTAGTTCCTTTGAACAGAACCCTGGTGTGTTCTTCCCCTCTGTGCGGTTTTTCTGGATCACCCTGATTGTAGGACGGGACCAATAAAAGCTGTTTGTTTTGGGTATTTACACATAGATGAGTGCTGCTAAGCTGCTAAACTGTATTTTAAGCTCTTATTGTTCTCTGTAAAAATATGACATGACACTACCTATATGAACATATATGTATGTACTTTGGGTGAAATAGACATTGGCTGTAAGGAAAAACTGCTTCAACTTTTTATCTTACTACAAAAGGCTAATATCAGTTTTTTTACAAGAGTTAAGCTGGTGTAGAATAAAAGCTACTAGCATGCGCGCGTATTTTGTAGGCCGAAGCTAACAGATGCCACGTTGACATTGTTTTCTCAATTAACGGCAAGTCCTAATTTGGAATGTACAGCAATAAACAGGGTAATTTACACCATTGTCTTTATCGTTCAGCAGAGTCCTGTGTTTCACAACCATTTTATGAAGAAGGCTGGAATAGAGGAAAGTCCTTAGCGCGGCGAAAACACAAAGCCCATCTGTGTGTGAGGTTTCAGTGCAAAACAGTAACTATTAATGTCCGTATGGCCAGACGGAGAGAGGAGGGTCTCCGAGTGATGGAGCCATATAATGCGGACGGCAAACAGCTCACTGAAGTGAACACATTAAACCATTTATTGTTGTCATATCAAATGTATGTTGTGTAATGATTTAAGGTCTTAAGGCCAGTTAAATATTATGTTGGATACATGCCGAGATTAAACTCTGTTCTCCCACTGCTTTGTATCTTGTGAAAAAGTTTATACACCCTTGATTCAAAATGAATAAGATGTTAATATATTTATCTTCAGTAACCACTTTATTCTGGTCGGAGTTGCAGTGCAGCCGAAGCATATCACAGGAAGTTCTCAGGGCATCACACACACGAACACATTCACACAAACACAGGGCTGTTTCTGGCTATCTGCACTTTTGGGCTAAACAGTGGGAGGCTTTTTGGGAGGCTTTATTCTGTTTGCATTTGCACTACCAGTACACTGAAGTGATGTTAGCAGGCAGATTGGTATAGTGACATCAGTAGTTTGTTGTTCATTTTTGTATGAATTGTGTCTTGTCCACTAATGTCTATGTGGTGTAATGTAATGTCTATGTTTCATATGTTGTGTTTCAGTCACATGTTTCTTTAGAAACAGATCATTCCACTTCGCCGTAGAAAGGGGAGACCAGGAAGTGTTACATGCTGACAGAAAAGGCTTTATTTTACATTATAAAGAGTGAGTTCCTGGTAGAAAATTGTTGGTGATTGCTTATAATATGTTTACCTAACATGTAAATGTGGATTATTATTTAATAACAGGTTTTTCATGTGACAGCTAAAAAAAATACATGGGTCAGAACATTTAGTTTAATTGAAATTATTACATTTCACTTAGACGTGCCAAAATCATGTTGTTTTCCCTCTGTCTTGAAGCCTGGATTTCACCATTGGTCCATTTGTCCATGTTTTTTTTTATTATTTAATGCTAATGTTAAGAACTGTTGTGTACACAGCTAACATTTTACACAGACATTTAAAAATGCAGCCGGTTGCCGGGGCTGCATTGTCTCATGTGTTCGACCAATCTACGTACATATACGTCTGGACCAATCACCGTACACATAATTCTTCTTGTGCTGGGAGAGTACCTACCATGAAATAGGAGCTAAAAAAGTCCCACAAAATGACATTCTAAGAACTATGATTGTCCTCAGTTCCTGCAGTGCGAACACAACAGCACATCCTCCAACAGTTCAAAGAACTATGAAAATGTTCCTCCGGTCCGAAAGGGCCTTATAAGTAGTATAAGTAGTTTTTTATGGCCCAAGCCAACAGGGTTACAGACCGTAAGAATGCAGGATTGCTGCCTAGGGCCTCTGAAGATTCAGCAACCTCCCTTGTGAGAGGAAGGATGGGGCCCACAAGGACACAAACAGTGTGTGGATCTCCACATAGAGAGTAACCTGAGCTGAGGATCGAACCAGGAACCTAGGACGTGTCTTCACCGTGCCCCCCATGAAGCAGAAGTAACATAATCTATAGCAATAACACATTTAGTGTGTTGGGTTCCAAAGATGTCATTTCATTATCATGAAAATACACATTTAGAGTATGTTAAGATAATAATAGTGGAGAATACACAGCGAGCAGTAGGCAGTAGGGGGTCCTATGGATGTTTAAAAAAGTTTAATGATAATTTAATTGATGTTAATTAGGTATTGTTATGTACCGCAGTGTTTCTTCCTTCCTAAAGTTTGCTAACATGTCTTGCTCTTTGCTCTAATTGTTATCCTCTTATTTGGGCAGGTGTGTGTGGGTGTGTGTTGTGTTGTGCATGTATTTGTCTGGGACAATGTCAGGACAAGAGCGCTGTGAGAAAAACACACAAATCTCCACTAATCAATCCCACTGCAGTGAAAGAACAGTGCAAATTCCTCCAGCGACGAGCCCAAGACCCCAACAAAACAAGCAGAAAAAAAAACCAACATGGAGGGGAAAAAAGAACTGAAACTACTTCCAACTTGCAAATAAAAAGGAAAAGCAATCAATCACGTTCCAGGGTTTTCATTCCTGTGCTTGCTCTTGTGGGCAGAGAGAGAATGAAACGGGACAAGACTAGAATATGCAAAGTTGTGGTCTGTTTTCAGGGGGAAGAGTTTGTTGCCGAGGAGGGTGTCAGGATAAAGAAACACACACATTGGCATTCCATTGCAGAGGGAAGCATGAAGGCCTGGTAAATGTTCACCATCGCAAACACTAATTAATCACCTGCCAGCTGCTATTAATCATATATTAATGAGATGGTCTCTTTGCTTTGGCCAGGCTGCCAGGATGCCCCCTTTCACCCCCCATCCTCCTCCTCTCCCAACATCGCTGTACACTGAAAATGCTTCCAAGACTCCATTAATCTTACAGCACCTCTCCTCCTCCAGACTTTCTATTGAAAGAAAGCAAATAGTCAAGACATTTACACTGTCCGTATCTCATACACGCAATATCACAGCTCTTTAATCACTCCAAAGTCCACATAGGAGGACATGCTCTTTTCTGCTTTAGAGGATAATAAAGGTGAAAATGAAGCGAGGTGTCAGGACTGTGACTGATTTCGGTTTAAGCGTTCTTTAGAGACATGTCCTGCGTGTAATGAACCTGACTGACGAGAGGTTGTGATTTATTCAAAACAGCTACAGCTACATAAACTGTTATTGCATATCCTTTTTAAATAAATCTGTTATGGAGCTTAAAGTTAGATGCCTGACAGCTTTTAGGAATTAAGATATGCAAAATGGAGTTGCACACTTTATATATATGCTCTTCAAAAACACAGTTCTTTATCGGGTTATTGGATAATAAGACGTTCAATGGGACAACTGAGGACCCTTTAAGGATTCTAAATACTTTAAGTGCAGAGTTCTAGTCCGAGTCACACTAACATCACACTAACTAGCTAAAACATGGAGCCTTGTTGAAGTGGAAAGGCATTTCTTTATTGTGGCAGAAATTTGGGTTGAGTCTTTGGCTGTACTTGAGGCATCTGAGCTGATGAATGCATGTGAAAACTCTCCAGGCCAACAGCTCTGTGAATTCCAGAGACTTTTCCTACTGCCTTTATAATGATTATTTTAAAACAAGCAAACAAAAATTCCTACAAGCTTTGAATTTTCTTTTCAGTTAAATGTTTTTTCTTTTGATTGCAAATATGTAGATGCTTCTATAATAACATTAAAAAGACAAATAATTATTTAAAAAAAAAGCCATCTAAACTGTAATAACCCTGCCTGTGAGTAAGACAGGAGATCATGTACACAGAACACAGAGGTCACAATATTCCCATTGTGTCCTGTAAATCTCCAGCGGAGTCGCTGTCCTGCACTACAGTTAGGTCTTTACTAATGGAGGCTCATCTGTCATCTGTCAGGAGCTTTACAATGCTGAGAACATTTCCCTCATCCATTCACAGCCAAACACCCCACACCTACCCCCACCCCCTGGTCCTGGCCACATTTATTAAACTAAAATGAAAACTACTCATTTTTTTATTGAGGCCTGCAACATTAATGTGTACACTCCTAAAATATTTACCTACAGGAGACCCGGGACCTGATGAAGAGAGAGGGGAGGAGAGAAGACTGGGCCTGAAGAGACAAAATAAACTGAAAAAAGAATGACACTTGGGTGGATGAAAGACAGAAAGACAGAAAGAAAGAAAGAAAGACAGAAAGAAAGAAAGAAAGAAAGAAAGAAAGAAAGAAAGAAAGAAAGAAAGAAAGAAA
>JAQQZR010000012.1:17454605-17471178 GCA_030068235.1 Notoglanidium macrostoma
AGGTTTATTAACCCTTCGGCCGTGCATGGCATCAATTAATGCCTTATTTTGAATGGGAAAAATGGCATCAATTGATGACATGCGCGGCCGAAGGGTTAATAAACCTTTGAACTTGTATTACAGTACAGTAATTTTTGATTACAGTACAGACTAATCTACAAATCTACAGTGCTTTATAGTACAAATACTCTATAATACATTACAGTATTCACTCTATTTCATTTTACAGGGTATGGGGTTTGTTAAATTTAACACAAAACTATACAATACATCATACAATACTATACATTACAGTATATTATATAACATGCATTACATTTACGATATTTTCGTCTTACGATGCGATTCTGGGAGCGTAACCCCTTCGTAAGTTGGGAACTACCTGTATATGGGGCGTACATACTGCTTAAAATGTCAGCGTATGTTTGGGGTTTGTCTTCGTTAAAACGAGTCTTTCGTGTGTCTTGTCTTTCTCTTTAGACTTTAAGGGATCCTGTCGTCAGTGTAACGGCAGGGCTTAGACATGCGCTCGCAGTAACAGGTACATGTACAAAGAGCTCTGTTTTCTTTCCTCCTTCAATCACTCTTTCTACACTCCCCTGTATTTGTTTTTGTTTATCTGAAGGTTCAGGTGGTGTGTATCAGTGGGGTACAGGTCTGTTAAGTCAAGCGAAACGAGCACTGAATCCTCAGCCTGTCCCGGCCCACCTCAGCTCCAAGGAGCCCTGCTTGGTCACAGGTAGCCTTTATGGTGGACTTTAGGATTATGTTAATTTTGCAGGAAACATTCAGTCTTACACTTAAACCTTGCTTCTTCGCCCGTAGGACTGGACCAGGTGTTTGCTAGAAGTGTGACTGCAGGCTCTGCGCACTGTGCCTGTTTGACAGGTGAGTTCCTGTCTTCTTAATTAGACTGCTGTTAATATTCCTCTAAACCAGGCCATAGAGATACCTCCCTCCAAAAGGTTTTGTCTATAATCCTGACCATGCACAGGTCTTATGACCTTCACTAGTCAGATCACTAGTCTCATTGCCACTTGCTGTACATTCACAGCAATTATATAACCAGCAATAGCTTTAAAAGGATTTAAACATTCGTGGGTTGTTGTTTGTCTAGCATCCGGTGAGGTGTTCCTATGGGGCAGTAATAAACACGGTCAGCTGTGTACGAAAGAGGCCTTCCTACCTCTGCCTACAGCTTTAGACCGGTCACTATTAAACGGAGAAAGAGTTTCAGCTATACACAGCGGCTGGACACACCTGATCGCCCAAACAGGTATGAGTGTAAATTCAGTAATCACACATGCGTCGAGTGTATTATTTGCATCTTGATGTCTCTGCTTATAGAAATAAATGACTCATTAAATGAATTCCCAGTTTAGTGGTATAGTGAGACGAGGAAATTATTGGGATCACAAAAACATAATTTCTATGTGTACACTGATACAAGGTTTATAAAACACCCCCTAGTGATAATTTTTTTCCCGCTGTATTGTGATATGAAATGTGCATATATAGTAATGTGGTTTTTCTTTTTTATTAAATAAAAAATGACTTAGATGTAATCACTGCTTAATTGATTAGTATTCACTCCTCCAGAGTCAACAGTTAGTTCATTGTCCTTTTGCGGTAATTGCAGTTTGTGTGGTGTTTGCAGATATGTCTTAGATATGACTCTATGAGCTTTGAACAATTTTTTTAAACTTTCAAAAAATTACATGAAGAACGTTAGTGGGCTGCCGTTTAACAGATCTTCAGTTGGTTTTAAGTCTGGGCTTTGACTTCCAGAACAACAAAAAAACAAGTTTTTTTTTTCCCCAAGCCATTTTTTTTTTAAATCATTTTTTGCCATGTGCTTTGGCTCATTGTCTTGTTGAGATGTTGATTTTCCTCCTAGACACTTGAATTTGACACTAAACGCTTGAATTTGGCACCCTTGGTGGCAACAAGCTTTCCAGTTCCTCCTACTCAATAACAACCCCTGAGCATGATGCTACCACCACCGTGCTTTATAGAGATGGTGTTACCTGGGCTTTGGGGTGTATTTATTCTGCATAAACAAAGCACTTTGCTTTTAAGACCAAATTTTTTTTCCAATTATCATCAATTCCAGGCTTCGAAGCTGATGATATTGTTGAGGTCTTCACAGGTTCTCCTATTTCAGCCAGCGTGATCTGTAACTCCTTCACTGATGCACAGGGTTTGTATAGGTTGAGGTGGTTAAAGTTCAGTGAAGTACACAAAGTTTCCAACAAGCAGAACAATTCAGGCAAAAGTCTCTTGTCAGCAAGAGTGCTCCTGAGGCTGTAGTGAGACCAGTTAGTCTTTGAAAAGTCATCATACTGTGAACATTTCACTTTATCCCAGCCCTGTCTGTAACTTTTAGAGAGTGGAAGAGTCCTTACATGGGGAAGAGCCAGTTATGGACAGCTTGGGAGACAAGAGGCAGTCAGCAAGGGTGCCGCATCAAGTCTTCCTTCAGAGGTCAGGACTCTTCATGGAGCCACTCAGGTACGAGGTTCTCACTGGCGTCAAAGGGAAATTGAAACACTCCTTTAACAGAGCTTTTGCAACATGTTAAAATTTTAATCTTAATCTTTAATTTCTTTAATTTAAATTTAAATTTTCATTATAATCTGGCTGAATGGCAAAGATTTTGAATCTCATTGTAAGATGTAGTGTGCAGACCGAGCCAGCAGGTGGAGACGTTTCTGTGAATATTTTAATTGTTTCTTGCATCCTGCCCAGAGACAGAGCCTTCACAGTCACTGAAGGTCACCATTAACCTTGGAGCTGCAGCACTTGTGTGTGAACCAATATTCGGTTGAAAAGTTTGAGACCGAGTTCTTGAAATTATTGTAAATAGAAAAGATGGCTTAAAGGTGCATAATCAGTCACCCATAATACTTAATCATGTTATTTTGTGCTGTTCTAAGGGACAGGATGTTTACATACAGTCACTACTGACATTGGAAAAGCATGTGTGTCTGTGAGTGTGTATCTGTGTGTGTGTGTGTTTGCGAAGGCAGGTTTTTGTATCTTGGTGAGGACCAGATGTTCCCACAAACATAGGAATATTTGACAGATTTGACCTTGTGGGGACATCTGGCTGGTCCTTATATAGAAAACTCCCTTTTTTAATACTCCTCCATTTTTTTTAAAGCTAAATGGGCCAAAAGGTTTTCTTTTGGTGAGGTTAAGGTTAGGTTTAGATTTAGGCATAGCTTTAATTAGCTTTATTAATAATTAAGTCAGTGGAAGGTGCTTGGAAGGATAGAAAGACAGACGTGTGTGTGTGTCTGTGTCGGTGTGGGTGTGTGTGTGGGAGGGAGGGAGAAAAGTACAGAGTGTAATAAGGTAAAGAAGCAAGACAATGTGAGGAACAGACAGGCATGACATGTGCCATGTGATTTCAGAGTTGGATCTGGCCATATCCTGTCACTGTGGTTCAACACGCCCTTCCTGCTCAGAGATTTGGGCAGCTGTCCTGAAGTGACTTGTTTTTTTTATACGCCGCATCTTTTTTCTGCAAGTGTCTGGTTTAATCACTTATCATATTCAGTCTTCAAAAGCTGCTGATTCCACATTGTCCCTGCTGTTCAGTGATATCTACTTGTACCGTCTCTGCTCTTGAGAAAGGGGAAAGGGAAGGGCAGAACATGCCGCAAAGTGTGCTATTCTTAATGAAAGTGAGAGGCAAAGGAACAGGGGAGAGCCCGATCGGCCCTGAGGACGCATGTACAGTCAGTGAGGCAGCATAGTGCTGAAATGTGAAGTTTCTGTCCTTAATGCATTTTGTCGGAAAGTCCTTGCCTAGGGCTTTATGTAAAATCTCATCCATGACTCTCCAGCAAGGGCATCCAAAGAAAAGACAATTTTCTGCATCTAGGTGCTGGCTTAGATCTAAACCTAGGCATTTACATTTATTCGGCAGATGCTTTTATCTGTAGAAATCCACATCTGTCAGTTTTTAGTAAATGACAACAAGGACATGCGTCATTATTTTAAGAAGATAAAGAAAGGAACCACATTAATAACAGGCGGATTAGGGGAGTTGCAAAAGAAAATGCACCAAGATAAATGTATACACATATATAAGTGATAATCTGTTAAAGGTCCACTATGTAGGATTTAACCAGCTGAATGCCCCCTGTAGTTGGGTTAATGGGTTACTGTAGTGGCACATGGTGGACCTTTAAACCCACTGGTTCGACCATTAACTAACCAGTTTTCCTATTACAGTTAGTGTATAAAAAAAAAACTTGTTCTAGATTAGTAAATACTATCGAATATAAGGTCAGGATTTTAGATTTGAGATGCAGCCCATGACAACCGTCACGATGACGGCAGAAAGTTTTTAAAGCCAAATGGAGCTGTCAGCGAGTTTAACATCACTGTGCATGATTTCGCTAAATATTTTACAGTTTGACTTAGCAACTAGACTGACAGGAATGTAATCTTCAAGATGAACACCGATTTCGCCGGTGCGAGTGTGAACAATTTCCAGTAGAACAGAACGAACGGTAGTCCTAAATATAACTAAGGAATAAAAAAGTAGGATGGGCAAGGCTTGGGATCACAGAAAATTCATAATGTTTATTTGCCCAGAAAGTTGCGGAGTTGTAATCATGCCTTGACTTCCTAGGTCACTACACATATATACTACATAATAACCTAAATATACTAGTCTTAACCCAAATGAGCTACCTCCTAAATCTGTAAATAAGCAGGTGGCTGATATCTTCAGGGCTGAGCTGCGGAGAGAAGACCTAGAATCACACAGTGATGATATTCCTGGCCAGCTTTCATTAGCAAAAGTGCTTAGGTTTAAAAAAATTCTCTCATAAAAAAAAAAAAAAAAGTGCACGAGACATTTTTGCATTTAGCCAATTTGTATCATCTATTGTAAATTGCTCACATTAGCAGAACCAGTGTTCAGCTTGTTCAGAAAGTTGTTCTGAGTGTTCTATTCAATGTCCAGAGATTGTTTACACACACACACACACACAAACACACACACACACACACACACACACACACTTTTTTCTGCTGTGCTTTGGAAAGCTGTGTGCTTGGCTAAAAGACAGCCTGTGTTTTTACTGATGTTGAAACAGATAGACAGGTTTCAGGACAGAGTTCCTACTGCTTTCCTTAAAAATCTGAATAATTTTTTAAAAGAGTGTTTTTAAACTTTTAAACATCTTACAGCAGCGCTAGATGTGGTATCAGCTTAGCGTTCTATGCTACTTAATGTAAAATACGTATCCAAGATGGATTACTTTGCAAGAAAAAAATTCCAATTCATTAGAGATGGCGCCTGTCCGACTGCTAACAGCAAAAAATGGTGTACAGGATATTGGAGGGAAAAAAAGAACAAATTTCATCCTGTCCTGTAACCAGTAGAAAAGATTGGAATTGGGTTTGGAAAAGTATTTTGCAACCGTAAAAATTGCCCACAAAAGTTGAGTAAACTGTACATCTTTACTTAAAAGACCTGGCTGTATTTTATACTTTATCATATCTGTAATGTACAGTACTGTGCAAAAGTCTTGAGCCCCCCCATCACCCCTCATTTCTTTATATTTTGCTATGAAAATGAAACAATAGACAGAGTGATTTATTGTAACATGTGCAAACATACATGTAAATACTGTATACAACACAAAGAGAGTGTGTATCATTATAACGAGCTTTAAAGCCAGTATTTGGTCTGAGCACCGTTATTCTTCAACACAGCCTGAACTCTCTTAGGCATGCTTTCTTGTAATTTCTTTAAGTAGTCGTCAGGAAAAGTTCTCCAGGCTTCTTGAAGGACGTTCCAAAACCGTTCTCTGGACGTTGGCTGCCTTTTGTTCCATTCTCTGACGAGATGATCCAACACTGCTTCAATAATGTCGAGATCCGGGCTTTGGGGAGGCCGATCCATGATCCATATATAGCCCGAATCTACCCTTCACGTCTTCTAATTGTGTTTCTTTTCTGGATGCAGATTGCATGCGGCTCGGAGCACAACCTTGGCATCGTAGGTGAGTGCATTTCCGTCACGTGATCACCGTGTTGATGTTTTAATTGTGTCGTTGTTTCTTCTTAAATCGTAACGTTAATAATGTTAAAAAGAAGCACTCATGCCTATTCCTTAAACTATGTCATGACGAAGTAGTTAGTGGTGCATTTAAATTTAATAAAGCCTGATTGATCATTAGCATTTGCAAATGAGCAATGAGAGCACTATTGTGATGGAGGCATGAAGAGATAACACAAATCCTGTGTGTGAATTACTTTGGAAGTGAGAGTTTGAAGATTGGAATGACCTCATTTTCAACCTCCATGCATTCAAGGAACAAAGTAGAGGGAAAACATGGCTGCCTCTGGGTTTGTCTTTATTAACGACTAGCTAGCCAGCTAACTGTGATGAGTGATGAATATTTTCCTCCTTGAGACAGCGAACTGGATAGTCGGCGTCCTAGATTTAAAAAGCTCATACAGTGTACACGTATATTGCTTGATCTAAAGTAAATACTTGTATATACAGTGTAACCCATTTTAAAGGTAAGAAGGGCTTCTTTGTTTACAGCTGATACTCTGAGCGGCCATGTTCATCTGATGTCATTTGAAGCAACCATCTCAAGTTATCGAGTACAATCCGAACAACGGAGCACAATGATTTACAAATCATGTAAACCCATATTAAATTGAAAATAGATTAAGGGGGCATTTCTTTTTCTTGGCGGGAAGTCGGAATTATACGAGTTATTACGAGACCTCTAGTCAAATGCAGCATAATGGCATATTGTTGGCTTTAAGCACTGCTTTCAGTTGGAAGACTTGGAGAGGTCAATGTCTGGATTTCCTGTCATTACCTTAGGGAGACATGAAGAGCTATAGATAAGTAGCCAGCACTAGAATCAATATGATCTTTTAAACAGGCTTTTAGAAAGTATTCTAAGTGAATGTAGGCTTTCATGTACAGGCTGTGTGCCGATATTAGATGGTCGACGCCCTAATCAGCCATGTTTTATATTTGTTTATCTATACCTTTTTTATTTATTTTCAACTCAACCCATTATCCTTAGTAGGTTAGCGTACATCAAACCCTTTATCTTTTCTCTTATTTTAGTTCCTACCCCCTATAAGTGAAGGATACTGTTGCCGTTGTCTCTAAGCATGATGCCCAGGGTTGACAGGGAAAAGACAAAACCCAACTTCATTCCCCAAGGAGCGGTGCCAGTCGTGACGTTTTGGACTATTGGCCATGAACGACGGCTGCAGAATTGGAAGCTCATGAAAAAAGATCTCTTCAGCGTGCTAAAGTCACACTGCTCGTGACTCACTTCCTTTCCCTGAGCAATACTGGCAGGAATAGTGTGCACATAGTGTGAAAAACAATCCCTATGAAAATATCAGAAACGTACTGAATAATTTGGGTTTTGGGTATTTATTGTAACCAAGTTGTCACCTCCTGACAGACGCAACCAGGTCACGAGCTGAAATGTCCTGGTTTTAAACCTATCCATGATGCCATCGGTCTTCACAAGACCCCCTGCATCACCAGCCACAAAACACAACCAAAGCAGCATCAGCCATCCAACACCATGTTCTACCAGACTTTCTCGCTGATCATGAAAACGTTTGTCCGAACAGGAGACGCAGCTCTTATTTGGGTTTTCCAGTAACATTTTAAACTAGTGATGTGAAATGTAAACATTCCCATGTATTTTTTTTTAAGTAATATATTTTAATAAATGCAACACTTCAGTTTTGCTGGCAGTTTTTATTATTATTTTTTTTTTTATAAATCTGTCATGATACATGTCACCTATCCTATAAATGTCTTAATATTGCGATATAAGAGTTTTTATTCTGATACCTTGTTGCTTTCAGGAAGGACTTCTTTCGTAATGATGTTTCAGACAGCTTGGCTGTTGTGGAGGTTCTGTCAACTTGTCGGGTTGTTAAACCAGTAATTGTTTGTAGACATTTTGTAGGCAATGCAGCTGAATTTTGAATGAAGGAGTCAGACTTCAGGGTTGCATTGCATATATGTTGCATTTTATACTTTTTGGTGCTGTTTAGATACCGTGGTACCATATTTCAACCAGTTTCATCTTTTTGAAATATTACTGAAATTTGTCTATAGCTCCATTTCTTTTTTTTTTAATACAGATGGGAAAGATTTGGGCTGATTTTACTGTGTGTTCAATGCAGAGTAGCTCCGAAGCCAGTCCAGTGAAAAGGATCTCTCAGGACTATAAGAAGAAAACATATTTTTGCTCTGTTATTAAAGATTACTATATTATGCCTTATGTTGCGATGGTCTATATGTTTGTTGCTATGGCAACAGCAGTGCACTTCCTTCCAGAGTGCTGCCCTGTTTTTGAATAGATTGTACTCTGTCTATTTGGTCAGTCTTTTGCTCTGCCAGTGGGCATTTAATCCTTTCCGATTTAACCGCTACTTCTACCAGTATATTTCTGACTGGACCACACGGCCGTAAGCAAATGTTTTGTCAATGGCTTTGTCATCAGACAAGCATGATTAGACTCTGAGTTGTTGTGTGGTCCGTGTTTTGGAATGCGTCGTTTTGAGGGGTGTGAAGTGAAGACTGAGAGTGAGAAATCGGAGAAAACTAGTCTCCCCTTGAGAAAAGCAAGCTCACTTCAGGTTGCCACGGCAATGAGGCAGTTATGTAACAGTGTTACCATGGCACGTGTTGCCACTGCACGTGTTTCCATGGTGGCACGGGCTTGACCACGCCCACCAGCTGGATGAACTATGTCCAGTACGCTTCATTGTGTTAGCGAGTGACTGTTTTATTACAAGAGGATCATTGGAGTTATTTACTAGGGTGCTAGATGCCAGATTCCCAAGCTTTCACTATACTATACCATACTATATTTCCATATTCATGTGGGTAAAATGCTATTCAGTTTGTTTAATTCTAATCAAAGCAGTACCTGATTGTGTGATGTGATCAAAGGTTTACTGTGTCCGGTTGCTAAGATCTTGTATGTATTTACCTCAATTGTTGAATGGACCCAGTGAATTATTTCCCTATTTTATCTGGCATTCACCAGTTTTGTATGGCTTTGGGGATTGTTTTGTTGAATACCAGGTTCACAGATCATATGAGTTTGCATCACCAGCTGCAGACTGGTGTAAGTGATCATTTTAAAGAGCTTTATCATTTGAGTTGGGGAAATTTATTTATTTATTTATTTATTTATTTTAACGTGATGCAGTGGAAATCCTCTAAAATGTCATTAAAATGCAGCAATGGAATGTTTACCAGTGTGCCTACTTTATATTATTCATTACTCACGGTTAAAATTCAGAATTTATTGTAGTGTCTTACTGCACTATCATGCTTTTTTTTTTTATTTTTTTTTTTTATTAATTTAATGCAAACTGGTTTTGGTTGACAGCACAATCTGCACGAAAATGTCCATTGATGCACAGCTACACCGGGAGTCAATGAGTGTATCTGGGGTGTATTTTCAATAGGAAAAAAACTTTGTGTTTATTGGACAGAACACGCTTCGTAATTGCATTTTGGTCCTGACCAGATGCACAGCTTCTCCATAAGATGATTGGAAGCCCTCTGAAACCTGTAGCCAGCTGGCAATCTTTGCAAGGTAATGAACATGACGGGGACCATTTCAAACTTAGACGTGATGGCAACACTCGGCCAATGACACGCAGAATTTCCAGAGATTGCTCAGTGAGCAGTCGTGTAGGCTACTTTATTAATACTCGAGGCGAGTATGACGTCTTTTTGCGTTCGTTTTGGAAATTCCATGTTTATTTTTTTAGATCCAGCTGGCTAGTAGTTATTACATTCCTCATTCTAGCTGTTTTAGCTAGCAGCTCAGCTTTTTGGCATGACATCGACATGATTTTGAAAAAGTCTTGCTTATAAGAACGGACCGGGAATCAAACAGGAGGCCAGTCCAACACCCGTGATTGATTTAATTAAGGAGTCATGGAGCAAAAACAGGTGCTTTCAGTTCTCTTGGTACAGTAAAGTAGATTAGCTGACTGATGGTGCTGTGAACAAGCGCTTGCCTTGTCTGCTGATAGACAGCAGTGCTTCCCCTACTTTAAATCCCATCAGCCTCCACAGCAAGGCGGTGCAGTAGGTAGTCTTCCTGCTCTATGCTCTGGGGTCTGACTTATTGATTGGTTACTATGCGAGTGGAGTTTTGTATGTTTTTTTTTTTTTTTTTTTTTTTAATGAAGATGAATAAATAAATAAGGCATGTACAATGAACATTACGTATCTGAGAAAATATACGACTTCGGCTCGTTAATAGCACTTTACAGATCTAGTTACGTCACAACTTTCATGCTAATTATTCTGAGTAGGACTCGAAGGTAATCTTGGTTTACAAAAAAGTCTGTATGTTACCAAATTAATATGTACCTGTGGTACAGCTTGAGCAAGCAGTGTTAGCTGATTAATATGCATGAGTTGCACATATAGCTGCACATAATATCTTTGAGTGGTTAATGGCGGTAGCTTTCTTAAGGGGTATTATTTTGTTACCTTTTTTTTTTTTTAATAACCCTAATTTCTGCCTGATAACCTTTTAAGGCTACTTCCAAAAAAAACCAAAACACCCATTGAATGCTACATAGAAGTTTTGCTGTTCAACTCTTTTTGATTTTATTATTATTATTATTTATTTATTTATTTTTATCTTTTTAGGGAATCGCGTCTTTTCCTGGGGTTGGAATGAGCACGGAATGTGTGGAGATGGTTCTCTTTGTGATGTCATCCAGCCGCAGCCGATCCCTGATCTCCAAAATGCCGAAGCTCTTCTGATTGGCTGTGGCGCCGGGCACTCCTTGGCGCTTTGTTGTTTGAAGAACAGTGACGATACTTGAAGGTGAACATTATTTTAAAAGGTTTTAGATGCTCGTTGTTTGTCTTTTGTTTCTCCCTGCGTGCTCAAAGACGTCTTGATTAAAGAGCCATTAATGAACTTGTAGACGGTTTCATGGAATCTATAAACTGATTTATTTTAGATTATAGATTTATTTATTTTTTTTAAGCAAGTGATGAAAGAGATCAGTTAGGAGCTTTTTATAGCGTAGAGCGCCTTTTTACTCCTTAATGTATTTGTAGCTCTCTCTCTCTCTCTCTCGTCTGAGCATCTTCCATTAACTCCCATCATTGTCTCAAATTCACATACTGTATCCCACTGTGATTTATATTACTACAACAGCCCAGGATTACCTTTTCCTGGGAAACACTTCCGAAAGCCAGCTATGATGTCATCTCTTCGATCTACCACTGTTGATTTATTTGCTATTAGATGATTCTGTCGTTGTTAGATATTACAGTTTTACTGTATGTTAAAGCCACTCCAGTCACCAAGTACAAAAGATGGATGGATTATCTGAGATCATTTGTTATTGATCTTGACATTTAATAAGCTTGTTTATTATGTTTATATTAAAAAATCTTTAAAATAGATAAAACACCTGCCTTTCACATGAATTTGTGTTTGCCTTGATATGAATTGAACTCTCCACTAAGGCCAGGTTATGTCTTTAATCGGATACTGTTCAGGTCAGTTCAGTTTTATTTGTATAGCACTTTTAACAAGACACAGTGAGGATTTATAGAAATCTGAATGTAGATTTAAGATCCCAGGCAGTAGTAAGAAAAAACAAAACTCAACCCCTGTTGTACAGCTTTGTGCTGTAAAGTTAGTGTGTTGGAAGGATGTCCAGTACGAACAGCTCGTGAATGGGATAAGCACAGGACATTTGTTATGATAAGAGCAGCAGTTCTTAGGTACAACTCTCCAGTATCTGTCTGGTGTCCACATATTTTTGGTTGTACAGTGTATGTCTAAATGAAAATTTATTAACCATGTAAAGAGATACCAGTTTCAGCCATAACTCAAAAAAAAAAAAAAAAAGCAACGAAACAAATGTAGAGACATTTTTGGCCAAGTTTATTTTGTTTACATTTTTTGCAATCATCTGTAATATTTTCTAATCATTTTTCCATATGCATTGTACTGTATATTGCATATTTAATTACACCCTTAATAAATGCATCTTACAAATTTTCTTCTTTTTTTTTCTTATTTCTTTCTTCCAACATTTTTTGGAGAAACACAACACGCACCAAACACTTTATTAATACTCTTTATTACTGTTTAGTTTTCTCATTGTCATTTTTTTTTTTCCTCAGGAAAAAGACAGAAATTTGCTTCAACAAATCAAACCATCAATGGAAACAACATCTTGTGTTTTGAATCACTAATCACTCAGCACTACGTCGATCAAACAGTTGCACTCTGAAACATCTTATCACTGATACATACATGTGCTTTTGTGGTGTCGGGTGTACAAATAATCCAGCATATTGTTACAGTGTGACGTCGGCATCCCCGGAGTTATGAGTGGCAGTGTTTCAGGTTGGTCCCAAAGAACTGGGCGTACTATACATTTCCACATATATGAAAAATAAATATCGGACTAAACCTAAGACACGGTATCTTTCTAACACGCACCTGCCTGGAAAAACCCTGTATGTTTGCTATAGATAAACGAGTGTACCAGAATCTCTTTAGACTTTGTTGTGCTGGATTGTTAGTTGAAAAATCTAAAAAGGCATTTTAGACCGAGAACAATCCGGACACAGTACAGCTTCGTTCAATCACAGGACTAGAACACGAAATTCCTTTTCATTCACTCGGGATATGAAGTTCGGTCCGAAGGTTTTATCGGCCATATTTGATCAGTCACTTCACCTTAAACAGCAGCCTAGGTTTCCGACAGTTATCTATTCTAGATAAAGAAACAGGTGAACAGGTGCAAAGAGTGCAAATGTGTTTAATTGCTCTAATGTTAGTACGAAAACAAAAGTGTTTCTCTGCTTTATTAATTTTTTCTCCACCGGGCATGACTGCAGACTACATCTCTAATCACGTAAAAAGTACTGGAGCAACATTTCACAACATTAAAGCACAGCAAAAAACAAAGATTTGCCAGTCAAAAAAAATAGATCACATTTTTGGATGCGCACAAAAGCACTATATACAACACCAACACACATACGCAGACATAACAGAAAACAATAGGCACTTCACACGCTACAACAGCACAACAGTCATCGGAACAGGGGTACGTACGGCTGAACAACAACAACAACTCTGTGCTACAGTGCTACATCTATGCTGAGTTCCTGTCTGTCACTCAGAAATACTGCTGATCTAGCGTACGCGCACGCACACACAAAGGCATCCACACGCACTTACATCCACATGCGTACAGACACACGTTACAGCACTATCAGGTGGGAGAGGTGGCTTTATGGTTGACACACATAGTGGTTGGCACACCATGGTTCATAACACACACTGACTCTGTTGGTTGTCTGCTTCGGCTCACTCGCTTGGCTTCTAAAAAACACATAAAGAAGAGAAAACAACAACAACAAACAACAAGGAAAAATCATATTAATACACCAAACGAGCACAACGGGGGAAAAAGAAGACAGATGGAGGGGAAGAAGGAGCGAACCATGCAAGCGGACGCTGTGGGACATACCAAGGCAGTGTGATGGACAATAGTGAAAATGCACTCATGGGATGTCAATGATCATGCACTGCACCATGCTCGGATTAAAAAAGCAGTGTACGCAGACACACGTTATGGAAAGTCCGTCATGCTGCATGAACCGAAGGTTTAGACGGGACGTTACGCAGTAGTTTCTCACATGCTCAGGAAATGCTGTGAGTCATGCTAGTATGCGAAGCAGGGCAAAGTCATCACCGCTCCTGCTTTCTCTCTCTTGTTACACCCCCCTCTTTAAAGGTCACATCCTCTTTGACCTTGCTGACCTCTTATGGGGTTCAATGACATGTTTCTCGCAACACTACCACAACTACAGCTCTTCAGAATTTAAACCACCACCAGAGAACAATTCAATGAAAGACAGAGGTGAAAGGTCAAAGAGAAGCCACTGGAATGGAGGTGCAGAGCATGCCTGGCTTGTTGCCCGGCAACGAGAGTGATGTGTATGTGTGTTCTGTCAAATAAAAACAGAGTCCAAACATGGATTGAATACAAAATTTATTTCATGCAATGTTTTTATTTACAGTGTCATTCGCATAAGGTACGTATTATTTTGCATAAAAGTGCATGCATTTACCTTTCCCCGAATAACTCCAAGTGTACATACATATTTAGCTTTGTTTTGTTTTTTTTTTTCTTCTGTGTAGTGCACATATTCTTACATCATAGGTACATTTTTTTTTTTTTAGATTTGATTTGCTACAGAGAACAACAAATATTACTCCAAATACCACAGGATGAAACTGAATTTATGAAAACGCTGAACTCAGAAATGGAGTCTAATTTCCTTAGCTGGATTGGAGTAAAGTGGAATAAATCCGCTCTTTTAAGAAAAGTCAAAATGATGGTTATCAAAGTTATTAAAGTGCATTATTTCACTATTTGCATTTGAGTCTCTTTCAAGAAGAAAAACTGGATGGTCGAATTGACCACTGCTACTATTAGAAATATGGCGTGTGCTCAAACGCACACAAGCGTACGGTTTGGGGAAAGGCAAAAAAAAAAAATGTCAGCAAAGGAAATGTCCTGATTGCTACATGTCATTTATATCATCTTAAAATGATAACATACTGCATTAGATTTGTAAAGAAGCTCTGGATGTTAAATGTAAAACAAAATATTTTCCTTACATGATTTCATTAGACTTACATTTGTTTTCTCAGTTTCCCATGCAAGGCATGCAATGCAAATGAGTTTTCTTCAGTCATAATTTTATGTTGGTGATGTGTGCATCACTAAAATCATGAGTGCTTAGTGTTACTAACTGCTTGTTGTTGTTTTTTTTATTAATTCCATGGCTACTTTCTGAACGGTTTATGAAATGCTATATGAAAAAGCCACTGTCTTTTCTTTTTTCAAAATGGTGTCCGATAGCACCTGATGAAAAACCACAGCTTTATAAACAGTGAAAAGGGAAAGGAGGGGAGGTTGGGGGAAAGAGGGGATGGTGAGATAGAGAAAGGGAAAGTGTGATAGTGCAGGGCATGGAAAGAGTGGACAGGAGATAAGACATGATGAGAGGAAGAAGGGGAAACGAAAGAAGGGGAAGACAACAGAAGACGGTATGGAAAGTAACACTATGTCAGTAGATGTTTGAGAGAACAGAACCAGAAGAGTCATGAGAAAGATAGAAACAGAAAAAGAAGAAGAAGAAGAAGAAGTGAATGCTGGGAAAGTGATACTGAAGAACTGAAGGCTGATGAGAGACGGATGGTACACAGTGTGGGCGGGCGTCTCAGCGCAGCGCTGCAGAGCGGAGCCTCTGATTGGTTAGTTTGCTTGTCCATGCTACAGGATGGATGGGATGGGGGAGTGGGCCTGCTGCATGAGACAGGGCGGGCTGCAGGGGAGGGCCGACACTGAGGCCACGCCTCCAGACATGCTGCTATGGCTCCATGGCTTTTCATAACCTTCATTTGAAGAGAGAAAGGGCTTTCAGTACACCAAAGTGCAGTCTCAAACTCCAGACATGTGTGTGAGTGTGATAGTGAGTGTGAGTGTGTGTGTGTTCATGAGTATATATATGACTAAGAGCATATTTAAGCAACTGGGGTGCATTAGTGTGTTAGACCCGTCATGTAGTTATGCTCATGGTGAACCAGTTGACAGTGACCATTCACCAAGTCAACCGCGTCATCTTCCATGCGTGTTATGCGTTATGCATTAGACTGTCTACTGCATGCACGAGGTGGTATCACAGTGCTAACCATAACAACACAGCTTTAAAGAGACACCGAAGAACACAGCCAGACGCATCAGCTTGATGAAACTACATGCCAACTTATCAGGCTATTGAAGTTCAGCATGAAAAAAAACCATCATAGCAAACTTTTTCTCTTGTTTGTGTCACAGTAAAAGAAAATCGCAGTTGGTCTGTGTGCTGTGATGTGCATTTCACTGGAATGTTCAAGCTTCTGTCTGCTCCAATTAGATCCTAACATCAGAGCTGACTGTGTTTCACAGTGAAAACAATCTCACCTTGGCATCAAATGAGGTACGATATAATTGCAGTCATCCTGCTCGAGCAACAGGAAGCGGTCTGAGTCAGCTTTTGGTCATGTCTTTGGAGTTATGTGACTCTCCAGAATGAAATAACACACGCATAATTGAAACATTATGTCACCTTACCTTAGAGTACTCCTGGTTTGGTTGTGCTGCAGTGAGTTAGTTTCTATTATCGTTGAGGCTAGGAGCCAAGATCAACATCACATTACAGGGTTTAAGCGACACAAATCCGAAGTTCTGCCTAAATGTCACAAAATCAGATAACTTCCAGGGTTCCAGGGATAGACTGTGACTTCACCGCAACGCTACTCAGGATGAAGACGCTACGCAGGATGAGTGAATGAACTACTATTTCCAATCAAGTCCAAGTACTATGTGGCCGTGAAATCAGAATGATATACACTACCAGTCAAAAGTTTGGACACACCTTGTAATTCAATGTTTTTCTTTATTTTTATGACTTTAAAAGAGACTG
>JAQQZR010000012.1:17471278-17483765 GCA_030068235.1 Notoglanidium macrostoma
TATTTTTTTTTTTTTTTTTTTTTTTTTTACAACACATAGATCTGACTACATTAATGAAAAAACAGGCTATTTACAAATACAAATAACCCCTCGAAGCAGGAAGATTGGATTTGAGCAAAACATCGGAACTGAATAACAAGCCTATAATGTGGCTATAATGTGAGTTTAGCCTAAGAACCTCACGCTGGCTGTGTTCTTGTCATGTGACCACATGCCTCATACCCCATGCTGGACCTCTGTGAGATTCACCATCACCAATCCCACCTGCCGTAATAAATCTGCATGCATCATTATTACCAGGCAAGAACGTCTATTAAGGTCCTGATAATTCATTTTCATTCATTTTCAAATAATCATTTTACACATTTTAAATATTACCTGCCAGTTTTTCACTGATTTTTAATCTTTCTGACATTGAAAACCTGCAGTAGTGTAATATATTTAAAATATCAACCCTGGTAGTTGATAACAGTAAACTGTAATATGTGCCATGCCTTTTCCATGCCATAAGCATGTTAGGTCAGAGAAGAGAAATGCAAATGTGCCAATAGAAAATGTTATTTGTGTTACTACTACAACTCCTACTGTTACACCCTGAGCAAGGTCTGAACGGCCGAGGCATAGACTGCATTGTGAGACTACTAGCTAGTTAATCTATCTGCAGTGAAAAAGCCGTCTTGATTGACATCCGCTTCATTTAACAGTAAGCACATTGTGTGCTCCTATACTAATCTAGGCACGGTCAAAAGGGACTGGCTGGTTACGTACCCTTCCTGACTCTGGCCCCTATGTGATTGCCCCGATCTGCAGAGGTGAGCAGGAAGCAGGGTCTCTCACGGTCAACAGGGCTGAAAACCTCCTCAGGTGATACAGCCTGGTCGATGTGGGGACAGTCTTCGTTGGCCAGGGCCGCTTTAGACGGCTCTCCGTTCACTTTAAAATCTGCAAATACAAATTGGGACAGACAGGACACTTCTGTGTCAGACTTGGACGTCTTTCATCTAATATCTTTTGCTAATCAAAAGAATTAGAAGGTCAAATTAGGCTTAATGTCAGCTGTATGACACTTTTATTCATTCTTACATTTCTTTGAATTGAAGCTGACAGTCTGTACTTTTAACTTCATTTCAAATTCGGTCTGTTACCAAACCTACAGTGTGATCCAAAAGTCTGAGACCACAATGAAAATCTGGGATTTAATACTGAAGGTTTTATCATTTTGAAATATTTCTAACAAAGAAAGTAAAAGTTCAATATCTCGAATATTTAATCGTCAAGATTCTGCCCTATTTCTAGGTCCCTATTTATATGTAAGCAAATGTGTGATATTGACCGTGTTGGCTGCTTTGTTCAAAAGATCAGATTTTCCTCATGTCTGTCTTGTACTGAATCATGTGATCAGATGACACGCCGATGGCTTTGATCTAAAATGGATCAAAATGTTTTGCATAAACCTGTGTGCACACTGTCATAAAAGCAAAATGGTGCATACTAAATACAAGGAAACTCTGAAATTCATGTTAATATTTTCAAGGATTCTATTTTTTACTCAATTTGTAGACAGTAATATAATTTGTAATGAAAAGTGTTGCATTAAATTAGAAAAGAATGCAAAATAGACTTTTGGACCCCACTGTATATTATATAAAATATAATTATTTTAATATAATTATAACACTTATATATATATATATATATATAAAAATTTGAGTACAATTTTGCTTGCAGTCAGTTTGTAATTATCTTTAAAAATGTAAACAAAAATGTAATCATTAAAAATAATACCCCCATATCTGCTATATCTCAGATAAGCATATTGTTTATCATGAAATTGATATATCGTCATATCACTTAGCCTTATTCAAGACACAAATACAATTCTTCCAAATGTAATAAAGTAAAATGCTAAATGACTGTCATAATATTCAGTATAGTCTGAAATATTTTGAAGTTTACCTCCTTAATAACAGTGCAATGGCTATTTTTGTTTGTTTTTGTTTTAGTTATTGGATGTCTTACCTTGGTATCTAATTTCAGAGACTTCTTCCTGGGCCAGAGGGCAGGCGTCACTGTGAGTGCTGGGTCTTGGCGAGTTAATGGCTGACTTGCAATAGTTGGGGGACCCAATTTGGGGTGCCCGTGGGATATGCTTGCTCTTTTTTTTGGGTAGTTTTTGTTTAGCCATCGCCAAAGAATAATACATGCCAAAATTATTGACAATCACTGGCACAGGCATGGCAATGGTCAGCACACCAGCCAGAGCACAAAGCGCCCCCACCAACATGCCTGACGTCGTCTGAGGATACATGTCACCATAGCCAAGCGTTGTCATGGTGACCACAGCCCACCAGAAACCAATGGGGATGTTCTTGAAATGTGTGTGTTCACTAGCACGGGGATCGTTAGGGTTGGCTCCGATACGTTCCGCGTAGTATATCATGGTGGCAAATATGAGGACACCAAGGGCCAAGAAGATGATGAGGAGGATGAATTCATTGGTACTGGCACGAAGTGTGTGTCCCAGCACCCGCAGGCCAACAAAGTGCCGTGTCAGTTTGAAGATACGTAGAATCCGGACAAAGCGCACGACACGCAGGAACCCCAGCACGTCTTTTGCGGCTTTGGAGGACAAACCACTCAGTCCTACTTCCAGGTAGAAAGGCAGGATGGCCACAAAATCAATGATATTAAGGGCGTTTCTTATGAATTTGAGTTTGTCAGGACAGAAAATGATTCGTATTAAAAACTCAAAGGTGAACCAGATCACACAGACCCCTTCGATGTATGTGAGCTGCACCATGGTCTCAGTCTCAGGGTAAATATGCACCACGGTTTCGTTGTCCACCGTTTCAATCTCTGTGCGGTTGATGATGGGGTTAAAGGCCTCGTGAGTCTCCAGACAAAATGTAGTGATGGACACCAGGATAAAGAACAGAGATGCATAAGCCACCCACTGTGGGGAAAAAAGAGAAGAAAGAAATTACCAAAACAAGGAAATGTGTATATGTGTGTATGTGTGTATACGTTTTCATACCTTTATGAAGACCAAATGTCCTCACAAGGATAATAAGCTCCGACAATTTTAACCTCATGAGGACATTTGAATGGTCCTCACAAGGAAAGTGGTTACTAAGGTTAAGGTTGGGGTTAGGGTTAGGTGCAGGCATAGCAGTAATTAGCTGCACTACTTATTATGTAAATGGAAGGTTCTCACAAGGATAGCAAGATAAGAAGCTTGTGTGTGTGTGTGTGTGTGTGTGTGTGTGTACTTGGTATATATTGAGGACTGAAAAACATGTTTAATCAACAAAGTGAGGACATTTTGGCTGGTCCTCACTTCTTCAAATGCTGGTTGAGGATTAAGACTTGGATTTAGTGTTCAGGTTAGAATTAGGTTTAGGTTAGGGTTAGGGTAAGAATTGGGGTTAGGCATTTAGTTGTGATGGTTAAGGTTAAGGTAAGGAGTTGGTGAATGCAGTGAGTGTCCTCACATAGATAGGAGTAGAAGTCGGGTGTGTGTGTGTGTGCGTGTGTGTGTGTGTGTGTGTGTGTGTGTGTGTGTGTGTGTGTGTGTGTAGAGGGGTTAGAGTTCTGAATTGGAATCATTTACATCAAATGACTGATTCAGGGAGTCAGTGCAGGCAATATGCTTCCTCACTTACAATTCCCAGCTATATTCATGCATCACTTCCTGTTAAAATGCACTCATTGCACTGCATTGTCACTTCCCTGCAACGTGCTACTATATATGTGTTGAATGTTTGCATTCTGAATGTTTGCATTCTGATTCAGGTCCTCAAGTCCACTACACACTCTGTGAACTGTGAAGAGGACAATTGAGTAAAAGGTCAAAATGCACCATCATAGCAATACTAATTGCCACTAAACAGCTGTTTCAGCAGAATTTGAAGGAGTTCAGAAGGATAATGTTGCTGCTTCAGTTTCTCTATGAGTCAGACAATACTGCCCTGTCAACAGGAGTGTGTCACTTAAGCTGTTCTCCTTCTACTGCTTCTGCTCAAGCTCAAGGTCACCACTTGATCCCAAGGACAGTGAGGAGAAAGTGGTGCCAGCTCTTGGCTAATTTTATCTGTAAGCCCCTCTCACTGGAGACTGAAGGCTGCCTAAGGCAAGGTCAGCAAGGGCACATTGATTCATCCTGGAGGACGGATGATGAGCCCTGTGTGGCTTTATCCCCCTTACACCGAAACATGAGAGGAGGCTCAGGTTTGGATATGTATAGCTTTTTGTAGAGGACATAGAAAAAGGTGGTGGACAAATAGCCAGAAGGAAGGTGGTTTACGACTAATGAGAACAAAATGCCTTGGCCTGAATGTAATGAATAATAGATGATGTTTCATATTGGACCTCAATTCTGAAGAAGTCTGCAGAATTCGTCATTATATGATTATCACACTTCAACAAATTTCTATTTTGGTAGAGCTCAAAAACATGAAGCTGTATGTTCTATATGCTATTAGTCATGAAAAGAGAATTTACCTGTTGATTGTGAAGACAACTGAGCTTTTGGTGCGCAAGCATTACAAAGGTTTCTGGGAGGTGGAGAAGCCCTACTTATTTAATGAGTGTCAACAATTTGATCACTTTATGTTTTATTATTTGGTTTCCACACTGATATCATGGCAATTTGATAGCTAGAGTTTTCACTATTACTTGTTTGTATTGATCATTTTGACCAAATAAAATGATCAACATAACAAAATAATTTCTATGCAATATCGAATCAAAATTTTCATTATTATCAAGCTTTACCAAAGCTCACCTAAAACCCCCTAGCATCTAGTCATGGCCCATTAAAAAAAACTACATTCATCTTCAGTACCGGCTTTATCCTGGCCAGGCGCAGTGGACCTGGAGTCGATCCCACTAACACTGGGCATGAGATAGGAAGACAACCTGTATGGGACGTCACTCCATCACAGGGTATCACACCCTCATTCACACCCAGAGGCAATTTAGTGAAACCAATCCACCTACTGGCATGTTTTTGGAAGGTAGAAGGAAACCTGAGAATATGGGAAACCCATGTGGACAAGCAGAGAACATGATAAAACTCTACGCAGACAGTAACCTGAGTTTAGGGTCAAACTGCTCACCCTTGAGTTGTGATGCGGTGAAACTAGACCATCCAGTACTTATACTGAATATAAACAAGTATCTAATCCATGAGTTTGAATTACATTGTGATCAATTCACATAGAATTAATGCCAATTACTTTATAACATCTCACAAGAATGTTGATGATGACTAGAAGAAATGACTACAGTGCTAAATTAACTTGGGTAGGCTGAGTGTGGCATGATACTGCACCCTCCCAATGCTAAGGTCGTGGGCTCGATCCTGAGCTCGGGTGACTGTACGGAGTTCACTTTTACTCCAGGGCTTTGAAAATAAATCATGTTGGCTATATGAAAACACACTGTGTTAATGTCAGTCATTTCATTCACATGGAACCAGTGCACACATTTGAATGAAGTAAAATCAATTAACTGTTTTTCAGTATACTTTTAAATGTTTTTATGTTCGTAGAACCAAGTTAACTTGTGCCATCAGTCAATTTTATTTGATAGTAATTGGCAACAAAATGGCAAGCGTTAGCTATTGATTTAATCATATATTAACATTTAATAGATCATCCAAGTGCTGGATTGCTCTGCAAACATTTATACAGGAATTCTGCTGAATGCCATCCACCGCTCTGTGTGAAAGTCTTTCCACAGCATATTGCATCTCACTAAGTCTCTCTCTCTCTCCGCAGGAGCTTTATATCTGGGTCACCCAGTACTTAATCAAACAGACGAATTCCCTGGATGTGCTTTGTTGGTCATTTGTGGGGCACTGGAATGTTTTGTTTCAGCCACTGAGAAAACACACATACACACATACGGGTACACAAACAGGACCTTTTCATTTATCATTAGGATCACCGTCCTCTGCGGTGGTAAGCCTGCATTTGCTCTGAGACGGACATGTGTGGCTCGGTAAGGCGGCACTGTGCTTTCTGCAGTGGAACCCAATAGCCAGAGAGAAAAGTGCATTAGATTTTAAAAAGAGAGGAGGGAAAAGATGGAGTGAAAAGAAAACCCCCAGGAAAGAATGGGGAGGGGGAAATGAAGGATGTGTATACTGAAAGACATGGGAGATGATAGGTTTCTCATAATGTGAGAGAAAAATGCAGAGGAGCAATCTGCTGGGGAAAAGGACTCAAAGCAATGAACGTCATCGAATATGCCAGAGACGGAGGAGTTTGTAAAAAATGGAAGATGGAAAAGAGAATTATGCTATCTTTGGAACGGAGTGAAGAAAACAGTGAAGTATGAATGAGAACGAGGAAAGAGCAGAGTGGAGCAGAATTAATGAAGGAATGACAGAGGAAAAGACGGAGAGATTTAAAAGAAAGAGAAATGGCGAGCATTGCAAAGACTCAGGATAAATCACTTTTCCACATGCTGATACCCACAGCTCGGTAGAGTAACCACGCAGACCATAAAAATGCTTTTAATAATTGATTCTGGTAAGAAAAGTGTTTCTTAACCACCATCAGCATAAATAGATTCACAGCATTCAATCTCACCAGTCGATAAGAACGACCTTCAAGCCCATCGTGCACTGGATATATAGTTGCCCATTTGTTAACTTTTGACCTCTTCAAGAATTGCTCAAGCATCTGTGAGTGTTTTCGTTATGTGATAGATCAAAGCTGGACTTGCAGTAACATCTGTGTGTGTATAATCTCAAAAGCACTTTGTGATCTCACCTTATCTAATATTGCCTTACAATCTAATTCATCACAGTGTGAGACACGAAATATTTGATCATCCACGTCTGGGTTGCCATGTGATATCTCGCTGTGCTCTTTGCCCTGCTGTGCCACAGCACTGACCTCAGCAGGTGTTACCATAATGAGCCGTGCGCTGATGAATTACTAAGCATGATTGCTGGTCAGATGTTTCTGAGATGCTCAACTAATGGACTTATGCTTTGTGAGATGCGAAATGAGAATGCCAGTATACCTAAGTTTTACTTCTGCTACACACAGACTGATGATCTGTGTACACTATATTCATTCATTTTTCAAAACGAAAATGGAAAACCGAGGGAACGGCTTTATTTTTTTATTTATTTATTTTCCGCATGAACCTGTTTCGACACAGTTTAGAAATCAAATATTCATAAATCCGAAAATGAAAAAATGCCTAACGCAGTGCATTGTATATTTTTAACATAAAACATGATCAAACGTGGGATCCTGCTTATAGTTTCCCCACCATGTTGTACGCTCTCCCTCATGTTATTTATAAACTATATTAGCACTACATCAGGTGCTAACAGCAATCTTTAATCTACCCAGTAGATTTAATCTAATCACTGATACACATCTGGGTCATTCAAGATCGCACCTTAATTTTTAGTCCCAAAATGAATATGAGGGTGAATGGCTGTTCGTCTCTGTGTTAGCCCTGTGAGAGATTGGCGAAGACCTTTAATGGGTAAGCATGATAGATAATGGATGGGTTATTGATAGTTTGACATTGGATAGCCCAGATTGTTTTGCTATTATTGCTGAAGCTTTTATTGAACTTGTAGCCAAAATAAGATGTCTGTAAGGTCAAGCCAGCTAAAGACGAGATTTTTTTTTTAATCTAACAAAATTTGATTTAGACTATTAGAAGCAGGCTATGTTTTGCATGTTTTGTACACAGTATCTTGATATAATTTGATACGAGACACCATTGAGATGAAATTGACGTGACAACTCTTGGTAACATTGCTGCCTTCGAGTGGGGTCATGGTTACTGTTCCTGTGTTTACTGTTCCTCCTCTTTGAGGTGTTCACGACTTTGTAAGCGGAGATTTTCTGAACACTTCAAGTTCACGAGATGTTGCGTGTTTGGTGACGTTTTCAGAAATGACGGAGGCCACGGAAGTACATTTTGGTGTATGGTAATGGTATGGTAATGATAATGTATTTGGGGTATGGTATGGTAAGTTACTATATTGTAATTTTAGTCATATAGCATTTTCTTCGTAATTTTATAATATGTCTGAGGAAAATGCTGATATTCCCAACAGCCTCATCTTTTCATTCTGCCTTTGCATTTCCTACATTATGTTACCTTCTTGTTAGCTTGAGGGATTTTTAATATTAGCCTTGGCTTCTAAACACTGACAGGTGTCCATATTGCCTTTGCCTAGCAGCAGTCTTCTCATGATGACTTACCACTTCAAGGCAAGCATTTCAAGTACATAACTTCTCGTCGCAGTCGCAAGCTCACAAGTTACACGTGACAGTAGGGTGTGTTTTTCCTATCATTCAATTTTATACAATTGTCCTCAAATTTATAAAATTGCACCCTTTTTTGCTTAATGGGACACAGTTCCTAAATAGACTAAACAACATAAATTTGGCATAGAATTGTGTTACAGAGAAATGTAGTGGAATGTAGTACATAGTGTGCAAATCTTCTTTAACTAAAAACACAGATTAACCAAAATGATCGCACACTTGTGAACTTGAGAAGTAACACATTCAGGGAATAAATATAGCAGATTGTTGTCACATCAGAAAGAAATGCTTTCAGTGGCCTCTCAAGGGCTTTGTGCCTTTCAAGTAGATAATGATTGATGAGCATATCATGCTTTTTAATCTCTATATAACAAAGAGATTGGTCACATGGCCAAAAGTATGTGGATGCCTGACCGCCATTCCAAACCATGGGAGTTAATATGGAGGTCAACACTCCCTTCGCATCACTTAGGAACGAGATAGAACTTCATCTTAGTCAAAGATTTATTATGGTAAGAGTGTTGCTTTACACTCTGCTGATCCCCCCCACTCTTAGTTCTAGTGAAAGGAATTCTTAATACTACAGCATAAATAGACATTCTATATAATTGTGTGCATCCAACTTTGTGGCAACAGTTTGGGAAGCACCACATATGGGTGTGATGGTCAGGTGTTCACATACTTTTGGCCATATAGTGTATCTGCCTCGTCCAGTCAACATGTGCACCTTAGAGTCTCAGAAAACTCAGTCCAGCTGCTATAATCCAGTTTGTAGTCAAATAACTAAAATAGAACCAAATTGCAATGGTGAGTAAGCCTTACATGCATCATCTTAACTTGTATTTGTAGTGCGATGGACAAAAACATGGGCCTGGGTCTTTGGCTGATGTTGTGCTGGTAATGCTGAGTATTGTTTACTCCCTCACCACACACACACACACACACACACACACACACACACACACACACACAGACTCCAGCAAGGCGGGCTAATGAATGACATGTGGGAGGATAATTACTGAGAAAGCAAGTCTGGACAAGCCTACACTCAGGCCCACCGTTCAATCAACCATCTTCTCAACACACACATTTACTGCCAGCTGGCCTCTACACGTGCATCTAATACCGACAATGCACAAACTGATCTCTATACCACAACAGTCTAGCCTACAATAAAACATCTGTACAAGTGGTAGAAGTGCCTAAAATACACCTTGTGTATATACACCAGATCACAGAAAAGCATACATCAGGAAAAATGTCAAATGTCTTTTACACATATCAAATTCCTGGCTAGCTTTCATTTTCCATTATTGTTACAGCATAGCATTTTTCCCAGATCTTCATTTGTGGAGTACTGTTCTGTCACTGTTTCACCATGTCTTTCTTTGCTGAACAATAGTCTCTTTTCATCCTTCTAAAAGGAACCATGAACAGCCAATAAAACACTATTGAAATATTTTATGTGATTTAAATCCTCAGGCAATACAACGACGCATTCAATTGTTGGCAATTTCCTTTTGCATGATGAATATTTGTTTGAAATAATCATATTTAACTTAATTAATCATATTTGTTCATTCAGAACATAGCTATTAAATACATTGACCAGTCATTTTACTGAGAACACACATCTACACATACTCATTCGTGCAGTTATTTCATTAGCCAATTATTGGCATCAGCACAATGCATAAAATTATGCAGATACAGGTCAAAAGCTTCAGTTACTGTTAACATCAAACATCTGCATGGAGGGAAAACTGGATCTCTGTGACTTTAACCATGGCATGATTGTTGGTGCTAGATGGGCTGGTTTGAGTTTTTAGAAACTGCTGATCTCCTGGGATTTTCACACACAACAGTCTCTAGAGATTACACAGAATGGTGCAAAAAACAAAAGCATCACATGAGCAGCAGGTGGAAACACCTTGTGGATGAGAGAGGTCAGAGGAGAATGGCCAGACTGGTTCCAACTTACAGGAAGCCTACAGTGACTCAAATAACCACTCTTTACAACTGTGGTGAGCGTAAAATCATCTCAGAACATATGACATGTCAAACCATGAGGTGGATGGACTTAAGCAAAAGCCTGCATCATTTCCACTCATTTCAGCCATGAACAGGAATCTGAGGACTCCATGGACCCAACTTGCCTTCTGTCATCAGTTCAGGCTGGTGGGGGTAGTGTAATGGTGTGGGGAATGTTTTCTTGGCACACAGTGGGCTTCTTAATACCAACTGAACATGCTGTGAATGGCACAACCTATCTGAGTACTGTTGCTGATCATATTCATCCCTTTTTTTGGCCACAATTTACCCATTTTAGAATGACTACTTCTACCACGATAATGTGCCAAACTGGTTCTATAAACATGACAGTGAGTTCAGTGTACTTCAGTGGTCCACCTAGTCACCAGCTCTGAATCCAGCATGGATGTGTAGCTGACAATTATGTGGTGTAGTCATGTCAACATGGACCAGAATCTCAAAAGGAATGTTTCTGACACCTTGTGGAATCCATGGCAGAAACTAAATTGGGGCAAAGGTGAGTCCTACCCAGTATTAGTTTGGTGTTCCTAATAAAGTGGCTCTTGAGTGTATGTCCTATAAATGACTGTGATATTGTTCTTGGGTTGGGGCAGCACGGTGTAACATTGCTGCCTCAAAGCTCCGCTGTTCGATCCTGAGCTCAGGTTCTTCTCTGTGTGGAGTTTCGTACGTACTTTCTTTGTCATTGTGGATTTCTTCCAGGTACTCTGGTTTCCTTCCACCTCCAAAAACATGCTGGTAGGTAGGATCCTAGGATCCACATTGTGACCAGAATGAAGTGGTTACTGAAGATGAATGAATGAACAAGTTAATGAATGAATGTACTCAGATTGTAGAGCTAAGCTCTGCCTGAGGCAGAAGCGTTTTAAGTGGAGTCAGGACAGCACCAGTCGCACTGGAGCCTTGAGGGGCAATCCTGAATCCATTTTTTCTTTCTTGATCTCCTGATTGCTCAAATGAGTCTCACACCTCACTGGAGACGTCCCTCTGAGGCTTCCATTATTTAAGTAGAGATAAAAAGATACAACGATGGTGATTGCAGCAAGTAATTGAGTTGTCAAGTGGTAATGTAATTAACATCTACAGCTTGATGGAGAGAGACTAAAAATAACTTACACACAATTGAATTGGCTCGGGAAAAACACAGCCAGTCCAGTTCCTTCATGCTGAGAAAAAAACCCTAAAGCATTTACACAGATGCTTGCAGAACACTCCAAGAAGGCCGTACAACGATCCATACATAAAATCAGCTACACAAAATAACAGGCTTCGAAGCCTTGTGCATTTGATAGAATGCATAGCTTAATTGCACTCACTTTTCATAGTTCACTTTCAATCAAAACATTCCTGATAGGCACACGACACTGAGCAGTGAGCATACAGTAGAAGTGAGAATAAAATAATACATTTGTTAATGCCTTGGAAACACAACCATGCAGCTGTAAAAACACACTTTGGTTTTAAATATTGGCTTGATCTCATTTCTAGATGTAACAAACTTCATTATCATACTAGTGGTTGTTTCAGATCAGGAAGTTCATCATTCATGGTGGTGGGATCAGCAGCTCCAGCAGCTCTCAGTCATGGCAGACACACAGTCCAGCCTGACTCGCAGCAGTGGAGCAAGACAGCCCTGGTCTCAGCCAAATTAATAAAACATTTCCTTCCAGCAGCTTAGCATCACCGCTATCATTCAGAAGCAGATGCAAGCAGCCTGTGCCAAAATTCTTTCTATATAAGACTATCTCTATCTTTCTGTCAAGGCATCCCTTCTTTCTTACACACTGGCTTCTTGATTAGACACCATTCAGGTCTTTCGCAGAGCCTGCTCATTTTGGGTCTGGAAACCTGCCATCTTGTACCATTCCTGTGCCAGACCTTCAGGTCATAGTAAACCTATTTCACCTGACCCATTTTAACCGAACTGCTAAAACTTGTGTGAAAGCTGTGATCACATTCAGACCTACTTAGAAGCTTACTGGCCACATGGTGTGAATGCTGCTGGGATAACAGTAAAAAGAGTGGCTGAATATGGGCCAGTCTTATCTTTTGGGGTGTGTGTGTGTGTGTGTGTATGTGTGTGTGTGTGTGTGTGTGTGTGTGTGTGTGTGTGTGTGTGTGTGTGT
>JAQQZR010000012.1:17483865-17502071 GCA_030068235.1 Notoglanidium macrostoma
TTGGGGTGTGTGTGTGTGTGTGTGTATGTGTGTGTGTGTGTGTGTGTGTGTGTGTGTGTGTGTGTGTGTGTGTGTGTTATTCTCCAGTTTGCAGATTTTACGACATCAAAGTAAATGCACTGCGCTTTGTGACAAGACAGAACACACATTTTCTTCACAGGTACCGATAGGACCAGGACTTGTTTGCAATATTTTAAGCAAAACGCAATATGCTTAAATGTACAAAGTTGAAATGATTGACAGTAAGCAGGAATGTGTATGGGCAATTTTAGGTCAAAATTACTCTTTAAGAACTCATTATGAAGATAAATGGAGGATGTACATTCATTCATTACGGTGTTTTAATATTGACAGTACCTATGTAGCTTAGGTCCTTCATTTAGTAGGCAGAAGGGGGTGAAATATTGGTGTTTTTCTCTTCAAGGTCATTCAGTAGGCAACTGAAGTGGGCGCTCGGGAAGTTGCCTAAGCAACAGCATTAATGATCTTGTGATGAACAGATGCTGTCCATCATTGCTCGTTTTTATTTCTCAGTCAATATAAGGCATACAGACAGGTTATACACTCGCAGTAATAAACGCTGCACGTTAATGAGCGAGCCTCAGCCTGCACTCACCCGCGCGTATTTGGAGGAATAAGGGTCCTCGAAGAGCGCCCACATCTTCCTCTGCCATCGGCTCCAGCGGCATGAGCGGCTTTCGGGCGAGTCTCCGTGCGCGAGGCGCCGCGTCATTTCCGCTCCCTCGTCCCCTTCGGCGGCCGGCTCGTGCGTGCCGCCTTCTGCCTCCGTGTCATCGTGTGCGCCAGCGCCATCGATCAGCGCGCCGCCGCCGAAACTCACCAGCGCCTCCTCGGCCTCGCGGTGCTGCCGGTAGGTCATCCAGCAGCACGGCTCCACGTCCGTCTCGTCGATGCCCCAGAAGGCGAGCTCCTCCTCATAGAGCGGCCCGCACACATCCGCCGGGCAGTGCAACTTGCCTGTGCGGTAGTAGTTAAGGATGTGCGCGAAGACACCCGGATGCCGGTCGAAGAAGAACTCGCCGATCGTCGCGTCGTAGTCGAAATGACTTGCGGCGTCGGGCTCAGCGAGCCACGAGAGGCGCGTGCCGGGCAGCGTGCGCAGCGTGCCGCGGTACGTCTGGTGCTTTATTCCGCCCACGTTGATAACAATTCGGTCCTTCTCGTCGCCGTGGTGGCCCATCGCGACGCCCTGGGCATTATCTGCCACCTACCTCGGGCATGGCTACCGGGAAATAGGGGTAGGAATGACGAGAATGCCAAGATGCCAGCGCCGCTCGTACTTGTGCAAGACACGCATCTACAGAGCCGTTCAAAGAAAAGGTTCAGACAACAAAACACGAATCTTACAAACAGCGTAACACCTGCAAGGATATGTTGATGGTGCCTGTCTCGTCTTTAGCACGCAAATTCAGAAGCGTAAATTCTCACCGCTGACCAGGACAATGGAGCAATGCAAACGCGAATCTCATCTGAGCTCGAGAGCACCGTGTAGTCGGTAACGCGGGTGAAGGCGCGTTATTCGCAGACGCTGTGCATCACTGGCCGCGCGTCTCGGCTCTCCGTGTCATTCGGCGCAAGGTGACTGAGGCAGTTCTGCCGTCGCGCCTTCATCATTCCGCCGCCGTCCTCCTCTCTAAAGCAGGTGTCCTGTGCTGTCAGCGCCAGTCCCGAAAAATAGCTAATAATAGACCTTATAATGATAAGGAGCCTCTTCTGATCCTCAGTTCGTACGGAATCTAATGAAAATGTTAAATCAGTGCGTTCACGCGTTCACAACGCACAGCCCGACGCACCTTCAGCCTCCCGCAGCGCAGCTGGTCGAGCGCCGCAAGTCACGTGATCGCCAGAGCTGCGTTTGGAATCGAGGATATACGCAAGAACAATAACAGAACGCAAGAACAAGCAACAGTCCGGTGATACGTGCTCGTGTAAAAGCACCAGCTCGTCCCTTTGTAATGCGCGCGGGTATAGCCTGCTGAAGCCTGGAGCGCGTACTGTTGTGTGTGTGTGTGTGTGTGTGTGTGTGTGTGTGTGTGTGTGTGTGTGTGTGTGTGTGTGTGTGTGTGTGTGTGCTTTATATCTTGTTGAGGACCAAATCAATTGTCTCTAAATCAAAGGATAGGAATGGCAGTCTTGACCTTGTGGGGACATCTCTCTTTCTCCACTTTTTTACCATCTTTTTTAAACAAGATCATACCTTTCATTTAAGAAACCACACTAACATTAGATGTATCACTAACAAGCTGCGTTAATAATATCAGTGGAAGGTCCTTGCAAGGACTGTGACTGATACAGCAACTGTGGTTCTCAACATTCATTTAAACAAGTTGTTATGTATTGTTCTGTTTTGACCACAAATGCGATTGTGTCTCTTCCTTGAGTTCAAATTAAAATGAAAAGTTTTCAGGAGCCGTCACCGTTGACTTGGCAAAATTCTAGAATCACTATATGGCCAAAATTTTGTGGATAACTGACCATCATATGTGTTCCTTTCCCAAAATGTTGCAACAAAGTTGAAAGCACAATTGTATAAATGTCTTTGTATACACCATCATTACAATTTCCCTTCGCTGGAACAAAGAGGTCCAAACCTGTTCCAGCATGACAATATACCTGTGCACAAACTGAGCCCCATGAAGACATGGTTTGCCAAAGTTAGAGTAGACAAATTCAAGTGTCCTACCCAGAGCCCTGACCTCAACCCCACTGAACTCCTTTGGGATGAATTGGAAAGTCTTCTGAACCCCAGACCTCCTCACCCAAAATGAGTGCCTCATAATGCTTTTGTGGCTGAATGAACACAAAAATCCCCACAGCCACACTCCAAAACATATTGGAAAGCCTTCCTGGAGGAGTGGAGCTTATTATAACAGCAAAGGGTGAATAAACCTATAATGGATTGTTTAAAAAGCACATGTGAGTGTGACAGTCATGTGTCCACAATCTTTTGGCCATGTAGTGTAGAGAGACCAGCACCCCTATGTGCTGTCCATGGTACTGATCTTGAATTTCAGTCTATAATCAGATACATAGTTCCGTAGTTACATCATTGCCTCCTGTCTAATTTCCAATGCATTAAGTTTTTTGAACCACACAATTATTCATTCTGGCATGAGTCAATGTTGGCCCATTGTTTGTACTGATTTTAGACCACCTGATATTAGTCTGGAGGTTCGGCTGCTGTCGTCACCCTCTAACGTGTTAAATGGAGCCAATAAAATATAATTTACAGGATGAATGGACGGTTCCAGGATGTTTTTGTTGAATAGGATGAATAGGTTTATTGTTTGTGTATCTAACAAATAGAGGTGCTAATTATTTTTGATTTCCTTTTATTTTCTTTGTCTCAATGTAAAACAAAATTGTGCAGAGCACACATGAAAATATACATGGCGTGAAGTGCTCCAGGACCTCCGGAAGCGAACTGGAAAAAAAACCAACAACAAAAAACAGGCTAAAACCATGTGAGTGAAGAACTATAGCAATGGTCACTACTGTTAAGACCACCAGGTTGTTCATATGTCTACATTCTCCTCACTATATTCCATTTACAGAGAAGTACTCTGCAATTTCTGCAGGTCTACAGCTGTTGATGACCCTGACACATGAATATAACCCACTAATACCTTATTTGGGTACAAATTCCCTCAGTTATTCCCTCAAGGGAGTGTATCTTAATTCCTCAGGGAATACAAGCTTCCCTGCAAAGTCAAAGCTCACGGGCTACAAAACATCAAAATCATTCACCATTTGGAATAAATCACTAAGCAAAACTTTAAGCAAATATGCCAATCTACTGTGATAACTGCACCAGGTCTTACTCTCGCAGCTGAATGATCAAATCCCCACCCTCCTGAATTTATTTGAAGCTTATTATATCAACAAAGAGGGACTAAATCTCGAATGGGATGTTCATCAAGCACATATAGGTGTGATGGTCAAGTGTCCACAAACATTTGGCGATATAATGTATTGCATATATTGTACAGTTGTGTCCAAAAATCTTGTCAATTTTTTAAATACAAATTGTTTCTTAGACATTCATTTTATGATTTCTACATTGTCGCGTGGGTAAAAACATTGTAAATGTCCAAATACTTCCTCCTTCCAACCAAAACAAAATGCTACAGACAAATGTTGGAACATATTAACACATAATAGGGATTACCTGCAACAAACAAAAGCAAGTGTGACAGAGTTTCCAAAAGAGCTGCGTCAGGTTCTCCAAGATGCTTAGTTAAACTGACCAGCCAGTTGCCTAATAAAACTTCACAAAATAGTGACTACTGATACATTTTTAAAGACAAAGCATCATCACCAAATATTGACTTTATTCACTTTAGCAGAAAAAAATTAATTGTGTTATTTTTGAAGGCGTCTTTGTTTACAGCATTTCTTTACATGTGGTGTGATATGGTGCGGAAAGTATTTCTGGCAATAATGTGAATAGTCAATACAAATGTGTTCATTCTCATATGTTATTGCTTTTAGTGACACTTCATTCACTGTGACTGATATGGAGGATTATACACCTAATCTAAGACTTATAATAAACGGATAAAAAAACAATGTTAGTGTTTAACAAAGAAAAACACAATTAATGATATGGTGAAGATTTTTTTGTTTTGTTTTGTTAGGGTACGTTTATGTGGCATTTATAAAAGGAGTCTCAAGTATCAGCACTTTGTAACAGCTACAGTGTTTTGCGAAGCTTTCTAGCATTTGAAAGTCTTTGGGACAGAGGGATTTTTTGGTAAAATGTTTTTATCATTGCTGTAATGTCAATGACAACAAGAACCAACTGTTATCACAGATGTTCCACAACATTAACTCTGAATATAAACAGTTAAAATGTGCAAAATGTGCATTAAATTAAACATTGCAATCATGGGAAAATAGCTGTGGTATAAGCAGGAGCACTGTAAGCACAATCAACCTGGATATATGGAAGCTTGACCTTAGTAGTACAGGTATATTCATATTTGAAGAGTAGTTGATGAAGCAAACTAATTGTAAACTACAATGTTGCCTGTTTGTGTAGAAATCTCCAAGCTCCTGTAAACTCCAATGCTGTTGTCATCTATAATCAGACCTGGACAGAAATAACCACAGTTTTGGATATGGCATGTCTCCATGCTGTCCAAACTCACACTTTTGGAAATAAACGTTTCACCTCTTTCCTTTAAGGGTGACTTTATTTTTGGCTTTGTTAACCACAAAATACATATGTAATCAGTGTGTCTCTTCCTAATTGAAATAAAGAGTAAATGTTTAACATCTTGAGTGTTTTGGGAGATGGTGTTCATTCAGTAAAGTAATACACAAAGTATACAGAAATTGTTTTGGTAAAAAAAATCTGTTTTATTACGTACATCAAGGTAAAGCAGGATTATGTGAATCAATGGCAGAGTGTTAACAAATTAAGGTAACTAATAAATGATATTTTGATATAATAAGGAGAAGCAAATATAAATAATTGCAGGAAAGTAGGTCAACCTTAACCCTGACCCTAACCTGTACCCTATACTGCCTATAAATCTATTCCATTATGTTTCGAACAAAGGACATACTTGTGTATAATTGCTAAGAAAAAAGTTGGATGCTCATTAATTTGGACAAGGTTATAAAGCCATTACAAAAACCTTTGGACTACAAAACTGTTTGTAATCCTGCCAAAAAATGACCCTCCTCCAAAGGTCAGGAGGAGAATGATAAAAAAGACAACTAGAACGGCACTCAGAAAGGACAGATCTACGCCAGAGACAATAGTCGACTCTGTTACGATATGCAAATCTTCATCTACAACCACTTTATATGTCTGGCTATACTTCCAATGGAGTCATTGTATTTCTACATTGGTTTTGTTTTGTCATTATTGAACTTTACAGCCATCTACTGGATTCTAAGGTGTATGGCACTGTATCTCAAATGTATCTCACAACATTAGTGAAATTGAAACTACATTCATGGATCCACCCCGTTGCTCAGATCTGCTTCAAAATTGAGATCTACTGGCCTCTACAAACCTACAAACAGTACTAAGCTTAACAATAAGAAGAATGCTGATCAGAAATGGCATCCATACAAGTGTCCCCTGGAAAAAAAGACGAAGTTGTTCAGAGGCCACATGAAAACATTTGAAGAGCTCTTTTAAGAAATCATTTATTTGCTAACAAATAATGATTTTTGAATTGCAAAATTTACCTTGCAAGCATATTGGTCTGCACAAAAAATGCTCATGGAACAATCTGTGTAAGTGTAATTTGTGATCCAGACAAATCTGATGACTTTTAAGAGGGGTGAATACTTTTTACAAGCCACCGTATCTCTATAATAACAATAATAATAAAAAAATAATGACTACCATGAAGGGTTCACAAGTTTTCGAACATGACTCTAGTGTTTGTTTGTTTGTTTTTTAATTCCACTATGCTTTTTTACTATAGTCAACCATGTAGTGTAAGAACAAATAGAGGTGTTTAACACAGAGTAATAGCTCTGACCAAGATAGTGACTTTCATCACACCACTATGGTGCACTGATTCATTGCTAAAGATGAAAACTGGCAGTGCTTCAGTTTTAGCACCGTCCACATTTAGAAAGGACATTGTGCAATTGATGGAAGGAGCAATGGTCAACTGTCCGTTCAGTCTAATGTTCATATCAGTTCACAAGTACGAGTGGTGGCTAGAAGAAAAGTAGCACTTGGGAAATGAAAGTTATTGAACATTTTTTTTAATTATTTGTTGTTGTCGTTCTTTTAGTAATGTATTAATTGAGGAAATTGAATGACTCAAGTCAGGCACTGCATCTTTAATATATACCTAAGCATCACCATCAGCATCCAATAATATTCACTACACTATATAATCAAAAGTGTGGACGTGTGATGGTCACGTGCGTCTTCCCAGACGCCTGATTAATAAACCAGTAAAACGCCACAATGTCGCTTGTTTCCGACATGAATCGAGCATTGGTTAAGCTGGTGAGTCCTCGGTCCAATCAGCAGCGAGTAACCAAATTAGTCACCTTGGTTCAGCCAATAGGAGTCCAGAAAACTGTCGCCTCCCCTCCACCCTGCCTATGGCTACTTCCTGTAGTGTTCACTGTCGGCTTCATTTAAAAGAGTCCATGGCAAAATGTCTGCCGGTGTAATGCTAAAGAGTCTACATAAAGTTAGCAGGTATTCGTTGGCGGTGTTAAGGGCACCTTTAGTATCTTCCTACCACACGGAGAGAGGGGTTTTTGGATACACACCGCGGAAAGGAAACCCAGAGGAGCCGGACTCCGAGCTGCAGGCGCTGCTGAACGCACACTCAGCTCTCAATCAAGGTCAGTGTGGCTTAATGTTTACTTATTTACATTCTCACAGTAAACAATGCCACACTCAAACAAGCATTAAGCATATTGGCATATTAGTCACAGCTCCATCTCGATTATTCTATTATCTTATGTATTGTTTACTGTATCTGCATTTTGTTGTTATTATTATTATTATTATTATTATTATTATCTGCTGTAGCATGAAATAAGACATGTCACGTGTTTAATGTAATCACATGCTTCTGCCTTTACTGCTTGCAGTAGTTAATGGTAGGTTTGTGAACTTTTTGTACACAGACCATGGCCTGGCTCGGTTGGTAGAGGCCTATCGCACACATGGACACAAGGCTGCTAAAATTAACCCTTTAATGCCCAATGCGCCTCTTATGGACAAGGTACCAGAGATCAGCATCCTCAATGGCAGCCTCCCAGCATCCCTCTGCACATCCGGTATGCACTGTTTCATTGATTCTGGATTTGTTTCAGGTTTGTCCTAATCATGTCATCTAAAGTTTGAGATCGTAAAAAGAATCCTGGATATCCCACATGTAGGTTCGCATTGCGTCACTGGTTTGTGGTTCTGGTTCCTCCTGTAGGTTTGAGGCACTTTGGGAAAGTGGAGGCCAGGACAGAGGAGGTGGTTGCGTACTTGGAGGACACCTATTGCGGTAGGATTTCTGTGGAGACAAGTCAGCTGCAGACTCTGGAGGAGGGAGTGTGGCTCACTGATCGATTTGAGGAGCTCAAGAAGGAGAGCTTCACTGCTGAAGAGAGGAGGCAGCTGGCAAATCTCATGCTGGAGTCACAGGTACATGTGGCAGTACAGAGCACATACATTCATCCATCTGTCCATTATCTATCCTGCTTATCCATTGAGGGTCATGGGGAAGCTGGAGCCAATGTCAGCTGACTCTGGGAGAGAGATGTTTGGACATTGTGTCAAACAGTACTCGGTTTTATGAGCAAGTTGTTTCTTTAAACAGTAGTTTTCTGGGTGCAACATGATTCTGGTTAATATTTCAGCAGATAAATTATGCTAAAGATTTAGGCAGAATTCTGTACCCCCACAAACTGTGTGAAGATTAACATTAACAGCCTCTGTAGTGCCGAATAGAAAGCTGCTTTGTATAATGTTTCACTGGGGATAGCCAGGCAATCACCCTTGCATTTAGGCTGCATGACTTGTTTTGACCTCATGAATAATTTGAACGTACACAGACGTATCATGATTACGAGGACACGTGTTTAACTTTCCCTAGTGAAATTTGTGTACTTTGAAATATAGATAGGCTGTAAAGTGGAAGCCAGTAGTCTCCCTTGCAAGCAAAATAATCTATCTTAACCTGGATTTTGGGGGGTCCTCTGGTTTTGGTGTCATATTGGATTTATTTACAACAGCATTTGCATGTAACCACAGAAGATGAATGAATGGGGAAAAAAATAAAGATTATTTTAAAGCTGTTATTTTATGACCTATATAAATACTGAGATGTGTCAGGCACACATTGGTCACACGCTGCATCCTGTCGACACACACCTGCTTGGGCTCAAAAATAAATTGCATTTTTTTCAATAAATAAAAGATACTACATGCCAAAGCTTGCTGATATGAGGTGGAGGTGGCAGTAAAGGGCACCACAGTGCGAATCAGGGTGCTTCTTATCTTTCTTAGTCAGTGGCTGTTTATCCAAACGTGGCCTTGTACATGTTTTTGTATATCAACGTTCATGAGCATACCAGATCTGTTATGATGCCTGCCAGCCAATCAGTAACTAGTATTTTTAATGGCTATGGAGCTGTTTATATTTGGGATATTTCTCCATTTTGAGATCCAGTCTGTCTCTTTTATTGGTTTTATTTTAGATCCAGAGGAAACTCCGGCATTATTGTTTTGATTTGAAAAATCACATCTCGTAAAGATTCTTAAATATTTGATTGGTTATAACCCCGATTTGAAACGTCAAATTGTCATTTTTTTTAATCATTATAGGAATTTGACCACTTTCTAGGCACCAAGTTTGCCACAGTGAAGCGGTACGGAGGCGAGGGAGCCGAGAGCATGATGGCATTTTTCTTTGAGCTTTTCCATTCAGCAGCAAAGAGTGGCGTAACCGATGTGGTAATGGGAATGCCTCACCGTGGACGCCTGAACATTCTCACGGGACTTTTGCGTTTCCCACCTGAGGTGAGTAAACAGTACAAGGAAAGGTTGGCCATGTTTTAACCATTTGTTCTATAGCACGTCGTCACTGTTTTCGGTCATCCATCTACAAGCTATTACTTTACGAGTCTCAGGAGTGACGAGGACACACAATGAACTGCACACAAAACAGCAAGAACAACATAACGGTGCTAAAACCTTAGTAAAAATCTGACATAAACTAGTACCTAGTAGTTATGTAAATTATGTGAAGGTTTTTTTTCCATACAAATGGGAACCAGCGAGGACTTGTGCCGCGTGATATTTATTTATGACAACATTCAGTATTTTGGTGTCCAGTGCCCTGTGGGTTTCTTTAAAATCACTCGTATCAGAACGTTTGGGGATTTTCAGGTTTCCCAATGGTCCTTGAAATCCTTAAAGGTTTGTGAATTTGAGGGAAAAAAAATCAAGGCCTTGAAAGTGTTTAAAAATAGAAAAGAATAAACATGGGTCATTGAAAGTGCTTTATTTTGTGCAAGAATATAAATTGAAGATCTTTGCCTCTTGAAGAATATAAATTATAGATTATATGGATTTTACATTATGTTGATGTTGATGTTGGAGAGCCCAGAAAAGCTGTACCACATCCTGTGTGTAACAGGCCCATTGTGTCTAGTTCCTGTGTAGCTATAAAAAAAATATACCTGCATAGGTAATTCACTGTTCTTTTCCTGAAGTGTCTGCAATAAGATCTATCAGCTGTATTAAAGAAACCATTTTAATCCAGGTAAAATGTTGCTCCGGGAATGGTTTTAAAATGTAAAACAGTAAACAGTCGCAGAGCCGTGAAACACATTGCGGTTGTGTTTGGTTGCAAACTGATTATGAATTTGATGAGTTAGCATGCAGCGATGCACAGCGGGCAAAGTCTGTCAACAAGCTCTCACCCGGGAGGAGACATTAGAGGCCCATAACAAAACATGAAAAGACTGAAGCAGTAATACACCTCATTTCACCCTCTCACTATGACCACAAAAACAAAGGAAGCACGTTGCATTCGCAAAAGAAAAAAAAATTTGAACTTATAATTCTGAGTTTCTGTCTTGTAATTACAAGAAAAGATCTCATAATTACGAGAAAGGATTGAGAAAATTGTACAAGGAAAGAATGACTAAATCAGTGAATATTTTATAATTTTGAGATCAGGATCGTGTAATTCTGAGAAAAAAACCACATTCACACCAGCTATATTTATATACATGAAGCATCTCGTAATGGCTTTCGACTGGACTTTCCGTCTGAACAATCCCAACAGCTTGAGATGTCTGTACAGTGCTTATATACTAATATTAATGTCACATTAAATAAGCATTAATATTTTCCAGTGTCTTAAACCAAGAAGGAAATAAAAGCCGATTCAATGTGATCGCGCCATCATTGCCTTATCCTGCAGCCTAGGTTACAGACAAGTAAATAAAATCTCCTCCTAATTACAATATCCTGATCTTGTAATCACGAGATCTTTTCTCAGAACTATGTGATCTTTTCTTTTAATTATGAGATACAGTGTGTAATTTTCTTTTCCGCTTTAAAATAAAGTGTACTTTAAAAAAAACTTACCCTATTCACGGTGGATTAGATTTGCATAACAGTACAAAACTCTCAGCTTACAGATTGGGTCTGTAAAATAAGATAATATGTAAAAACAAATCATTGGCATGTAAAATAACACATTTGAAACAAAAATTCCATATTGGTTGGACAGCACTTGTTGGCTGAACCAGCTATATTATTTAACCCTGACAGTGTTCTTCTGATTTAGAGAAGTCAGAAATCAAATTTCGAAATATAATTTTAACAATAGAAGCATACAGTAGGCTGAGAGCTGTATATTGTGAAATATAAAGACAAATAAGGAACAGCTAGGCTACACACAGGCTACTTCTAGTGGTTTGGAGGTGTTTTAGTGAACATTTAGTACAGACAGAACAGGAGAATTTTTGTCTCCAGTCCGGAAGTCCAACTCGGCAACGTTTGAATAAAAAACAAAACAAAACAACATTTCTGAATCTGTTATCAGTTAAAGCTCCGAGAACATGTTCTTTGTTGTAGCTAAATAGTTATGACCTCTTTCAGCGATCAAATTAACTTGTGAAGAGCTTTTCAGTGTTCTAGTTAATGTCATGTTTGAAACCCTTCATTTTTCCTTCATCGGTTCTTTTGAGGTTTTGATAATTAACTGTTATTGGAGCTGGAGTGTTGAAGCAGAACACTGAATATGCTGGATTGGTATAAACTGTATGACTTGGTGATCTTGAAAGCCTTAACATCACAAAACGGAAAAGGTTTTAGAAACATATGGTTGTAAAACATTGCTTAGAGAATCTGCTCTGGCCTGGGATCTGGATAGAGCACCTGAAAGCACGAATTGAAAAATAATGACTGGGCGTATTTTAAGTCAAAAACCAGTCACACTGCAATGTGGGCCAAATAATTTTCAAAGCAGTGTGTCAAGCCATGGTGAGGTTTCATATTACATTGTTTTTATATAAACATGTCTTTATCATATGGCAGAAAAATATACACCGTACGTCCTGTGCTTGGACTATACTACACTTTTTTTAGGCTGTTTTCAGAAATCAAATAATGGAGCAGGCCTCCATTTTTGCCTCTTTTGAATAATAATATTCAATAGTTGGGAGTTGTTTCCAGCACTGTCCCAGCACCGTTTGCATTCTCCTCTCATCGTTCTTTCTTGTATTGATTTGTTTTCTTTTTTTTACTCTAGTTGATGTTCCGTAAAATGAGAGGTCTCAGCGAATTTCCGGAGAACTCTCCCGCCATCGGGGACGTCCTCTCTCATCTCACCTCTTCTGTGGACCTGGAAGTGGGTGCCGGACCCCCCCTCCACGTGACCATGCTACCCAACCCATCCCATTTGGAAGCCATTAACCCTGTTACTCAGGGGAAAACACGTGGCCGACAACAGCTCAGACAAGATGGGGATTATTCGAACGACAGCCACGCTAGGCCTGGAGACAAAGTCATGTGTTTGCAGGTACCGTTGGACTTTTTGTATAAAGGCTTCGGTCACAGTTGCTCAAGATCTAGCTGCAGAAACAATGGTGAAATATTAGCAGAAATGTTTCCAATCTGTTTGAATGGAATCCCCATGGATTATGGTTGTTAGATGGACTGACCTTTAAGGCAAATGGCATTGCTCATACAAGAAACACTAGGGAACAACTAATGATTATTTTGGTAGTCTTATTACTATTATTATTATTATTATTATTAGTATTTAAAAGTACTTTATTATTAAAAATATATAATAGGTCCCTAACTTCCATGTAGGATTTGTCTTTCATGGCATGAGAACATTATCATGTGCTTTGATTGAGCAGTATTTTAAAAACAAACAAACACCCAAACTAACGTAATATCACTGTATTCCATATGTGAGTCAAATGTAAACCTTGTACGTGCAACATAAAGTTGAGAACAGACTCTACACAGCTGTAATTTTACATGAGTCATCAGCGGTCAGCAACATCCTGTTTTTGGACCACTGAAGGAGGCGCTGGATGGAAAGACCTTCCGGTTGGATGAAGAAGTACAACAGATGGTGCACACGCAACAGGAAGGATTTTATTTTATTTTTTTGAGGAATCCAGACACCCGTTAAATGCTAGAACACCGAACGAAATGGAGATTATACACCCTTGTGTCACCTGTTTAACTCGCCTTCGTGAATTTCCGTGACTATTTGTCTCCGTTTCTGTAATAGGGTCTTTCCTGCATTTCAAGCACTGATTCATTGTAGTCTGTTCATTTAGGCTATTTAATGCCTGTCTTGTAGTAGACCCTTGTTCCTTGCGTGACAGCCTTTCAGTCCAGGTGATGTAGAATGTTTTTAAAGGTAAATCTACATACATTGGTTCCTGATGCCTCCAACTCTTCCACCAGTTCCTTTATTGTTGTCTTGGGGTGTAGTTGAGCTTCCTGGTCCAAAGTTCGTTCATGCCTGGGAGTTAATTTGTGCCGCTCCCCTGAATGCTGTGTGATCTGTGTGGTCCCAAGAGGTTTTGTTTTCCACGTGGCTGTGCACGTTGAAACACGGTGCACCTTCCATTTTTCAGAAATCGCTCCCAAGTACGAAATGTTCCACAGCTGTTTTTTTTGTTTTTTGTTTTTTTTTGGCTGAGTTGCTTGGATTTTCTAATGGTATCAAGGGCAAAAAAGTACTGGATGTTAGGCGAGGCTCTTTTACAGCTTTAGGTGCACTCCCAGTTAACTCCTAATCATGACAATTAGGTATATCTGAATATATCTGTCGGAGGATTCTAAATGCCACTACATTAAGCATTAAATATCTAATCTTCCAGACAGCCGTTTGTATGCGTAGGAAAACTTTTGACTAACTGGAATTCTGATATAAGTGAATTAAAGCTGAAATAAATCTGTCTTTTGGATGTGTTGGATTGTTTTAAAATTGTGAATCATTTGAAAAACATAAATGATTAATTGAATTCATCATTTAAAAGTAATTACAAGTGACTAATTGACTTGCCACAAGAAATATCTGGTCATGTGAAATGTGTGGAAAATGAAGTGAAAAACTGAGATTGAACAGCTTTAAATTGTGTGTATGTCAACTATTGGCCTTCGACTGTGTAAGCTAAATGATTCAATTAGCTTTGCTACTTGTGTAATATACAGTGTGTATTTCAGGTCAAAATACCTCTTGTTGAGTGTTATATTTTTTATACTTTCTTTTTTTTCTGCCTCTTGTTCGATCTATAGGTTCATGGTGATGCTTCATTCTCAGGGCAAGGAATTGTACCAGAAACATTCACCTTGTCAAATCTCCCTCACTTCAGAGTTGGTGGAAGCATCCACCTTATTGTGAACAATCAAGTGGGCTATACAACTCCCCCTGAGAGAGCCCGATCGTCCTTGTACTGCAGTGATATTGGTAGGTTTGAGGACCAACTTTGTATACACACCAGTGATGTGTAGTGTGGGCAATTTGGGGGGGAAAAAGCACTGGATTAAATTTCACCCAATGGTAATGGAATAAGACCTGCCCAGGGTGTACCCCGCCTCTCGCCCGAAGATGCTGGGATTGGCTCCAGCTTCCCCGTGACCCAGACGGATAAAGCGGTATAGATAATGGATGGATGGATGGATGCTAATGGAATAAAAGTGTTAAAGTGTGGCTTTACTTGTACTCCACTACACCCCACACTCATGAGGCACGGATTTACACACTGATGTCTGCATGCTTGATAGACTGCTTTGGTGTTTCTTTCAGGTAAGATGGTGGGCTGTGCCGTGATCCATGTAAACGGCGACGATGCTGAAGAGGTTCTCCGAGCCACACGGTTGGCTGTGGAGTATCAGAGACGCTTCAGGAAGGACATTATAGTGGACCTGCTGTGTTACCGGCAGTGGGGCCACAATGAGCTGGACGAGCCGTTCTTCACGAACCCTGCCATGTACAAAATCATCCGGTGAGCTCTCGCTCTGTCCTGACTTCAGTTATTTGCGCCATGTATACTTTTTATTGATTTACTAACTGGTTTACTCCATTTGGTAGCTCAAGGAAGAGCATCCCTGACTCCTACACTGACCTGCTGATCTCCGAGGGATTGATGACCGAGGAAGAACGCAACCAGATTAAAACAGCCCACCACTCCTTGCTCAGTGATCGTATGGCCAACGTGAATTTCTATAGCCCTCCACCTACCAACCTGCAGGGCCGCTGGGGCAATCTAGTAGAGCCACAGGACAGAGTTTCAGCCTGGGACACTGGTGTAACTGTTCCACTGCTCCAGTATGTGGGAGCAAAGTCAGTGGAGATCCCTGAGGAGATCCACGTGCACGGTCATCTTGTGAAGACGCATGTAAAGGTAGAGCTCTTTTAGCTGTTCCTGCTGTGTTTCATGCTTGTTTAGCCCATTTTATGCTTAGATAGACACTCATGAAGAATTCTGTATATATTACCTTTTTAGTATATTACTGTATATTGGTTTTAGAAACTTGCTTAAACTGTTCAAGTTTGTTCAGTAGCTAAGTATTTTGTTGTGTTTTACTGTATATGATCGTGTCTATTACATGCAAATAGTTTTTAATGAAAATGGAAGTTGCAGGAAGGAATCATTTTCGTTTGAAGCCCAAATCATTTCAAATATGTGTGGTGTTGTGGGGAAGACCATCAGATGTTTGAGCAGTCTTGGACAACACTGAGGTTTTTCTGCCCATAACATACGCTATATGGCCAAAAGTTTGTTCACACCTGACTATGACACCCATATTTGTTCCTTCACCAAACTGTTACAACCAAGACACCACAAAGCACAGAATTCCACTGCACCCCAGACCTCCTCACTCAACATCAGAGCCTGATCTCTGTAATGCTCTTGTAGCTGAATGAACACAAATCCCCACAGCCACACTCCAAAATCTAATGGAAAGCCTTCCCAGAAGAGCGGAGGTTATTATAGCAGCAAAAGAGGACTAAATCTGGAGTAGGATATTCAGCAAGGACATATGGGTGTGATGGTCAAGTGTCCACATACTTTTGGCCATATACATGTACTTTGACATCTCTACTTTAAGAAAACGTAACTGGATATCTTCCTGCAAATATCACAGTAGGTAAGAGGACAGTTTACCAAAAGCAGTAAAACCTGTCTACCTCGAGATGTTAAAACCTTGCTAATGTTGCGTTCACATATTCAGCATTTGGGCTTTTTTTAGTTGAGCCTTGGTGTGTTTTCCTCTTTGGTTCATGAGAACACCGCTATCGCACTCTGTCTGAATGAGGTGGTCTCGGTGTTAGTCGGACTCCAGCGTTTTGCGAGGACATTTTCAGCCCTACGTTCCAGAGGGCTGGACAGCAGATTAATAGATGCGGGAGTGGCCTAAGCATGATTTCCTCACACAGGCTTTGATTAAGTTGTTGGATAGTAACACTGAAGCGAAAATACATAAACCTAATCAGTTCAGACTGTTACCGGATAATGTCGGAATTGAATCTTTTACTGCAATTCCCGTTTCACGTCTGGGGTTAATCCGATTTTAGTGCTGTATCTGTACAGAGAAACATGTTGCATTCGAGGAAAGCTATGTGAAGGAAAGTATATATGACCTGACAGCTAAAAAGCATAATCTTCTTGTTGACGGGTTTCTTTCCCCTGTGTGAAGCACTTAACACTGTTTGTTCACCTCGTTTTAATGGTGGACTCTGGCGTGAACTCGCACAAGCAAGATCTCAGATGTTACACCACTGAATACTGCTTATACCAGAACAACGTTATTAAGAGATGTTATATAAGTGATTATTTGCCTGAATGACCTATATTTTAGTCAGTTTCTTGTTTAATAATAGGCGAGAAAAGGATTTAATCTGTATTTGTTGATGACCACATTTGTTTGTGTCTCTGGTGTTGGTTGCAATTTGCTTTTTCATCGAACTTCACAGTCGAGACTGCAGAAACTTGAAGCGGGAGCTGCTCTGGACTGGTCCACTGCTGAGGCGCTGGCGTTCGGCACACTGCTCTCTCAGGGTAAGCAGGCTCCATCAGTAAATATGTCTTTCACGCTACACGTTCTCTTGTAAATGTTTAAAGCGTCCATTAATGAGTGCTCAGATCCAGTGTAATTTTACGTAAGTTTCATCTGATTTTACATGTTTTGATGCGAACATCTTTTTTTCTGTTTGCTTTAATGCAGGTTTCGACGTGCGGATCAGTGGCCAGGATGTTGGCCGTGGTACATTCAGTCAACGTCACGCCATGGTTGTGTGCCAGGAGTCCAATGACATATATATCCCTCTCAATCACATTGACCCTCAACAAAAAGGCCACCTGGAGGTCAGATTAGCACACTCTGACACCAGCTCTGTAATAGGTTAAATCAGAGAGTACCCCTTTAATCTATTGTGACTTTACTATGAGTTACAGTGAGTTATTTGTATTTTCCGAACTGCGTCAGTGGTGTTGATGTTGCGTAAGAGCTGTATGTGTTTGTTGTTTCAGGTGTGTAACAGCGCACTGTCTGAAGAGGCAGTGTTGGGTTTTGAGTACGGGATGAGCATCGAACAACCAAAACTACTGCCCATATGGGAAGCTCAGTTTGGGGATTTCTTCAACGGAGCACAAATCATCTTTGACACCTTTATCTCTGGAGGTGAAAGAAAATCAAAAAAATTCAACGTCTCTATAATAATTATTGTAATTGTTCGGAAGCCTGGGAAAACCCGTCAAGGTTACTGTGATTGTTTTCTGGCGAGCGGACGGATACAAGGTTTTAGCCAAAATTGTGCATATAAGCATACTTTAGGAAGTCTTGAATATATTTCACCAAAATTGTTTTTATTTCCTTTATTTTATTGCCTACACTTTCTTCTTGTAAAGATCATGTAAGGAGCCAGTTCAACAACAACGGAAAAAAAAAAAACCTTTGCTAGCTATATGAGTTTCCATGTAGCTATTGCTGTTCCAGCTACATGCTGTAGGAAAGCAGAACATAGATTAATCGATTCTGTTTCTAATCAGATACTTGCTGTCACAAAATGTCTGTGGTGTTCCTGTGCTGAATTGGGAATTAAAGCTAAGTACTTGTGGTTGAGATATGTTCATCCATCCATTATCTATAGCGCTTTATCCGTCTGGGTCGCGGGGAAGCTGGAGCCAATCCCAGCATCTTGGGGCGA
>JAQQZR010000012.1:17511754-17529710 GCA_030068235.1 Notoglanidium macrostoma
CCCAGGGTGTACCCCGCCTCTCGCCCGAAGATGCTGGGATTGGCTCCAGCTTCCCCCGCGACCCAGACGGATAAAGCAGTATAGATAATGGATCGATGGATGGATTCAATTACTCCGTTCATGTGTGCTGCTTTTTCCTCTTTTGAGAGATCATGTGTATTGCATGGGAAATATCATGGCTGATGTACATTAAATGACCATTAGTATGTGGAAACCTCATCATCATTCATGTGCACTTTCCTCAAACTGTCGCCACAAAGCTGGACACGCACAATTGTGTAGGATGCTTTAGTATTACAGTTCCTAAAGTATTACTGCTCCAGCATGACAATGCCCCTGTGCACAAAGCGAGCTCCATGAAGACGTGGTTTAACAAGGTTGGAATTTAAGAGCCCTGACCTGAACCCCACTGAACACGTTTGGGATGATCTGGAAAGCAGACTGCCCACCATGCATCCTTGCACAAGATCAGAGCCTTCCCTTGTGGCTGATTGAACACTAATCCCTACCAGCTACATTACTGAATCTTATAGAAAGCCTTTCCAAAAGAGTGGAGGCTGTTATAGTTGCAAAGCTGGAACCAAGTCCATATAACTGCCCATCATTTTGAAATGACATGTTCATTGTTTGTCTGCTTCATTTATGGGGGTCAAATTATGAACAATCATTTTCTGGTTGTGCATAACAGAGACAAAACCATCAGTAATAATGAGAAGAATCTATGCTGTCATTAAGCATGTTATGAAAGGTAATTTCCTCAACTGATTAGCATTTCCTTCTTCATGTCTAAGCCCCTATTTGTGTCTCCTAATGCACTCTTCATTTATGGATAGTGACCTAACTGACAACTCACTTCTATTCTTTTTTAATATCTCTCTAATGTACATATACACAGTTTCCAGCCTTGGCCTTCAGGCACATCTGGCCTTATTCCAAAAAGACTTCTTACACGTACAGAAATAAGAGTGTATTACATAATTCTTTGGAAAAAAAAAAAAAGAGATGTGGTGTACTTTGGCAAGAACTGAGTTTGGCAAGAATTAATGTAGAAACATTCTACATCTTGTATCCATAGTGATATGTTGTGATTATGCTTTCAAATATGATTATAATATAATACGGTTTGTGAAGTAGGTTATGTATCTCCTGGGCAATGTTTTCACACGTTGCTTTGCTTGTACTCTTTATTTATAAGCTTTGATTGAAAATGTTTTCAGGAAATCACCACCACATTGATTGTTAATTGAGTCTTAAAGTTATGAATCACCGTTGGCCATTCAGCCAGCGCCGTCCGAGCGCACCACCCCCTCTCCCCTCCACAGCACCGCCGCCTCCAGTGTGGATTAGAATCGTGCTGATGCATGAGAGGCTTTAGAGCTGCGAGGTCTATATTTATATGAGTTCCCTCCCTCTCTTTCTCCTTGAAACATTCATTTCAGAGTTTCAGAAAGAAAGAAGTAATCATTTCTTTCAAAAGTCAGATTAGTCTCTGTAAAACTGGGTGCTGAGTTACATAAAGAGCAAACAGAACTCAGGATTGAACTCCGGATTACGTCCTGAGGATTTCTTCTCCCGTCTCTTATATAAGAGTCCTATAAAAGAGACTCCGGTCTGATTATCCAGCAAACTGACAACCCAGTAGGACAATAAACCATGTATAAAAATTAAACTAAAAAATGATTTTTGCAAAAGATTTACTGGTTGCTTGCTCATGTGCAATGTTTTTCTTGTCCAGATTACAACACAAAGCCTGTGGTTAACTTTGTCCGCCTGTCAAAAATAGCTCATTTGTTCCCTGCAGTGGTGACTCAACAGAAATCTATTCTCGATCCAATGCACACTTGCACACCTCCTCCTCATCCCTGTCCTCTACATGGAACGTGTTGCTTAATCGGGGTAGTTTTTAATCCTGCCACATGTTTAGAATGTTCTTTATAATCCTCCGTATGTTCATGCAGGTACCAGAGTGCACCTACATTTATAGTGTGTATAACACATGTAGTGTGTTTATATGCAGGTCTGTGTCCAGTGTCTGTGTCTCTCTTCTTGTTGTTTGTGGAACGAAACTGTAGCGTGTCTAATTTCACACATAAACCAGGACCTGTAGAACCTGATACAGTCATTTAACACAGCATGGACAGATTGAGATTTAATTCAGGTGCATATCTTGCAAATGTTTCATATTCCAGTCAGTATATCCAGCTGCCAGTACCAATAAAATAGACAACATAAATATAAGAAAGTAAATAGACAACATAAACCATGAATTGTTAGCTAGTGGGTGAGAATTGACACAAGACAAAAAGGCAGTACAGGTATATAGTAATAAAAAAAAATCTCTTAACTGCATCACTTCAATACTACTGTATATAGCACGTTATCATGCATTTTAAAATCCTATCCTGTTTCTCATTTTCAGATCCCAATAATGCCGTGTATAACTGTGTGTTTCTGATGATAAATCACGATGTCTTTTTAATGTATCTGCAATCGATTTTACAGAAATGATGCTCTGAATGTAGCTCGACTGCTTCACTCGCTGCTGTAAGGCACCGACTGATTTCAGTATAATATGCTGTGAGGCACGTCGCTTATAGAGACAACAGATGGAAGCTTCCTGTAGTTTTATTGCGCTCCTTTGCTCTGCATCCTAAAATAACAATGTTTTCTCTCTGTGTTTCAAACAAATCAGAGAACTGATTAAACTTCGATGAAACAACAGAGCTTAGAGCTTTAGTGCCAATTACGCAGCTAATTAAGGATAATAACAGCAGTAATATTAAAAACACCTTTCTTACAGACTGTGTAGAAAAATATTATCATGGCTCACCCTAGCAATAAAGATACTGAAGTGGTAAATAAATATAACATTATAAAGATGTAAAGAAGGTAAAGAAGATTTTCTGAACTGGTAATCACTATTTATTATTTTAAAAATGAATGCATTAGCACAACAATATTATTAGTGCTCTACTTATTCTTTTCATATACCGATCTTCTATTGGAGCTGCTCCTCCTTAATAATTACTGTTTTAGGAAATGATTAATGATGAATAAAATGATATCACTTGTGCTCTCAGTCTATTGTATGAACACGTCCTGTGTTATAATAATATCTTACACATGACAGCTCATATTTGTACTTGGTACAGGACTCTATTGTACGGTGTACAAACACAAAACATACCATTAAAGGATTAAACTACAGTTTAAAAACAATTACATACGACAAAAGGCCCTTGATTGCTCAAGAAGATGATACCCTTAAGTGCCGTAAAGATTTTTATTTGAAATGAGTATTTCTCAAACAGTTAACAATCCAGGTAATCCTTTACTGCTGAATTCGCTAGTTATGTGCGTATATATATACATGCTTACGTCTGAACACATGAAGTGTTGTTTTTCAGGCACAGATGGAGCGTCGTCTATTCATCATAATGTACCCGACTGCCAATATCATTTATTAAATACCAGATTGTTTGTGTTCACAAATCCAGGTTAGAATATTGTGGCTGCTGAGCAAAGCTGCTAAATTTCCCTTTAATCTGTCTGACTGCATCTCCTGTACTTGTGAAGGTCAGCTTCTGTTGATCTGCTGAGCTCTTAAAACCCAAAGTACAGCACATGTAATGTTCTTTAACTTGCTGTTATTATAGGATAATAATAAACAACGGTCACCGTCCTGAAATTGATTCTTTTCCTTTAAACTAGTGTGATAGTTTTGTTGTTGTTGTTGTTGTTGTTTAGAATTACATTTCATATTGTGGAACATTTGTGTCTTATTAAAAGAAAGAGAGGGATAAAAGAAAATGGCTGTTTCTAGATGAACAACATGAAATGTAACTATAAATGGATTAAAATAAAATAAATTTTAAAAGTATGTCGATTGCTATAAAGGGAATAAATTATTATATGCAATGCGCACAATTAGTTTCCAGTAATGTCCAATCAACTGTTGTTGATCATTTTCCTATAATCGCACACCCCGTCGTTTCGTTCCTTATTTAATCTACAAATTACAGTTACTTCATTTATACTTTGTTCTCTTCCATCCTTGGTGTTTATTCTTATCATGAGTTTCACATTATATACCCATATCTGCTAATCTCTGAGGTGACCCTTGAAATATATGAAAATTTTTTAGTCTGGATTAATTTACGCTTAATCAGTGTTTTATTAGGCGCTGAGAAATTGATTTTGAACTGTGAAGAATTACAGCCTTGCTGGCATCTTGACATACAGCACACGTGAGTGAACTGAGCAGTGGCCTTTTGTGAGGTCTGACCTGCACTCCCGTGACCTTGTGCTGATAGTCGGGTGTGCATGTTTCCCTGTGTGTGGTGTGAGGGATTACTGAGGATTTTCAGTCCCCGTGGAAGGCTTAGCTACAGACTGTACACTGCAGATGACTTAAGAACATGTGAGCGACTGAACACACACATTAGATGCAATAACATAGAAGGTTTCTGAACAGCCAGGGCAGAACTAAACTCTATGTGTATTGAAATGCAGTCATGACATCTACAGTGCATATTTCCATTTTAAAATTCAAAGTGGGTTTTTTTCTCATTCTTTCTCAGTGGGGCGTTCTCCGAAGTGGTTCTTGCTCAGGAGAGGGCCACAGGGAAGATGTATGCGGTCAAATGCATTCCGAAGAAAGCTCTAAGAGGGAAGGAGAGCAGCATCGAGAATGAAATCGCTGTGCTCAGGAAGTAAGTATTGCTTGACATATAGACGCCTTTGCACGGAGAAGCAGGGAAATTGCCAGGGAATGCATGGCCTGGTGCACATTAGCTTAAAGGTCCACTGTGTAGGACTGGAACTCCTGAATGCCCCTCCCTTACCCCTCCCTTTACGAGCATGTATTAGAACGTTCGGTGGCTGTCAGGAGCCTCAAAGTGCTTACATTCACACTCCCTTGCTTTTTCGGTGCTAAGTATGATCCTCCATTTTTCAAAATCGGGGTACTCGAACTTGTTAGCCAGCACCAGCAAACAATGATTCCTCATATTTATATATATATTCTTCCTGTCTTCTTCTTTGTCATTCTTCCGGTGCTTCGGTCCAAATTCACGCTGTCACTTGTACGAACATGAATGCAGAAGACGCTCTCTAGAGGTTTGTCCATTCTGGGTTATTTTAACGGTGTTTAACAGGCCACTCCGTAGAGGTGGACCCGCTCCCTATATAGATATACAGGACTCATTCTAAGCTTAGGGAAACACAATGATTTGCAGTTACGGGTAATTATCCACTAATGAAAGCATACTTATGAATACTAAACATATATATTGGAACATATACTCTCAGAATCCTACATAGTGGACCTTTAATAACATTCGCATGTATGTACATTGAGCAAAACACAAACAATGACTTAATTTTCCAATAAGCGATTAAAATCCTAGCACAAAAATAAACCTCAAGCAGGATGGAAGTAATATTTGGTTTTGCTAACTCTTGCTTCCATTCTCCTCTAAGTGCTGGGGATGAGTCAGGCCGGCCCCCACACCCACCTCCACCTTCTATTAACAGTCTGCGGCGGCCGCGTGAAGGACTGCATGCTTTATACAAATTGTCACTAGCTGGTAGCTTGTGTATGTAAATCAGCTTCACACTACTCATGTAGTGTTGTAGCATTACAACACTGCAGCAGATAAATGTTAATTTTTTTTTTCCATTATTTTTTTTTTGCGAACCTGTGTGGTGCTCTTCTGCACACAGCCCTTTTCCCTCCCCCAGCAGTGACTCATTCTGCCTCCTCTGCAGACCTCGCTATTCCACACACGTTTGAGACCGAGTCCAACCTGATGGTTGTCATGGTAAAAGAGTAGCAGGGCTGGTTATGATGAAGAAGACGGCCTATGCAGACAGCTGAGGATCAGCCGCTTGAAAACGGTGTGCATGTAGCGCTGTAGGGGCTACGACACGACAGCGGACAAACCTGACTGTTTTTTTTACTTGTGCGAAAGCTATGCGTGATAGTTTGCGCAAAGGGTGCAGATTTATTTCTTTGACTCCATCACTTTGGATTTAAAATGGAACAGTGTCTGTGGGGTTAATGTCAGTTTTGAGTATTTACATTTACATTTACATTACATTTATCTATACGTATGAACCCATCAGAAATTATATCCCCTTTTAAACACGGTCATCCGTTACAACTGCTCCAAATAATTTGTTAATAATAAGTATAATTAATAATAATGTAAATAATTTGTTGCAAATCATTTGCAGTCATAGTTAAAAGATAAACAGAGTGCACTGATCACATGATCACGGTCTTTTGTGGAAAGAACGAGCCATTGCCAAAATGGGAATCCTTTGCACTTGTTAAGTGCTTAATACAGCCTGAGCACAACAACTTATATAAGCTATAGCTGGTAAAAAAGAGCAGTAGCTTTCAAATAACACCAAGTGTGGGCTTCTGTGATCTGCTGTTCCTGAGAAAAAGGCCACACTTTATCTAACTTTGTAGCTTTCTTTGCAGCTAAAATTACGACTCAGGCATTGACACGGACATCCTTATGTTTGAATTGATCATTTTCTAAGTCCCCTGTTCCATGTAAAGTCGATTATTATTTTAGCGAACCAGACCGTCATGGCTGCTGTCTCCTGGGCCTGCCCCCTCACCTCGCCTAAACAAATGCTCATGGACGAGTGTTCAGCAGTAGCCACTACTACTAGTGCAAGTTTGATGCTATTGTTATCAAATATGTAGTTACATAGAGCCAGAAATACAATTTTTACTTAGCGTGTTCAATGCGTGCGTATATTCAACACATAGGTAGATTTAGAAGCCATATTGGTGACACAATTATAGACTGAATTGGTTTTATAGACATCCATGCAATAACTCTGTGTATATTTTAGCTCTTTGTTTGCAGTCAATTACTGACCTGAGATCTGTGAGCCATAAACCCGTGCCAGATATCTTATGATGATGCTGTGCTTGGTCTGTGTAAAGCAACCGGTTTCCACAACTCCAGCTGAATTCAGAATTTTTTAGGCATGTTGTCAGTAAGTGAAATACACATCAGGGGTTCAGATTAGTCTATTGATTCAGCCAGTCAAGTAAAATCCCACTCTTTGAACCTCCCATAGTTATCTTAGTAGTAGGTTTCTTGGCATTTCAGTGGTGCAAGATAACGCATGCAGATTTATTCATACTGCTGGATGTTTCTGTCTACTTCAGGACGAATCCAGCAGTCACTTCATCACTAAGCAAATGCCACCATAAACATTTGCACCCGAACAAACAATACCGAGTCTCAAAACAGGCCAGGAAAACGCAGCAGTGTTGCTTCTATTAAATTGGAAGGACTATTCATTAAAAAAAGTACTCTTCACTTAAAGATATAATTGCACACTAGGTTTATAGGTGCAGGATTGTTTTTTAATCACATCGCGGTCCAGTTATATACAGTGAGGCTGCACTGTAAGTACTAACTGTGATTACAAAAGTCAGTAACATTTTATCTGAAGGTTATCTAAACAGGCCATTAACATTCATTAGCATTACACACTCCATCAACACTGTAGGGTTTATGTAAGGCTTATTTCATATCCCGTGAGATGACAGAACACAGAAGAACCTCAATCCATTATGCCATTATAGGTCAATCGTTTGAGACTGTCACAGCTGTCATTTTTAACCATGTCTTTGATGGTATTATTTTGCCTTCACAAACAGCACATTCAATACAGTATCAGTATTGAGAAAACATCTATGAAGTCTCTCTGTCATCTATCCTTTTGCATTAAAGACTATTATGAAATACCGAGAAGTGCATATTCCAAATGCCAAATGAATTATTTTAATGCTCTCAAGCTAAGTGGTAATCAAATGTGCATTTACATTAGTGACGCACAACTATTATATGCTTTTTGAGTGCCATGAATGTGCTAAAGACGTAACTCTTTACAAAATAGGGATGAAAATCTTGATCGGTTGACCCCCGTAATGCAGGTTTTTTTTTTTTTCTAAGTCACGCAGACCCTCTTATATCACCTCAGGTTTTAACATAAATTATCCTTTTCATAAATTATCCACCGTCACTTTACACGTCTGCATTGCTTATGAAAGCCTTAAGGGATGTGTTTATAAGGCTTACATGACATCTGCATAAGTGCTTTATGACAACTGACATAAATATAGAGTGCTGTGCAAAAGCCTTGAACCACCCCTCATTTCTTCATATTTTGCTTCCAAAGAGTCAAACTTTCTTGTATTTTTAATGCAGTCTTGACGACCAGCTCTCCAGGCTACCTGCATACCTCAATAGGCAAAAACAGGAAGGAACACTATCAATCATGGATCGGCCTCCCCAAAGCCTGGATCTCAACATTAATGAAGCAGTGTGGGATCATCTCGACCGAGAACGGAACAAAAGGCAGCCAACACCCAGAGAAGAGCTTTGGAACATCCTTCAAGAAGGCTGGAGAACTATTCCTGAAGTCTACTTAAAGAAATTACAAGAAAGTTTGCCTAAGAGAGTTCAGGCTGCGGTGAAGAATAACGGTGGTCATACCAAATCATGACTTTATACCAAATATTGAATTATATGAATGTTTGCACATGTTGCATCCAGATAAATTACTGTATCTATTGTCTCACTTTCCTAGCAAAATATAAAGAAATGAGTGGAGGGGGGGGCTCAAGACTTTTGCACAGTACTTTATAAAACCAACATTTATTAAGGCTTAATTCACTACCTATCAGCTATAAAAGTGTGTTGTTTTTTTTTTTTTTCATTTTTATGTCACGTTGACAGCACCTGGGAGAGATATAATTTTATTGACGTGTTTAATGATGCTTTCTGGGCTGACTATTGATAGATATCAGATGATCTTGTAGCTCAGTGCACTTCTGGCATGTCCAGAGTCATGTAATAGTGGTGCTGTGACATTTCGTTTATCATGACATCTTGGCATAGGTCAGCCCAGAAAGTTTCACAGCACAGCCTTATGTCAACAAAGTTTGTCTGTGTCACATGACTTAACGGTGCAGTCTTTGATTCTAATCCATCTAATCCAATATCTCCTCACTAGCTGTCCATACTGTGTGTGGGCTGAAAAAAAGAATCTGGAGTTCGTACACAGTCCTGGCTCTGTAAACGGGAAACAAAGAAAGCACCTCGGACCGAGTCACACAATGTTATTCCAGCTATTCAGCAACAGGGCGCATATTCCAACCAATCACAGGACGGGGGGAGGGGACGGTTGAGGGGGAAATGGGGGTGTCATTTTTATTGTGTTGTTGCCAGGACAACACAATTTTGGGGCGGAGCTTCTAAAGAAACACTGAAAGGAATTTGACTGTTGAGTTCAAATATCAACAATCTTTCTCCACAATCGGTGACCTCCCCTTTCAGTGTTACATCAACTTTACATCACAACGGAAGAAAGCAGTCGTTATGACAGTGCTTATAGGTTTATCTCAGTTGCCGTGAATTTAGGCATATGAACACAACCCTTAAGTAAACTGTTACCAAATATTCTGCTTCAGTTACCGCCCGCTTGTGAAAACATGTAGCGTGATGAGCAATACATATACAATAGCGCGGTCTGATGTCTTTTTTTTTCTTTCCTCAGGATCAAGCATGAGAACATTGTTGCGCTCGAGGACATCTATGAAAGCCCCAACCATCTGTACCTCATCATGCAGCTGTGAGCATAATGAAAGTGGCCATTTATGGCTCAGTCTTAGAAAAAGTGTTCCTCTTACCAGCAACATAAGACCAGCTTCACTCTTACTTGCAAAGCTAATCAGAACACTGATTGCTTTATATTCAAGAGCAGGAAAGGGGTCACTTCCTTGAGAAGAGCTTTTCACTCCATAAGTTGATGATGGCTTGTAAGCCGTTTCACGTGTACTATTTTTTAATGTAGTACTGTACATACTTTACAAACAGATCAATAAGTACTGTGAGTTTAAGATTTGTGATGCTCATGAAAGCTTTGTTGTAGATCTGCGGCACGGTGGTGCGGTGGTTAGCACTGTCACCTCACAGCAAGAAGGTTCGTGGGTTCGAACCTGGTGCCTTTCCGTGAGGAGTTTGCATGTTCTCCTCATACCTGTGTGGGTTTCCTCATGGAGGCTCCGGTTTCCTTCCACAGCCCAAAGACATGAAGATTAGGTCAACTGGCTACTCTAAATTGCCCATGAGTGTGAATATAAATGAGTGTGCGATAAATTGGTGCCCAGGATGTACTCCGCCTCTTGGCTGAAGTCAGCTGGGATTGGCTCCAGCTTCCCCGTGACCCTTAACTGATAAGCAGTATAGATAATGGATGAATGGATGGAAACGATCTTCTTCCTCTGTCTTTTCCAGCGTGTCCGGAGGCGAGTTGTTTGATCGAATTGTGGAAAAGGGCTTCTACACCGAGAAAGATGCCAGTGCTTTGATCAAACAAGTTCTGGATGCAGTCAACTACCTCCACTCACTGGGTATAGTCCACAGAGATCTGAAGGTTAGTAAAGGAAATTAAATGTAAGGGATTCACTTGCCACATAAAGCTGTTATTGTCAGGAGAATTTCCTGTGTCTGACACTCTCGCTTATGTCTCTTAGCCGGAGAATTTGTTGTATTTCAACCCTCATGACCAGTCTAAAATAATGATTAGTGACTTTGGCCTGTCAAAGATGGAGGGAGCAGCAAATGACATCATGTCCACCGCCTGTGGGACTCCAGGATATGTTGGTGAGGTTGTCTAGCTTGTGCTCATTCTGCTCGTACCTAGTAACACCATTTCCTTCTGTAAGATTGAAAACATTGGCCACTAGGTGGCAGTATGCAGTCAGATATTACAGTAATAATTAGCTCTGTTCATTAGGCATTTCTATATTAACTATTGTTTATTCTTTTCTATTACTAGCTCCAGAGGTCCTGGCACAGAAGCCCTACAGTAAAGCAGTAGACTGTTGGTCTATTGGAGTTATATCTTATATATTGTGAGTAACTACACTCCTGAAACATGAAGCTTTTAATGGTCTCAACAGCAAATCATTGGTCAGGAGAAGTAGCAAGAAAGAAGCAAATAGATACAGTAAATCGGTGTGGTGCAGCTTTTCCCTCAATTCCCTTTAAATGTCGAAGTCTTGTGGGTAAATTTTCGGACGGCTTTTTACAGAAAGAAGAGTCTATGTTGTTCCACTCGATGTTAAAGTCTTCAAACAGAAGAGATTTTGGAAAATTTTGAACCCACAGACAAGTTAGTTAAAATTTTATATCATTTTAACATTTCAATCTTTTCATGATTTCCTCTTTGCGTACCAGAAGACTATGTAAGTGAACATCCCTGTTTCCAGCTTTTCCCCTCAACAGTTTCAGCAGCGAGCATCGACCAGCAGAAGAAGGCCGACGTCTCAGGAGCGCTTTTTTTTAACTTCTTGTTCATTTTCTGCGCAGTGATTTTTGTTGAGACCATTAAAAGCTTAATGTTTTGCAATATTGGGTTTGCCTCATGCCTTCTTTTACCCAGGAGTGTATATAATATCCAGTCCAGTCTCCTTTATCATGTAAGAGAATAAACTCATGACAGTGGCTATAAATTGGGCATGTCGGTGTCCTCTGTGTAACAGGTTATGCGGCTATCCTCCTTTTTACGATGAGAATGATTCCAAACTATTTGAGCAGATCCTTAAGGCTGAGTATGAATTCGATTCACCCTACTGGGATGATATCTCGGACTCAGGTGAGAAGTAATTCTGAAATTTCATTATTACTGTCATTCATTATTTGTGTAAGTATCCATTGTGAAAGTATCCCGGTGTCAAACAGCTAAAGATTTCATCAGTAATCTGATGCAGAAGGATCCAGAGAAGAGGTTCACATGTGACGAGGCTCTTCGGCATCCCTGGTTAGTCCAGCTTCGCACAACAAGATTTAGATTTCAGAGATTATGGAAGTAAACCTGTATATAAAGCTGTCTCAAAATGAAAGAGAAGACATTAGCTGTGGTATGATGTAGCATGAAGATTAGATTGAAGCGATAGTGGAAGTGCGTGTGACACTTTACTGTACATTTTGTGCATGTGAGTGTGGCTACATCATTAGCTCAAATGATTGCAAATATAATTATCTAAGAAGTGATGGAGGAAAAGGGATTATGCAAATGCTGCTTATAGTAATGAAATCACATTAGTTGAAAATGTCAATGTGTGTTACATTTTATGAGAGCAGGAAAGCTTAATGGATGACAGTAATATATGAATTACAGATTTATAAGTCCTTGGTTATTGCAAACATTGGACAAAATACATGTATCGAATAAATATGAAGCACAAGGCTGAGTGTTTTGTATTTTTTTTCTCTTTAGGATAGCCGGAGACACGGCACTTTGTAAGAACATTCATGAGTCAGTCAGCCGGCAGATGAAGAAGAACTTTGCTAAAGCCAAATGGAGGGTGAGTAATTTCTCTTTTCTCTCATTATAAGGAAGCGAGGCCATTTACTGTAAACCAGCACAAAACGTAATGTACAACGTAAAGGGTAACTACGCATCGTCTTTAACAGCAAGCGTTTAACGCTACAGCGGTGATCCGACATATGAAGCGCCTGCAGCTGGGCAGCAGTTTAGGCAGCAGCATGGACACCACCCTGCACAGGACCGAGAACCAAGCACCCATGCCTGTCAAAAGCCAGTCTATCGACGTCTCCTCCATCAACCACAAGGACTGTAAGTTAATGTCTGACTCATATTTTCTACATTAATTGTCGCAATGATCATGATGTTGTAATTAGCAGCTGATGAGAAGGCCGTTATTTTGGTGTAGATGCGTCCCGTAGAGTCTCGAACACAGGGCCGACGGAGAAGCGATGCACGCGGCCTTCCACCGTCACCACCATCATCACTGGCTCCAAATGAAGCTCTTTTCCCAGAGGGCCATTTGAAGGCTACTGCACTTTCTCCATTCCTTGGTCACTTCTTGCCACCTTTATGCACCTTGTTCAATCCTTGTTGTGCTAGTCACCAGTCAGTAGCACACTGTTCTGCATGACGGTAACAGAAATAACCGAAGGTGCAAGTCCTACTTGAGAAGTTTAACCAAGTCAGTCGTGTGATGAAAGACTCTGTTGTTGAGCAGCAATGCTGATGAAGACCTGAGCGGGACGTCCTCTGGATTTCGGGGCTGGTGGATTCATTCAGGAAGTGACTTGATATGGAGTTAATGACTGTTTAAAGCTGCTTTTAGAAGCGTGGAATAAACACGTAGAAGTAGAAGAGTTGTATAAAGTTGTATTTAATATGATCTACAGTTCATTTCGGCCGGTCATTGAGTTCTTACATTATAACTTAATGAGCAAATGAAGCACCATTTCTACTAAATCTGAATGTAAAGTTTTGATGACTGTGTATAGCAATTCTCCTGGTTTTACCTGCATTTTGAGGTAATATCCTGTTCTGGGTTTGTGAGTGCGCACATAATCAGATCCCAATAATCAAGATACTTATTGTTTTTTTTTTTTTTATTATTATGTTTCAAAATAGCAGTAATTCATTCATATGTAAGTAAAATCTCTCAAGAAATTTGACTCAAATGATTAAAGCATGGATAATCTTTCTCATATGGCTAAGCAGATTGCCAAGCCCCAGTTACCCGAAGCATTGTACTGTACAGCACGTCATGTGTCTAAAGTGATACTTGCTCAATAGCGTTGCAGTGTTAATTGTGCTACATGAAACTTGATAAAGAACACACTTGATTATCTTTATATTTGGTTTTGTTCTTTCCTTCATCTGTGCTTAAATCCCAGGTTGTAATTCCGAACTGAATCTACAGGGTTTATCTTCTCGATGTGTGTGGAAATATTTAGTGTGAATTGTTTGAACGTTTAACATTCCCTTAAGAGACTCCCTGCTATAAAGTGTTATCAGAGGGGTGTACTTTTTAACTGTAAGTGACACTATTTATTTATTTATTTAGTATTTGCCTTTCAGAATGTTACTGAAATGTACAGAAGCTTTCGGAAATCGTTTAACGGTGGACGGCATTGATTTGTGTTATACACCGTTTTTATTATGTTTTGTTATTGTTTTGTACTTAAGAGTAATGGATCAAGAAGGAGAAAAGGAAATCGATTCTTGTCTCTCAGCAAAATGTACATATTCACTTGGTGAGGAAGTGAAGCCGGTTCGCTCGAGTAAGCAATTAATAAAAAAATATATATTTAAAATTGGTGCTTTGTATTTGCTCAGCTCTGTTCACTTGTAACCAGTATATAATATGATTTCATTTGAATTCAGACTTTCCGCAACTGCATGCTGTGAAAGATGAAAAAACGTAGCTCATACTTTACTCGGTATTTCTTCGCAGTCTTCATAGAAGTGCTCTGAATTTAGCAGCTAGGTGCAGCTTCTCTCAGGCTCATGCCGAGGCCCTGTTTTTCTTCCCCCAAATGCAAGGTTTCTGATCAGTATTTTCATGAAAAAAACCAATTTGATATCGCTTTTATTTATCTGATGTAGCTCATTACATCTGAAAGAGTAAAGATAACTTCATCTTAATGTCACGTTCGTATCATATCATATACATGATCCCGTGTACAAAGAGAGATCTCGCATATGATCCGGTTTGCTATGGAATGTTATTGCAGCTGAATACGACTTCTACTAAAATGGGAAAAAAAAAAGTTGAATAATAAAGTGGAATATTACTGTTATAGAATGTTACATATTGAATAAGAGATTATAAAGCTATCAATGATCTGTTATAACATGCAAAATTTCCAGTTGATCATTCAGCATGCATTTCAAATATTTCTAATGTATATGAAAATAACGCAATGCATATGGTTCTCTTATCTACATATGTGAAGACATTTGGAATAATCACATCACAACTGGTTTAAGCTAAGAATGGCTGCACAGCTTAAATACTAAATCAGGCCTTTTATTATAAGCAAAGGACTGATGCTATAACCTTCCTGTTACATTTCCTCTACCTGCATCCACTCCGTATGTAACGGCCGGAGTTTTGTGTCAAAGAAATGGAAGTGATCCTCTCACCTTGTGTTTTCACAGAAGCCCTGCTAAAATGGGCCTGATCCTACAGTATTTCCTGTACCCAAGTTTTACACATTTGGCAGTAAGAATCTTTTTCTGTCCCTGGTAATGACTATAAATCTTTTGGATTTCTAAACAGTGTGTCGGTTGTACTCATAAGAAGGGTCGAGGCCATCATGGTGGAACTCTCTCCACTGCTCTGTACTCTCCTGGGATCTCTCATCCTGCTCTGTGAAAACAAGGACAAAAGAGATAGATACAAATACATTGTAGAGAATCTCTATAACAGACAGATGATAGATTTATAAAAGATTGCCATATTCACCATTATGCTCTTCCTCTGCATAATTTTCAAACTCGTTCCTCTGCTCCTCGTGATATTCTTTCTTCCTTTCATCAGCTGCCAGCCTCTGTCGCTGCTCAACTAAAAGCCAAATATATATATATATTTTATATGTATTTTTGAGTTAAAGGCAATCAGTGGAAATGTGATGCCAAGATTCGGATGAAAAGCAGCGTGAGATCAAAACTGCACTGATTTTTTATTATTATTTTTTTTAATAGTTAAAATTAGCTACATTATGTGAATATCCTTGTAAGATCCTCGTATGAGGACCATTGGGGATTACTCTTTTGCAAAACATCTTACTTTCTGATGACATTGATCAGGTTCAATAGTTATCACGTGGTAAGAAACAAACAGTAAAGAAATTACAAGGCATACAACATTAGAGTTTGGGTCTCAGCTATTCGGAGTTTTCATGCGGTTCCTAATTTCATAATTGTACAACTCAAGCAGATGAATTAACAACTCACAAGCCTCACATAAGTTCTAACACACTGTAAAATGATTTATATAACATTTCATGTAGATACACGGTATAGAAATATAAACATGCCCAGTTATAATCACTTCGATCTATTTTTTTATAGTAGTTTTTTAGAGTAGTCAGTGTTAAACTATGGTACGAAATGCTTCTTGGAATTAAAGATAGACCTGTTGTCCTTCCATCTCAGTGCTAGTTGAAGCTTTTCCAGATTACATTATATAACCTCTGATATAATCGGACCGCACATTGAAATTTGTTTTATTCCATTCCTATTACGAAGGGGTTTCTTTTCTCTTGACTTCTCTTGACTGCCTATGACTAGAAAACCGATGTGAACAAGTTTTACGATTTATTTGCAAAAAAAACCCAAACATAAACAGATACCGGGGTAAGGAAATCTTAGCTGAACAGGAAATCCCACCCATATGACCAAACAGAGTGCAGCTTCTCTTCAAACTGTCTTTGAACGCTGAAGATGAAAAAGCTGGCTTCTCCGTGATGGCCTGTGGCTCCAGCATTCCTCAACTGGCTGCAACCACACCAGGGCCTGGGGAATCTCTAAATTATAAACGTTCCTCTCCTGATACACTTTTCGTTTCTGTTTTCTTGTATCATTAAAAAAGTGGTCCTTCAAAAAATTGACCAGGTCCATTATTACAAATTATATTCAGCTAAGTACCTGCTGGTCAAAACAGACCTGAATGTTGTATTGCACATCTACACAATCATATTTGTCCAAGATAACATTAAAAGTATGTTCTTCTTATAGTCATACCAATGAAAAATGTTGATTTTCATGCCACACCTTTTTGTAAAGTTCATTTTGTCATTGCCAATGACTGTACTGCTTCCACCATGAGAAATACTATCCATACCAACTATAACTTATACATCATCATCTTCAACAATCAACTGCAACAGAAAGATTGTCTAGAGAAACATAATGTAGCTCACCATTGAGTTCATCTTGTGATTTCACTGCCCTTCTGCCACGACGCTTGAAAAAGCTGGTAGCATCTTTCTCTTCCATGAAAATCCTTCTTAGCCCACCTTAGGATTAATACACACAGTAATGAGGAACATGGGTGACATATATCCAATCAATGAACCGTTTTCCCCAGGCCATATTATACAAATCCACATATTAGTGTAGCACATTTGTTCTGAGGAGCTTATAATCATTAGTATTTGATGGAACTGAGAGCTGATATTGTTTTTGTCACCTTGGAGGCCCGCTGTTTTCTTACGCGCTTTGCCATCAGGCGAACTTGCAGTGTCAGCCTCGTAAAACACTGGAAAAGAATGTCACAAGTAAGTGGTTCCAACCAGGTCTTAAAAGGACTTAAACAATCATACCACCGCTTTAGTCCAAATGTGTAGAAATCGAAAAAAGCAAAGACACTCCATATGAAGTGCAGGTTAAAAAATATTCTCCATCACCTGCGCGTCATACTCACAGGTGAGGACGAACAGCAGAGCCAGACAGGTGAGCAAGGTAGGGCGCATCCAAGACATTTTTAGACCTGTGTCAAAAGCTACAGAAGGAAAGCACACAGGAATACAAGCAAGCTCTGATGTGAGGTGGAGTTTGTTGCTTGGGAGTGCCAGTAGGAATTCAGGAGATGGGAGGAGCGCAGGAGTTTTGTCTCTGGTCGGTAGGCCATCGTGGCAGTTACGGCATTTGGAGTTAAATTATATGTAAGTTTAGTTTGTATCATTTTACTGAGCAGCATATACAACTATCTAAAGTGTTTATTTGCTTCCAAGTTATGCTTTGTGTTTCTAGTTTTGTTATGACATAATATCTGATAGCATGGTAGCATGGCAGGTATTCTACTGCTTTACAGATCTTGGGGGTGATGGGGTTAAGAAAAGTCATCACGGTAAATGTTGGCTATTTTGAAGAATCTAAAATATGAAACATATTTTTTTTTTGTTTTTGTTTTTTTTGCACTTTTTTGTTTACCACATAATTCAGTATATGCCATACGTATTGCTTCGTAGTTTTGATGTATTCAGTAATGTTTTAAAAACAAAAGAAAAAGAAAAAAAGAAAAATCTATGAAAAAGAGTAGGTGTGTCCAAACTTTAGATTGGTAGTGTATGTAAATGCTATA
>JAQQZR010000012.1:17554679-17590251 GCA_030068235.1 Notoglanidium macrostoma
AAACCCACGCATGCACAGGGAGAACATGCAAACTCCGCACAGAAAGGCACCCTGGGTGACCCGGGGATCGAACTCAGGACATTCTTGCTGTGAGGCGACAGTGCTAACCACCACACCACCATGCCGTCTCTCTATTGTCTCCATTTCATCTTATATGTGCAAGAAATAAGGATAAAACATGTAATGTTTGGACCCTGGCCTGTACTAGGAACCCTGGGCATGGGTGGCCCAATAGACCCTGAGTGGAGGACCCCATGCACACACGTATTTACACACTCATTCATACCCAGCAGAAATTTAGAGACGCCAATCAGCATGTTTTGAGGAGGTGAAAGGAAACTGGATAACATGGAGGATACCTGGAGAACATTAAAATCTACATAATGACTCGATCTGGATAGAACTGGGGACCCTGGAGCTATAACACACATATTGTATTAGAGCACCGGTTCACAATCCCTGGTCATGGAGTACCCCTTTCAGTTGAATGTTTGTAAAATTTAGTGTTACATAGTTTAAAATGACACATTGCATTTGCACAATACAACTGAACTGAAGGGTCTCGCTAAAGGACCCAATTTAGGCAGTTTGGTGGTGCTGAGGGTTGATCATCATCATGATCATCTTATCTAGCCTTAAACACAGGGCCACCACAACTACTTCAACCAGCTTGCATTCTTTTAGCGACGTTAATTCAGTTTTAGAAGTGGTTGAATGAATGCATGCTAATTGCAGTGTTATGGTGGTTTTATGGTTCAGGTGTTGAGTACAGCTCAGAAGGTTGTGTGTTCAAAGTACAGAACTGTCATTATTGGGCAAGACCCTTAACAGTCAGCTCATCAGTATCCTGCATGAGCAAGTGTGCTGGCTTATGTGCCATTTTATATAACATTAAGATATTACAGTACTTTACTGTAAATGTGTTTTACAGTTGAAAAAACAACCCAAGCTACCTGTAAATTACTATATAAATTTACAGCATACTTTTACAGTGTAATTAACATTTCTCTGTGAGTTGAAGTGGGTGTGCCAGGGCTGGAAAAACACTACAATGTGCAGGACAGGGGTCTGGGTCTCCAGGACTTGGGTTGAGAACATGTGCATTAGAGTACAGCTGAATAAATAGCGCCATCTTGTGATATATTTTGGAACTGCACATAATTCATATTCTATATCTAGGCAAACATTTTGAAACAATAATCTCATTAGAAAAACAGTTAATTTTAGCTCTGAATAGCTAAGTAGAACTCTAGTAACATAAAGCACTACTTCAGGGTTATTGCCCATAATAAAGCTGTTATAAGCCACGCCCACACCCCGGTTTGCCCGATTGGCTGGTGTGATTGTCTCTTGCGTTTTCATTGGCTGAAAGCTGTGTCACTCTGTCATGTACAGTGGCGCAGGTGTGGGAGAAAGGGGCTTTGTTTGCGCTCAATTTTTTTTTGCTGGTTTATTGACAAATAGCTTTAGATTTTAAATAAATGCAGAATTTTTCTCTGCTAGTTCGCTTTTCGGATGCATCGCGCCTGAAACTACACACGCAGGTAGGTGCTAGTTTTTTCCTAGTTTTTCTTTATGCTGCATTGTACTAAACGCTCTCTATTTATCGCAGTCAAAATCACGTGAAGCCTTACAGCCTCAGATCCGCCCCATTATTAAAAATAACGGTGCCCATTAAAGCCAGAGTTAATTGTAGCGGTCTTAAAACAATCCTTCAACAAGCCTGTTAATCAGCATCCCTAGTATAGACTATCACACGTATGTCAGGCTTCACTGACCCCTGCATGGATATAAATCTGAGAACAGGCTAAATAATATTCATATTAACCGTGTTTACTCTAAAATATGTTTAGTCCTATGTAATATGTTTGAATATGATCACTAATGGAATTTTACACATCCAGGTCCAGATCCTAAAGGCATCATTGAGACAGCTCAGTATCTTGTAAGATGTCTCGTCCTGTCTCATCCCACACCTGTGCATGGCTCTGATGTGAGGATGCGCTGCCTGGTGGCAAGAGTCAATCACAAAACGCTGATAGTCCTCTGTGCAGTCTTTGCTCTCATTACATTTGGGCTGTGGAACAGGTGCTCAAGCCACGTAGCTGTGCATGCGCCAACTAGGCCCCAACCTGAACCCGCACCCACTGTAGAGGTAGAAGAGGACCACGGGCAGCTCCCTGAAGTGCCCCTGGTCTCCAGGGAGGTGCAGTATGAGCGGATCGACTGCCTCATTAATGAGGATGTGACGATCAAAGGCCGCCGTGAGGGCAATGAGGTATACCTTCCCTTCAGCTGGGTGGAGAAATACTTTAATGTGTACGGGCGCCTGGTACAGTATGAAGGTACGGAGCGGTTTGAGTTCTCGCACAGCTACTCACGCGTGTATGCCCAGAGAGAACCCTATCATCCCGATGGGGTCTTCATGTCATTCGAAGTCTACAATGTGGAGGTGAGAGACCGTGTGAAGTGCATCAGTGGAGTGGAAGGTATGTGAGATTGCAGTGTATGACGTTACAGGGAAATGTATTATCGTTTAATGAGAAACTTCACAACCGTCATAATTCATTACTAATATAAGTACTTTATAAGAGTTACTGAATTATGTGCTATAGGAATATCTACGTAACAAGCAGTGACATTAAGGGGTAGCTAAAGCAATATGATATTTCACTCACCTTAACCTGAACCCAGTACTCATTCAAATTCTGTTTCTTTGGTTTTCATTAGGTGTACCCATTTCCACACAGTGGGGTCCACAGGGCTACTTTTACCCAATCCAGATAGCTCAGTATGGACTAAGTCACTACAGTAAGAATCTTACAGAGAAGCCACCTAGTATAAAGACTTATGGGTTCATGGAAGAGAAAGAGGGCAGTCCCAATCCCTGGACAGTCCGTAAAGGTTGCTCCATTGCCAAGGTCCATGACCCAGGTCACACAGCCACTATATACCAGTTCACCGCACCAGGTAAATGCTCTATTGATGAACTGTCAAAATACAAAGAGGATTACAGTTTGATGCCAGACTATAACATAACATCATATAAGTTGATATACTTTTAGCTAAGTCTCCTTTGCTTTATATAGATAATTCAGAGGGTGTATCTCTGCTTCTGGACAACTCGAAGGATTTTGTCCTGTCCTTTGATGTGAAGTTCACTTCAAATGGTAGCGTGTCCGTGATGCTGGAGACGACAGAGAAGGGACCGCCGTATACCATTCACTACATCACCAGCTCCCTTCTTCTTTCCTTTAAGGACAGGGAGGTCACATATGGCATCGGTCCCCAGGCAGCCTGGAGTACCCTGAGCCGAGACTTGGTGACTGACTTGCGTAAGGGAGTGGGTTTGTCTAATACCAAAGTGGTGAAGGCCACTCGGATCACTCCACGGCGCGTGGTCCAGCTGGTGCTACGTGGTTCGGGCTTCATCAGTAACATCACCATCTCCTCCACAGCTCACATGGCTGCCTTCTTTGCTGCTAGCGATTGGCTCCTACGCAACCAAGACGAGCGAGGTGGGTGGCCCATCAGAGTGGCCCGTAAGTTAGGGGAAGGTTTTAGGACAATGGAGTCTGGCTGGTACTCTGCCATGGCCCAGGGACAGGCCATGTCCACGCTGGTAAGGGCGTACCTTGTCACTCATGACCTTGTGTACCTCAGCGCAGCCATGCGTGCCACTGCACCTTTCAAGCGCATATCAGAGCAGCATGGTGTGAAAGCTCTATTCATGAACAAGTATGACTGGTATGAAGAGTACCCTACAACACCCAGCTCCTTCGTGCTCAACGGCTTCATATACTCGCTGATCGGACTGTACGACGTGGCTGAAATTGCAGGGGACAAACTCGGCCGAGAGGCAGGCATATTGTTTAGCCGAGGATTAGAGTCCCTGAAAGCCATGCTGCCACTGTTTGATACAGGTTCTGGAACTGTCTATGACCTGAGGCATTTCACATTGGGAGTGGCACCAAATCTGGCACGCTGGGACTACCATACCACTCACATAAACCAACTGCAGCTGCTTTCCTCTATAGACAGCAGTCCCATTTTTAGAGAGTACGCAAAACGCTGGAAAAGCTACCTGAAAGGGGGTCGGGCCAAGCACAACTAGAGATGAGCCAAAAAGACTTTTAGTGGAAAGAACCACCTGCCTGATTTAAAAAACTGAATCAGCATGTACATTAAAGCAGTATAGGCTGATCAAAATGAAGTACTTTTCCTTTTTTCACTGAGAACAGTTATCCAGTAGCTAAGCTCTGTTCTTCTAAAACATACATTCACACATTGTGAAGATGGAAAACACCATTTTAGCAGCAATGTTACTTCATACTTCCAAAATAGTCGTGACGATGGAGATATTTACATGCACTTTAAGACAAGCACATCCAATTTTGATGTATTCAAATATTGTTTGTCAGTAAAAGAAGCAAATATTATAACTGGTGATGTACAATAAAACTAGCAAATGACAAACAGGACATTAGGTCATGAAGATGGGGCTTTTTTAAGGTCTTGTGCAATAATTTATTATTGTGTAACTTGTATGTCTTATTTATATTTTATCCATACATGGTGTAACTTTATTTATTTCTATTTTAATGGTAAAATGACAGTCAAGGTGTTTGTATTAACAGTTATTGTATATTGAAGTTTGAATATTGTTCAATAGCTCATGTAACACACCTTTCTGAGTACAGATGTGCTAGAGTTAATGGTTTATATTATGAGCAGCTTTGAAGGTAAAATAAATGTATTTAGACACTAAGGTTTATTTCTGTCAAACAACTATTTTAATCGTTAGTATTCCCATGACACATAATTACTTCGATGGAAGGGTGCGTTCTCGCTTTGTGTTTTATAACTCTTTCTACAAAATCTTTTAACTCTGACAAAGATGTCAGTATTCACATTCACTGAATAAGTTGCATATGGTCTAACTTGCCCAACCCAAACTCTGCTGTGTTTGACTTAATGTTGCAACTTGTTATTCCCCACCTCCAACCAAAAGCCAAAGAAAACACCTTCTCAACTCGAAATTTCAGCTCTTCTCAACTACGAGTTCCTTCCCCATTTACGGAGTGACATCAAGTCAGCAGGACCGTTCACAGCATTGGAAATAAACAAAGTGGCACTTCTTAGTTCTTACCTGGAGTTAAATAAGATTAAATTTTTTTTTTGCTCATTGAGCCTGCCCCCATTTCCACGCATAAACACAAAGCTCTGCCAACAAAACTTATGGGGGTTCAACTATAGTTAGCACGCTAACTGGAGTGATCATTAACAAGGACTGTCATAATATCATTTGCAAGTGCAATGGACATTCAACTGCATAGAAAATAAGTTATAACTGCATTAAACTCATTATTCCCCACGTAATGATTTAAAGGGGCCGGCTCACACTTCCCAGAACCCTATAGCAAATTTCCATTTTCAATGCCATCAATATTCCAAAAACAATCTGGTGACATCCTAGGCCATAGATCATAAATGGTAACATGAAATGAAATGTATTTTTTAAAGCGTCTCTATTTGAAATTATTTTAATAATTATAAGGAAAGGAAAAGTAAGGCATATTTTGTTCAAAGCTTCCATGTATGACGAGTAGATGAAGAAAAAGTTTGAGATGGGTTTCAAAGCCATCACTAACGGTAAATGTTCAGAGGTTTTGCTGCACAGAGATCTATCAGGCAGTGGTCCCATGATTTTAAAGCCAAAACAACACGTTGGATTCTGGAAAGGCTGATCCGGCCCCTTATGAGTATGTAAAGGGTCGTTGGGGGTGTGCCTATAAAATGACTGACAAAAGGCCAATCTAAATACAAACATCAGCTGCATTTAACTCCTCATACTACTAATATGCAAAAATCAGTACATAGTGTGTCTGAACACTCAGTAGGTATTTATCACTAGTCAAACGGTACCCGGATGATCTACAACATCCGTAGTATGCAAATGTACCGCACTACGCTATCCCATAATTCACCAGGAGCCTCCAAATTACTTAGGAAGAAGACTTCCTACAGGGAAATTTCTGCAGCATACGTAGGTATATGTCAAGTGTGAACATCCGGATCAGAGGACAGGTAAGATGGTGATGTACTACGTCCAGATTGTGTCCTTAGTATTCCCTCGAGTACTTATAGAACGTACTTCAGTAACGGTCAGTTAGTATGCACTTAACCGACATTAGTACATACTGTGTATTCGGATGCAGCCATTCATTCTGGACCTAAAGTCAGGTTTCCAAGCTGTTTTTTTCCCCAGCTATATAATACAGTTGATCTGGAGAATGTGGCTTAAACTTTTTTTTTGTTATCATTTCTAGACAATTTTCCCCATTATTGGTACAAGTAAGCAATTAAGAGTATTACCTATCACACCTTTAAACAAGTATTTGCTTTAGATCAGTCAGTATACAGACATATTCACTTGTTAAATGTATAATTCTTACTATATAGTTAATCTTTGAGGAGGAAAATATAGATCACTATAACAAATATAAGAAGCCATTTCTCCTGGACATTATTTTTTGCACTCCTCCCTTCATCTGTCTATGAATCCATGCGCTCTGTGTTCTATTAGCCGGACTGTTACAACTGTTAAGCATCGTAGCTCGTCTAAAATGCCTGGCTACGTCAAGATGTCCACAAGCCCATAAGCTAGTCAACTAACGTTTTATTATTTTTTTCCCCTTCGAATCCAGAAAAAAAAAATTTTTAAGTCATCAAAATGGTTCGATAGTTACATTTTGAAAGGGCATGAATGTAACCCGTTGGCTTTGTGGGATGTTGTACGACATCGTCATTATATGTTTAAAAAACGCAATTGTCAGTTCTGCTTGGTTTTTAATAGCAAACAAGCTTGGCTGTGTTAGCTAGCGAGTTTGTAGCTAAGCCTTCGATGACACTTTTCACTGGAAAGACAAGAAAACAGGTATTTAACACGTGTTTCCTTTTTATATTTTGTATTTTTTTTTACATTTTAATATAAAACCCTATATGTTTGTTACATTTACTGGTAATACATTGTCTTAGTATTGTTATATTTTAATAAAAAGCAGCGTCTGCGCTTGGTAGCTTGATTGTTGCTAGCTTAGCTTAGCTCATCTTACTAGCTAGCTAGCTAGTTGCCGACCAGTTTCCATATTTGGGCGGGCACGCTAGTGACTGTCGTTATCAAGCTATTGTTAGCTAGCTTCAGACAGGAGCTGAGTATAATATTTTATTGTATTTTTTTTTTTTTTTGCATGACACGATAACCTAAATAAGAAGGTTAAACCTCTCACTTTAAAGCCAGAGCATTCTGAGTCCTAAAGGATTTGACGCAGTTTCAAGCCAGGCTGTGTGGCTAGTGCTTTAACCATCGCATTAGAGCAAGATTATATAAATATAGCTGTTTACATATGTACAGTCATAGAATAGGATCAGGCATAATAGGTTTCATTGAATAATTTGGAATAGTATTAAATTTCAGTGCTGCCACATGATCCATTCATCAGTCTCCTGTTATGAAATTAGCTTGAATTTGGGTCTCAAATCAGTTATTGATCTTGGCTGAGCATTAATCCTTTGTTGTAGATGTTTAAGTGGAAGTAAGCAGTATACACTATATGGCCAAAAGTATGTGGACACCTGACCATTACCATGGCAATACGTGCTTTATGAACGTGCCATTCCATAATTAGTCCGTCTTTGCTGTTATAATGACCTCCACTTTTCTGGGAAAGCTTTACGTTAGATTTTGGAGCATAGCTGTGGGGATTTGTGTTTATTCAGTTACATGAGCATTAGTGATGTTGGGTGATCAGGCTTGGCACACAGTCGGTGTTCCAGGTTATCCCAAAAGTGTTGTGTGTAGGACACTCGAGTTCTTTTGACACACCGTGTCTCGTTTTGTGTACAGCGGCAGTGTCATGCAGGTACACGGTCATAGTCTGGGCCTCTTGGACCCCGTTTACACTTGGTATGAAAATGCGTCAAACTGGACAGCGCTAAATACGAGTGTAAACGCAAGACGCATCCACTCAAACCATTTGCCGAGGTGGTCTGGTACGCATTCGACCACATGCCTTCCATAGTGTAAACGTTAATGCGTCCCTGACACGGATATAACGGAAATACGTCATTAATGCTGGACGCCGTGGTTGTTTTGGTAACAGCGGAGGAGCACTGATGTAAGTGCAATAACATTTTGAAGGTGTGCTGCATGTTTAACATGACTCTGAACGGGGAGCTTTGATGTTTTAGCGGAAGTGACACGGGCTGTAAGGAATTTTGAACAACAGTGACCCCTTGGAGACACATGATAGACACAGGTGTAAATGGCAGTGTGTCTCGGCTGTCCGCTTGTGACCTGATACATTTTAGAGCCAAGTGTTAACAGAGCCTTAGTTCCAGTAAAGCAAATCTTAATGATGAAGCATACAAAGACCTTCTGTACAATTTTGTGGGAACAGTTTAAGGAAAGCCCACGTACAGGTCAAGTGTCTACAAACATTTTGGCCATATAGTGGGCCATCTAGGAACTCGGTGTCTCTGAGTATTCTTGTTACATTTGAGTTTTGAGTACATTTGTTTTTGGGAAGGAAAAAAACAGCATGACTGATGGTTGTGAGGTTATAGTGTGAAATAAAACAAGATGGCTAATACTGAACAGGCCCTAGATAAAAAAAAAATGTATTTAACAGTGCTTTGAATCCTCTGGGTGAATCACATTTTCATTACACTTGATGAAACATGAATAAGGTCAGGGTGTCTTTTATTTGGCCGTTTACTGTGATTAATTGCCCTACTTCTTTGTTTTGTATGTCTTGTGACGTATGTCCGTTCCTTCCCTCCAATGCATGTCTTATGGCACTTGCCATGCTGTCATTGTAACATAAGAAATTGTTCTTAATGGCTTGCCAGATAAAATAAAATAAATAAATATTTCTCTGCCCTGTTTGTTAAGTACAAGTTTTTTTTTTTTGTTTTGTTTTTTTTAGTTCTGGTACCAGATGGTCATTATATTCTCAAAAATCTCTTGTAGTATGCATGGCCTATATACCGCTGAATAACTGATCCTTGCACGAGGACGGGCCGAGCCGGACTCAGTCTGCTACAGAGAGAGAGAGAGAGAGAGAGAGAGAGCAAGAGACGGAGACAGAAAGATGGCTGTGCAGAACAGGAACGCAGTGTTGGTCCTGTCGGGGCGAGAGCGTGGAGCTCGGATTTTAGGTTCCCAGCGGCTCCTGCAGCAGCTTGTGGAGGACAGGACACGCTGGATGAAACTGCAGAGTCAGGTATTGTTTCCGTAGCGCCTTTCAGTCTGTTCAGCTCAGACTGCTGTAGTGTGCCATGTCAACAAAGGTGCGCTTAATTAAAAAAAAAAAAAAAAAACCCAGACGTGATCTTAAGCACAGCCAAAACGATAGTACGTACTGGTCTGAGCAGAGTTTTATTGTTTTTTCCCAACAGAAAGTAGAACTGCCTGATAATCCTCGCTCAACATTCCTGCTGGCCTTCAGCCCTGACAGGTAGGTAGTAAAGAGTTATCGGGACATGGGTACTGGTACTGTGTAGTGATTAGCATGTAATATTAACTACCTCTTCTAATGCTGTTATTTGTCGTCTTAGGAATCTCATGGCTTCCACTCATGTCAATCATAACATTTACATCACGGACGTGAAAACGGGAAAGTGCCTGCACTCTCTGGTCGGTCACCGCCGGACCCCGTGGTGTTTGACTTTCCATCCAACAATTCCAGGCTTAGTGGCCTCAGGGTGCCTTGATGGAGAAGTGCGCATCTGGGACCTACATGTATGTCCTTATGTTTTAGCATGTCTCAAACTAATATTTTGATTTTATAATCTTAGGCTTTGTGCCATATATTTATCCTTTTTTTCCTCGTATGGTTTTTTTTTTTATATATGTATATAAAGTAGGACAGAAAAATTGTAATTAGTGCCACAAAAGTGTGTTTATGTTCATCCCTGTCCTTTGTTCGTAACGCGTGTTGTGTTTTCTTATGCAGGGTGGGAGTGAGAGCTGGTTCACAGAAGGGAACATAGCCATCGCGTCGCTGGCGTTCCACCCCACAGCCCAGCTGCTACTTATTGCTACCAACAACGAGCTGCACTTCTGGGACTGGAGCCGGCCCGAGCCCTTCGCTGTTGTCAAGACCGGCAGCGAGACAGAGCGCGTCAGGTAGGACGTTTACTTTGGGTTATTTTAGGTAACTCTTTAACTTTCAACTTGTCATTTGTTAATTATTTGTACAAATTCAAATCTCATTTCAGACTTGTAAGGTTTGATCCTCTTGGACACAATCTTCTGACGGCTATCGTGAACCCAACCAACCAACAGGTGCAAACCCTTTTGTTGTCCGGATTTGACACACTTCTAAAAAGAATGTTTACGTGTTCGTGTCCTGTTGAGGATAATGAGATATAAAGTCCAAGCGTAGTACGCACATGTAGAGGTATATACATCATATGCGGTTTGTGATGTCTGATGGGTAGTGCAGATATTTGCTTGTTCTATTTAGTAAATCAGTGCAAACAAACACAGAACTGAATACTTATCACCTGGTGTAAAATGAACTCTTGTCATAATTTGTTCCTGTCTTCAAATTTTTTTTTTTTTTTTTTGGTAGAACGATGAGGACTCTGATGTTCCCATGGACAGTATGGAAATGGCGCTGTTCCGCCAGCGTTCTGTGCTCCGTTCTCCTCCTGTTCGCCGCACTCCGATTTTGCACAACTTCCTGCACATCCTGTCGTCTCGCTCCTCTGGAACAACGGAACCCCACGAACCTCCTCCCAGCATGCCTCTGTTTCAGTATCCAGGGCGGAGTGAGCTCGCGGATCGGCCTCCTCAGCAGAGCTGCACTCAGCACCTGGGGCTCACTTGCCTATGCAGTCGTTGTGCTGCCACATCACGAAACGTTCAGAACCCTTCTGCTGTGCAGCCTACGGACTCCGCCCACACTCACTCTCATCCGCACCCACAGCCTCCCAACCAAGCGCGTCCTTCCACAGACAGACCCTCTGCTTTCAGCAGCGTGCATAGCGGTACTGCAGGGAGCTCGCTGCACCGAGGACTGTCATCTCTCAGAACCAGCATGGCTTTGGGTGGCACTCCAGAGCCCCCAGCTCGGCTGCCAAGCAGTGATTGGTCCAGTAGTTTGCTGGGCACCGCTTCCGGAGCTACGCTGGGCGATGCAGCAGTGAGCATTATGGGAAGAGGCATGGTGCCCCCTCCCAGGACCAGCTCCTCTTCCGTGGCTCTGCACTCCCTGCATAGGTACCCTGACAGCTCTTCCTCCTCTTCCTCTTCCCCCATCTATACGTCGGCCACCGAGGGGCGTGGCCTAGGACTGCCTGGCACTGACCCCAGGCAGGGCAGAGCCAGCGACGGAACCAGTAGTGGACATCACCCCTTTTATGAAAACTCCCAACGGAACAACCCAGCATCTATCCGCAACGTCCTGCAGTGCAACCTGAGCCGCTACTTCATGGAATACGAGCGCATGCAGGATCTGGAGAGAGCAGGATCTAGCCGGGAAGCGGGCGCGCCAGGGCCCATGCAGGACCTGCTGTCCAGCAACGTAGACTCGGAGAGAGCAGGACCTTCGCAACGGAGCTCCGCGTATGCCGGGGATGGCACGAGCAGTTCCAACCTACACCACAACCACCCTAACCGCTGCCGCTCATGCCACAACCTCCTCACCTTCAACCATGACACTCAGCGTTGGGAGCGTTCAAGCCAAGCTTCTTCTGCCTCAGCTCAGGAGGGGCCACACTGGCAGATGCCTGTGCCTGCCTTTGAGGTGCCTGCACAGAGTTCGAGAGAAGAATCCCATAGCACAGAAGAGGGGCAGCAGCCTATGCAGGGCCAACAGCCTATGGGCCTGGTGTATAATCAGGACACAGGCCAGTGGGAGAGAGTGTATCAGCAGGCCACAGCCAACCCCTCCACTGAAGCAGCACAAGAAGCCTTAAACCCGGATGTGCCTGTGGACAATACTGACGAGGACTCCCTCAGAAGGTTCTGTACATTCATGTCATATAGTTTTATCCTCCAAATTATTTCCAAGTACCTCCAATCTTATCCTCTGAACTCTTTATATTAGCTATTTTATGAAATCTTTTCAAATATTAGCAATTTGTATGAAAAATGTCACTGTTCTTTATACAGGGATGGGCAAAAGTAGGTTTACAGTTGTGAGTACATGAAACAGTTTATTCTTGTATTATTATTTTTTTTATTAATTATTATATTATTTGTATTACCTCTTATTTGAATTATTATTATAATCATAACCTGCCTGTATTTTTCCATACGAACAACTGTAAACATACATTTACCCACCCCGTCTATAACTACGTTCCTGCGAACATTCCCACCATAACCGTTCTCTCCTTCATGTCATATGAGCTGCTTTCACACTGATGTCTTTAATTGAATGACAGATATTTTTAATTTTGAAGATTGCATACAATCTCTGAATGAGAATTGTTTTGTAAAGATAATAAATGCATAAACGATAAATAAAAATGGATTTAACTGGAATATCACTAGAATGCTATACATATGAAGATCTCTTGGATGGCGTGTGTTTTCATAAATCCTAATAAAGCGTTTTTAAAATAATTTTAATAATAATACGTGGAATTACCAGGAATCAAACATGTTCTTGCATGTGCATGAAAAAGGGAAAATCAAGATTTGTTACACTGTGTCTATTTTCAGGAGGCTTTTGGAGTCATCGCTCTTTCCTTTCTCTCGGTATGACATGTCCGGTTCTCGTGATCATCCTATTTACCCAGATCCTGCCAGGTCTGTAAGGGTGTATTTAAACTCTGTGGTCTGAAATTCAGCTACTTTTCAATTTCATGTAGTTTCCGTGTGTTCTGCAGGTTGTCTCCAGCAGCATATTATGCGCAGAGGATGATCCAGTATCTGTCTAGGAGAGAAAGTATTCGTCAGCGCTCCTTACAGAACCGCCTACGCACCCTATCCACGTCCTCGGACAACCAGGCGGGCAATCCCTCCTCCACACCAGCAGAGGGCAGCGATGCTGACTATGAGGATATAGAGTAGGTTTAACTATCAGTTTGTTAGGGTGGGGCCCACTCTGAAGTGATCATGGACACGCCCTCCACATGAAGAACTGTGAAAGTGGCCCTGTGTAGGGGTGAAGAGTAATGACCATTCAGGACGCAGTATTTTAATCTCAAAACTGATACTTATTTATATCACAAATTGGTGAATCATTAGATATTCGATGTAACCTTTTTCATGCGATTTCTTAAAACTGAGATATACATCTGTAAATGGATCTTATTTGCTATTCGAGTTTAAGATGAGCTTGTGGGTTGTTAATTTTCTTCTCTATGTGCTTAATCTGGCTTCTTAATTGCTTGTTGATTCATTTTGTATTAGATTTACAGATTTGTATTTTGTATTACAGGGAGCCTGGCGACCGGACAAGACACAGAATGCCTCGCAATGCACGAATGTCTGCACCCTCCCTTGGTCGCTTTGTGCCACGGTCAGTGAATGTGCACCATGTTTGATTACTTGGCTCACTTTAGCAGCCTTGAGTATTTAATCTGAGTCTCTCTGTTTTTAGATGAAAGGAAAAATATCTCTGCATGGATTCATGTTGTTGGTGGAAAAAAAGCAGCAATTTGTTTTTGTCTTCTGTAACATGGTTTCTTTCTTTTTTCCCCCCTTTCTTTTTTCTTTTTTTTTAAAATAAAAGAAGGTTCCTGTTGCCTGAATATCTCCCGTATGCTGGTATTTTCCATGAGAGGGGTCAGTCGGGACTGGCAACCCACTCCTCAATTAACAGAGTATTAGCAGGTACATATTTTGTACAAGATACGACAAATGTGGCTAAAGAAAGAATTATGTGTTTTGAATACAGTTCACATTTATATTTGTTTCCAGGGGCTTCAATTAGTGATGGCCAGTCTGCAGTAGCCAGTAACATCGCCAACACCACCTACAGACTGCAGTGGTGGGATTTCACCAAGTTCGACCTGCCTGAGATCAGCAATGGTAATTTTCTTTATGTAAAACCAAAGGTGGAATCGAACCGTAAATGCTGATCTGACATCAGCACCAGAATGTTGTCGGGATGGGTAAAGCATTACGTTATTGTTTACACAACTAAATTTTGATATCTGATTGCTGTTTTCATCTTCTTATCCTAAACATACAGAAAGCTTAGTGTGTGAAATTGGGAGGGTGTTATCCGTATTGTTATTCTAACATGATGTGGTCATTCTCTCTCTGACTTATTTTGGTTGTATCCTGATCTCCATAGCGTCTGTGAACGTGCTGGTTCCACACTGTAAGATCTATAATGATGCTAGCTGCGATATATCAGCAGACGGGCAGCTATTGGCTGTTTTTATACCCAGCAGTCAGCGCGGCTTTCCAGATGAGGGCATCCTTGCTGTCTACTCTCTTGCCCCTCACAACTTGGGAGAGATGCTCTACACCAAGCGATTCGGTAAGTGTCCTGTATATAAAATGCACCTGAACATTTTGTTTGTCTGGGCATGGTAACGGGTTTCACATTTGTTGCCAAGTAATTTTTTGGAAAGTAATTCAGGATTTAAAAAAAAAAAGTCTGATTGGTTCATTGTGATATCCTCAGGTCCCAATGCCATCTCTGTGAGCCTGTCTCCAATGGGTTGCTATGTGATGGTGGGTCTGGCCTCGCGCAGGATCCTGCTCCATCCTACCACTGACCACATGGTGGCGCAAGTGTTCCGTCTGCAGCAGCCGCATGGGGGCGAAACGTCCATGAGGGTGAGTGATGATGTCTACGTTAGCACTGGGCAATCTGTTTCTACTGTGTAAATCTTTGCTGTGTGTTTTAACCCTCGTGGCTGTCTTACGTAGATGGTGTATAACGTGGTGTACCCCATGGCTCCAGACCAGCGTAGGCATGTAAGCATTAACTCGGCAAGGTGGCTGCCTGAACCTGGTATGGGTCTGGCCTACGGGACCAGCAAAGGAGACCTGGTCATCTGCAGACCTGTGTAAGTGTCTGGATTCTCTGGAAGACTTACTGGCTTATACTGACTTCAAGTGAGAAAAAGACTGACAATGTTCTAGCTGATTCCTTCTGTCTGATGCAGTCACTTATTAGGCTGTCGTCACGATTACGGGCAGGACGCTGTCTGGAAAACAGACTAGCCAATGATTCCTTTTTTAAAAGGTTACAGGCAAATTGTCTTCGCCCTGAATACCTTTTGGAAATCAGTGCTTTCAAGTAACTCGCCGTTAACACAGTTATTGAAAAAAGCTCCTCTGATTGCACGCCTTAGGCTGACATCAGTGTTGCTTTATTTAGAACAAGTCTGAAAGCTGGCTTAGGTCAGTTCATGGCTTGATCGTTGAATCCTGTCTCTTTCTAGGAGCACTGTATCTATGACCTGGTTATATAATATAGCCCATTGAATAAAATTTGCAGTGTATGTGCATCACAATCTCTATGGTCTTATATTTTCAGCGATTACCGTAATGAGGGAGACAGCAGCACTGATCAGAACTCGGATCCTCTATTCACCGCCAGCAGTAGCAGTCGGACACGTGGAGTAGATCGGTCAGGATCAGGAAGCCCTCTAACCTTCTTACTTCTGATATGAAATAAAACATTTACAGATTATTCTGTCTTCTCATGATTATGCACATTTTCACACTCTGGTAAAGGACAAGCAGGACTGGTTGGCGACTGGACAGAGACATGGGACTGATGAGTGCTATTGGCCTGCAACCTCGTCAGCCCACCCCCTCAGTGACCTCCCAGGGCACTCAGACGCCTGTGGTGCGTCTACAGAATGCCGAGACGCAGACAGAGCGAGAGCTGCCCTCGACGAGTGCGTTTCAGACCACGCAGTCACTGCGACACTGTAAGAGACATGCTCACACCCACTACAGCACCATCTCTTACTTTATGCCTTAAGTTTATATTTATGTTAGATGGACGTTTGTTTATTTAATGTATGGGTTGACCAGTACCCTTATGATATTGGAACACATGCAGTCTTGTTCATTGTATTATGTCTAACAAGGCCTCTGAAAAAAATATTGAGATGAGCAGCAGCGATAAGGTCTTAAGATTACTTTTAATTTTTTGGAGCACTGTAAACATTTTTGGACACCTTGTGTCAAGGAATTGATGTAAGATGTCTTTTTCTCAGTGGCAGAGACTAGTGAGGTGCAGACTGCCAGTACCGAGACACTCCCACACAGTGAGCCACCAGACACAGTGGCTCATGGAGCTGCTTCCCACGATTCCAGTACCCACACTGACTCACTGAACACCAACCACGGTACCTCTATCTCTATATGCATTTATGTTCTTTCCTTTATCTCTTTCTCTTTTTTTTTTTTTTTTTTTGGAATTTATGTCCTATTTTCTCCACAAGTTGGTCACCCACCAGCCAGCTCTCCCTTCTCATTCGTCAGCTTCTATCCACAAAGGGTGAAGGTTTACGTGATTCCTCCAAGACTCGTTAAACCAACCACCCACATCTTTTTAAACTGCTGCTCATGTTGTATCACTGGGAACTGTGAAGAAAGCTCTAGCTGGCATCTGTTGCATACATGAGCTCACAGATGCCCACGATTGATTAGTGTTGCACTGATCCCCCTCTGACCGGGGAGACCGAGTATACCATCCCTCCCAGCCAGAAAACACCCATAGCTCCTGGCCAGTGATGGCTGTGTCATCATCGGGTTTCAAACTTGCACTAATTTCTCAATAATAGGGCAAACCCTTTTCTATGTTCTATTATTATTCAGAATCCCTGATTGATCCTAGAGGCACATACCCCATTTCAAACAGAAAATGGTGCAAAGCCATTTGTAGTGTCTAATCCAGACTACAAAACGCTTTCTGACTTTTAATGCTAAAAATTCTCTTTTAAAATACTTACTGATTATTCTCACCACTAGCTGTTAGCTTATTGAATAAATTGATTAAAACACGTTTTTGGCATCTCAGGTGAGTCCCAGTCGGATCCTGGCCCGGGTGAAGATGCGCTTTCCCGGATCCGGCGTCTGATGGCCGAAGGTGGGATGACGGCGGTGGTCCAGAGAGAGCGCAGCACCACCATGGCCTCCATGGGAGGCTTCGGCAACAACATAGTGGTGAGCCACCGCATTCACCGCGGCTCTCAGACACCAGCTGGAGCAACGCAGGCGAGTAACCCAGCACCTTCAGGGGAAAACGGCCTCAACACGAGACCAAGCAGTCTCCTCTCCGACACTTCAGACAATCCTGCTCGTTCGGAGTCTCGTGGTGGCACTCCTGTAACTGAAATCCCGTCTAGGTCTGCTTTTCCCTCTTCGGGCCCTAGTGCAGTAGTGTTAGAGGCCCCAGCCATGGAGGACATGCTGGAGGACAGTCAGAATGAAGGACCTGATCCATCCTCCAGGAATGGGTACTTGGCCAACATCAGTAACAACAACAGCAACAACAATGAGAGTAGCAGCAGGAATTACCCCGATGACCTGTACAGCAGATAGTGCTTCCTCACGCTGTCCTACATGTACATCGTTGGAGCAGGTTGATTTGAATTTGGCAAGACCTGAAAGGTTCTCTGTGAAAACCTGACAGAATGAACCCCTGTGGTGGACTTGTGTGCCTGTGTTTTGCCTCCTTCTGCTTTGGCCTTATGTGCAGAAGTGAGAGTGCCAAATTTTCCACTCTGTCTCTTTCTAGAGGAGACAGCAGCCTCTCTACAAATGTTTCACGGGGAATGTCTTCATGGAAAGCCATCGTTGTTGCACTTGGTCCTTGCACTTCAGTTGTAGTTTTGCTTCCTTTGAAACGTGTCTCAGACTTTAGAGCATTCCATTGCCAGAAAGGGCTTCTACTTGAGTCATTCTTGTACCGAGGTACAAAATTAATGCGGTTCGGTTTACCGCTCCTTCAGGAGCCGTTAATGTCACCAGTCCAGTTCAAGGCATGGCTGCAGAAAACATGCTGGCTTCACAGGGCCCATGGGTCACGCGTTCATTTCAAGTGCTCTCAAATCAGGATTTGAAGAAACGTTGAAAGGACACTGCTGTCTGTTAATCCTGTAATAATCAGATTCGCCGTTTCTCTCGCTGTTTTTGTTTGCAGAAGAAAGATTATAATTGCAGCAGTATAATCCATGGTTTCAACGAATATGTAAGGAGAGTGAGCGTAAAGTAGCCCAGGTGTTCTTTTGAAATGTTTTATAATGATGGCTTTTAGGTTTCTATATTGGCAAATGCATTTTATTTATGACCTGAAAAATGTATTTCAGTTAAAAAAAAAAAAAGTGTCAAATTTAATTTCATTTAAGCTGAGTCTGAAATTTCTTTTACACCATCAAAAGAGGGCCAAAAAACAAAGCTGTAACCATGTCAATATTCTGTACCTGCAATGGTTTTGGAGGCTCACTGAGCCGAGTTCATTTTAATCGGGCTTTGTTCCCCTGAAACATGCTGCTTGTGCTCACCTGTGTTCAGCCTAGGATGCTAACGGTTCGTTTTGGCGCCACCAGTCACAGCATGCCTGTGCCACCTCCAGTGGCCGCTAGTGTCTGATTGCACTAATCACCCTGGTTTCTCTCCAGACATGTGGGGAACGACTGTCAGGACGTATCTCCCATAACAAACCTGGGTAAAGAATTATACTTGAATTACATATAGTAGAATATCTCTAAGGAGCTGGCCAGTTGTTGTGAGAGAAAAAAAAAAAAAAACGGACTTGAACCAGCAAATTGAACTTGACCTGCATTGAAACACACGTTGCTTAATCACTGAACAGAGGGCATGTGCTTGCACGTGCGTGTACTACTGTGCATGAGGTTGTATCACGAGTAAGTGTAGAAATTCCAATCGAGAAAATGACTTGAACGCTAAATGTGCTTGTTTTTAGGTAGATAACTTTGCTCTGTCTGTTCCTGCGCTTCTGAAGCTCCGAGTACTTCCTAGTCATCTCTGTCCTGCGCAGGCGTCGAGCTCGACCTCTCGTGGGTGTAACATAAGAAGCGTTGAGGTAGGCTTTCCCAGGTTCTCAGTGCTCGAGGCAAAAACATGAAGCACAGAACATCCTAGTTTTTATTTGGTGTCTAAATGGCTTTTAACAGTCAAGGGTCAATTTGTGCCCCTTAATAGCCCCGCTTTTAGCTGTCTAATATATATCCTTAGATTTTGATGTCATAACAACTGCTGAAGCACCCCACCTTCTCATTTCTCTACTACGATATTCTTAATATTTGAGACTCGGTCAGTGTTGGACTTCTTTTCATATAAAACAAGAGTGAATTCATGACAAAGTAATAGACACTTCTTTATCCATTTCATGCTTGGAATGATTGTGATTGCTATTGTTTAAAATATTAACTCGCCTCTGGTGCTGTTTTTTTCTTTCTTTCTTTCTTTTTTTTATTTTTTATTTTACAATATATGGTTAGCCCTGTTTAGTCATTGAAGACACTGATTGAATTATGTATTATTGTTTCCCCAAAACACTGTTGCTGATTTAAGATTTAAATAGGGCAATTTGTGGAAAAAGTGGCACAGCTGTAATAAGGCATATAATGACATCTGTTTTTATTTGATGTCACTGTATATCTTTTGGTCTGATAAAGTTGCTCATAGATAACAAATCTGTTCTTAGGGATTATTTTTTTGAGTTTTTTTTCTCCAACCCCCCCCCCCCCCCTCCCCCAACTGCATTTTTGCCCTCATCAGACAATGCAGTACACATCTGAGCAACACATCTCTCTCTAGTATATTATTAGCATTTTAGGTCGTCTGAAGACACTTTGGTCAACTGACGCGCACAAGACTAAAGCAAAACAAGACTAAAGATGCAAAACATGGTGTAGCGTGACAGATATATATTAGCGACTCTGTGCCAGTTTTGGTGGTCTCACTGCTGGGTCAGTGCTGAAGAAAGCAAAGGCATGGAAAAAGCAGGATGTAAAATCCCCTTATCCACTCACGTGAGAAGCATATTTTATCAAGTAAAGAAGTGTGAAGTTAAGTCTTTAGCTCAAATAGGGGTTAGGTGTTTGTTGAACAAAGTGCTGTTGGACGCCAAAGATCCAGTGTTATGGTGGTTAAAAGAGGTTTAATAAAATGGGAATATTTAAAAGTGTGAGTTTTGTTGATTTTATTAAACAGTTTTCTGACAACACACACAAGTTCTCGTTTGTCAAAGCTGTGAAAAAGACTTTTTGCATGGACACGTACCTATGAGCGCACACTGAATGCAAATTATTCGGATTAAACAGATAGAATGTTCTATAAATAGGAGGCGCAGTGTTCGTTTTTTGTTCTTGCTTGTTTTTAAGAGAGTTTGCTAGATGTTTGGTTGAGACTGGGATCCTGTGCAAGCGGGAGGTTTTTACAGCCACGTGTCTGCAAGCGTGCAGTCAGATAAGAAGCTTGTGGCAAAAACATTCCTTAACTGTTGGATGAGGAAATAATAGACGAATAATAACTACGTGATCTGTACAGTTAACCCGACAAGTGTAGATTAGAGCAGTGGTGGCACAAATTTGGTATTTAATCATTTAAGCCACTACTGTGAACGTATCTTGAAATAAAGTTTATGCCATACTACCTTCCTAGCAGGGCTTTTAGATTGAGAATACCCCTAGTCTATTAAGCAGTATGAGGATATACAGTGGCTTGCAAAAGTATTCACCCCCTGATGTTTACTGCATTACAACCTGGAATTAAAATGGATTATTATTTGGATTTTATGTAATGGGCCTTACGAAATAGTCCAAATTGTTGAAGTGGAATGAAAAAAAAAATTCTTGTTTTTAAAAAAATAATAAAAATAAAAAATTAAACCCCCTTTGCTATGAAACCCCTAAATCAGATCTGTGCTAACCAAGTAACTTCAGAAGTTACATAATTTGTTGATTAACATCCACCTTTGTGCAATCAGTGTCACATGATCTGGCACTTCATGTCAGTATAAATATATCTTTTCTGAAAGTCCCCCGAGTCTGCAACACCACTAAGCAAGCTACATGAAGGCCAAGGAGCTCTTAAAACAGGTGAGAGACAAAGTTGTGGAGGAGTATAGATCAGGGTTGGGATATAAAAAAAATTATCCCAAATGTTGAACATCCCACAGAGCATCGTTAAATCTGTTATAACAAAGTGGAAAGAATATTGCACCACTACAAACCTGACAAGAAGGCCACCCACCAAAAATCACAGACCTCCGACTCAACAAAGACGCCAAAATAACACTGAAGGAGCTGCAAAGATGCAAAGCAGCTCAAAGCCCAGACCTCAATTAAATTCAAGATTGCTGTACACCAATACAACCCATCTAATCTGAATGCGTTGGAGCAGTTTTGCCTGGAAAAATGGGCAAAAATCCAAGTGGCCAGATGTGATGAGCAAATAGAGCTGTACCCTAGAGACATCCAGCTGAGGGAGCTATTTATGCACACTGATTTCTGTTTATTTGTCTTAATTATTGTTTGTAGCACAATAAACAATATTTTGCACCTTCACAGTGGCATGTTGTGTAAACCGACCGGTACAAACCCCCCCTAAAAAACCATTTTATTTCCAGTTTGTCATGCAAAAAAAACTGGAAAAACACCATGGGGGTGAATACTTTTAAGGCACTGTATTTATTGGTCAAGACTTCAAAGCACATCTGTAAGTCATCCTGGATGAATGCCAAATGCCATGAATGTAATGTAAATGTAATGCTATTGCAGGTTATTAACAGCAAAGAGAGGACTAAATCTGTAATAGGATGATTCGTCTTTTGAAGCCGTGTCTCAGCTGTGCAGACATCTATGGGACGTTCATTCTACCACCAGAACGGAGAAGAGCCTCGATGCGTGCCTTCCTCATACCCTGAGAGATGGTGGGACCGGTCGAGAAATGCTAGAGGATCTTCGGGAGCGTGACGCAGTGCTGGTTTTGTAGTCAATTATGAGTGTTGCAAATGTGATGCAGGCATCTCCAGGAAGCCAGTGGAGGGACCATAGCAATAGGTGGTGTGGGAGAACCTGGGAGTATTCGTGAGGTCACATATAGCAGTTGCAATCCTAAAGCAACTTTTACTTTTATCCTGGTTTATAGTGCTTTTCAATTTGCTTTCATTAGTGCGGGAGTTTAAATGAAAAGAATCCCGGTGCTTTTGTTAACTCCAGAATTATTCACATCCTTCAAGAAAATTGGAGGAACCAGAGATAATATAAACATTACACACAATAACGTTTCACTCAGGCATGTGGTGAAGCACTAACCGTTATCTAACAAAAACCGTTCCCATAATAGCGTACTGCATCCACCCACGCTGAGGAGGATGGTGAGATCGGCGAAGAAGAATCCAAATATTACAGTTTCAGAACTGCACTTTGTTTCATACAGTCAAATAGATGTCACTTTTCATAATTAACTATTAGACGCCACTTCAGTAACAAGAAGTTGTTTGTAGATATATTCGAAGATCCTTCTACAAGTGTTGCCAAGCTTGTTCGATATTACAGGATGTAACTCTCAGGAGGCTTCATCGAATATTAATCAGAAGAGTGGCGATCATTTTATTCTGCAGAAATAATATACACCACACTAAAAAGTATTGTGGTGATATGAAACCCCATATATTGAAGCTCAAAGTACCATTTATTGAATGTTACTATTTGTTCACATAGGACTCCAATAATTCTCGTTTTGCTTATATATGAATAAGGTGACAAACACTTTTTTTTGGGGGGACACACACACACAAAAGAGCATACCATTGGAAAAAAAAAAATTCTTATTTATTCACAGACCTGAAGAAATATTCGTTAGTGATGTTGATTGTACATTGATTACAAATCTAGAAACATTTATAAGCATAGATACGCAGCTCATCTACCATTGCAAGTGTGCTAAAAATTCAAGGATTTTATTTTACTTGACGTTTACAAATATGAATCCAGTTGATCACGGTGTTAAATCATATCTCTACCGTTGCAGTGTTTAGATCAAATTTTTTCAAGGGCCAAAAATGTCCGTACAGACATGCATCTTTAGTAAATAATGGTTTTCTGTTTCACTATTTATAAGTATGTAGTAAATTACAGTTATCAGCTTTCTACAGAAATTATTTCAGGAATAAGGATCACAATTGTACCAACAAAAGACAGAATCAAATATAGATAGGGTTACATTTATTTTCTCTCATTGCAGATTAAGCGCCATTCCATTTAAAGGTTGGGAAAACGGGGACACCCTGGACTATTTAAGTTTCCTTCCCTTTCTTTGCCTTCTTCTCCCCGCCCTTGGGTTTGGCCGTTTTTGGACTGCAAGGTTTGTTCACCTTAATGGTCTCCTGGCAGTCGGCTTTGAAAAGCGCTTTCCTCAGTACTCCAGACCTGCTCCGAGTTCCTGCCTCACACTCCCCCCAGCGGCCGAACTTGTACTTGCAGTCAGCTAAAGGGCAAGAAAAATGTGTTTACTGGAACATTCTTAAATATTGACAGAACTGTTACTATTTGATCCATTTCCTAATACCTCCAAAGTCCTTCTTCCAGTTGCATGGCACTTTACACTTGTGTTTCCTGGTTTGCTCGTTGCACGTGGCCTCACGAACACCCACGCCACAGTCGCCGCTGTTGGGCACGCATCTCCCGTACAGCCACTCAGCGCAGTCACTCTCTGTTTTCACCTCCTTCCCTTTCTCTGTGGGAATATAAATATCCAGTATTACACCATAGCCATGTGTATGTATATCGCTCGCATTAATGTTAAACTCACCTTTTGTCTTTACGGCTTCCACGGCAATGGTCAAAGCCACAAGAAGCATGAGCGTTACTGAGAATATACCCCTCATCCTACAGACAGCAAATGCCAACAGGTTAAGTAAATCTGCTTGTACATTGTGAAACAGATGCCTCAGAGTGTTGTAGAAGTTTGCTGAGTTGCACAAACCAAATAGCAAAAGCCAGAGATTAGAGGCTTGTAGATTTTTATCCGCATGCAGTCTTCAGAATAAACAGATAAATGTAGGTGCATTTGGGTTTTTTATGGTACCCATAATATTGTAAAGCCAACTTTTTGTGAAAAATCCTATTTAGTAAAGCCAGATGTTCTGTGTGGTTCAGCAAACAAGAGTAAGAAATCTCTGGACTTGGATTTAAACAGCCACCATTTTGCAGTCTGGGCAGTTTTGTATTGGGAAGCTTTCCATGTTGAGTTTATTGACTTGTGCCATGTGTTGTTTCCCTGAATCTCTAGTTTGACTGTTTTTGCTGTGGTGATGAAAAGGAATTATCAAATGGTCAACAGACAAGCTGCTTTTGAGTTATTAGCTTGTTTTGTTTTTTTTTTACCAGAACTGGTAGTTCATTATTGGTAGTTCATTATCCAATAGGGAGAACATATTATTATGTTCTTCAGGCGAGAGGTGGGGTACACCCTGAGCAGGTCTCCTCTCTATCACAGGGCTAACACAGAGACGAATAACCTTTCACACTCACGTTCACACCTATGGGCAATTTAGTGTAGCCAGGTAACAAAATCAGCATGTCTTTGGACTGCAGGAAGAAACTGGAAACCCGGAGGAAACCCACACCGACATGGGGAGAACATGCAAACTCCACACAGAAAGGCTCCAGTCAGCCACCAGGTTTGAACCCAGAACCTTCTTGCTGTGAGGTAACAGTGAGGTTTACAGGTGCTAGCGAAATCAGACAAAAGATAACTACCTCATGACCAGTGCTAGCTCAGTCAATAAGCCACATCTCTTGATATTGATGCGCTTTGATATTGTCTTGCGCTCTGGGAACTATGGCATTCCTTTCTCCTGAATTAATCAATAAAATTAACTAACCACAGGCATCTAATGAGTCACATATAGAGTTAGCACTTTCCTCCAAATGGTTTAAGCTGCTTTATGGCATTTGCCATGAGTAACATTTTTTTTAAAATAGCCAGTGCTGTCTGTGTGTCAGCCTCACACGCCCAAATAGCACTCATCACTACAGGGGAGACTCAGGTAGCAAGTCGGAATTGGCTGTAAGTCCCAAGCTGGGAATAGAGATGGATGGAAGTATGGGTACCTTCAATCCTAGCAAAATTTATATATATATAAAGCTCCCAGTATATGAATCCGGTATGCTTCTTATTTCATCAAACAAAATACAATGTTTTAGGAAAGTGTTGCATGGTTTCTATTTAATAAAAGGAAATGTTTTATTAGTGCTGCAGTGAAAGTATTAAGAATTACTGTATGCTTTCTGGGTAAGGTGAACACATCTCATGGTTTATATGCTGATTATTGGCCTGTAAATATTTAACGGGACATTTCAGCTCGGTGAATATTTATTTTCTATTTCTGAAACTGGAATAAAGACCACAAATATTTCAGAGCTGAAAGACTAAGCGAAACCTGATCCTACCCTGCTTCACCGATTGTCAGTTCCAGTTCGTTTAGTGCCAACCACCCCGAACAGCTGTTCTAGCTATAGCTTCAACATTTGCCAACAGCATCTGGTTTATATTAAGAGTAATTCTAGACCAAAACCCCTGGATTAAGGGCTCCAATATTAGTTACATTTTCCTCTGTAACATTCTATACATATCAAATGACCCAAAAAGTCTTGCTCAGCACAATCAAATGAAAAAGCTAATGGAAAATTTAGTGCGAAACTTAACCCGTTATTATCACCTGCATAATTATCATTATTTACACGTTCACACAATTATTCTTGCTGCAGTTCCTTCCTATGTAAATGAACAAGAAGATGGATGATTTCTGCAGGGATTGGGCTTGAAATGTGCTGTTCCTGTCAAGCAAATTACAAATGATGTATGTGACGTATTTCTGGGTAACCGTGATTGAAGATCAGACCTTCACTACCCATAACGTGGTCCAGGAACATAATCACAAATTATATGATGGCATGCATTCTTATTTAAAAAAAATTTTTTTTTGTAAGAATGCATATAAAACTTACAAAAAGAAATAGAAATAATAACCCAGCTGATGGAGAATATTACTTTGCTGTAAAATAATTTTTTGCAGTATATTACAGTTTCTAAACACAGATTGGCTTGCTTGTTCTGGTGCACTGTGGAAACCTGTGGGAGGTCATTTCTTCACAGCCATCTTATTTGGCACTGATCTTAGAGAAAAGGACCATTTTAAGACAATGAAAGTGATGAAAATTGGAGGAAATATGTTCTGGGTGATTCCTGTTATTTCATCTTTCCTTTAGGGTGATTCATCTTTTCTCGTGTTTCCTATAAGACGACTAATTAAGACCACACGGCTAATAAAGCACTGATCCATTTGGCATGACAAGAAAAACACTCCAATGTACACATCCATCATTGGGGATATACAAAGGCCTTTCACATTAAACATGAAAAAGCACACAAAATAAAGGACTTCAAACAAATCATGGCAATAAATAGACCTCATGGTGAATGTTTCTTTTCTACAAAGCATTCAGCTTAGAGCCCCAATAGCTAATAACATCATACTAAGACGCCACTGTGTATGAGTCCATTTAAGTGTCTTTCTATATTTTTCTTCTCTCTACTCCCGGAAAGCACAAACACATCAGTTGTCTTTTCATTACCCCATCCCTCCATAATGCAGTCCTTCTTTCACTGCCATTTTCCCCCGGGTTCATAAATGTAAGGGGCTTTTTGTGGGAACTGAGGGGCACTCTTAAAGGCCTCCGTGCCGGATTGAGAGAGAGCAGCCCGATTCAGTGCCTCGAAACAAAAGGCGGCTCTCGCCTGTTTTTCTTCCCTTCTTCTTTTTTTTCCCCCCAAAAGAGCCAGAGCACAGATCCCATGCAGTGTCTCTCGGCAAGCTCACTGAATGTAAGCTTATTTGCATCGGAGGACAAAAACAGCTCTGTAGAGGAGCGACGGGATGCTAGCCGCCTGCGGAGAACTGCAGGCCTGAGGCTTCAGGATTCACAGATTGCCAGATAGGATTTTATTGTTTCCAGCCCCATCAATGTTGAAAATGCATTTGAATTGTAACTCAATTATATCCAAAGTAAACCTTCTCTGTCCAATGTCATCATTTCCATTATTGGAAATGCATTTTAATGTTGGGAAACAGCCCAATCTGGCAACACTAGCTACATTATATGGGTGGGCTTTTGAACGTCCCATTCCCACTGTAGTCCCCCTGCAGCCACCTGCTGCTGTAATAACCTCCACTTTTCTCCTAGATTTTGGACCGTGGCTGAGGGAATTTGTGATCATTTTGCATTACTGAGGTCAGGCCTGGCATGTCGTCAGCGTTCCCGTTCATCCTAAAACGTGTTTGTTGGAGTTGAAGTCAGGGCTCTGAGCAGGAGTTCTTCCACAGCCTTGGCAAACCATGTCTTCATGGAGCTCGCTTTGTTCACAGGGGAATGGTCATGCTGGAACAGGTTTGAGTCTCTTAGTTCCAGTGACGGGAAATTTTAATGCTACCGCATACAAAGACATCCTATACTTTGTGCGCATGGCAAGTATGGCGAAGGAAGACGTGTGTTGTGTTGGTTAGGTGTCCACAAACTTTAGGTCATATAGAGTATATAAAACTTGGGTTCACTGGGAAGTGCGTTCCCATTAAGCAAGTGCTCATAAGCTCCTCTTCCATCTTTTGTAATTTTGTACTGGTAATAGCTGACAGCTGAAGGAAAAAGGGCCCGAGGAAGCAGACTGGTTTGCAATGAGTTTGAAAAGTGGGTCAGTGACGCTGGCAACGAAAACTGCACTGGCACTCCTGAGGGCAACGTCTCCATCAGCCAGTGAAAAAAACAGCGGGCACTGGTGCCATGTTTCGCATTATAACCAACAAAATGGGCTATAGGATTGCATCAAGCAGGACAGCTGGTAGCAGTGTGAGGTTTAAACGCCCAGTGCCAGTTTCTCATTAACCAATCAACGATCTGTTAGTACAGTTTAATGATTTTAACAGAATGAAATTCTTAAGAGCACACCATCATGCCAAGCCTATTCGGATACCAATTATACCTATAACGTGCCATAAGATTTCCCTTCTAGGAGAGACAAAAATACTATGGTGTGCCTGCTATATTACGTAAGACATTAGAATAGGCTACACATTTAAATAGACTAATTATGCAACTGACAATCAGAGCGCTCGAGGACGCCAGTGAGAGACAGAGCAGTTTTACACCAGTGTGAACACAAAGAGATGAAAAGTACAGCTGCTGTATAGGCACATATGTTAATATATTAGAAATGCACAAATGTAATAAGGAGAGAAAAATGCTACTTGCCTTGTTGCTGTGGGAGAGGTCCTTTGCCACCAGAGAGCGTGTATGTTTGTGTGTGCGTGTGTGCGCGCCTGCCTGCCTGCGTGCGCGTGTGTGCGTGTGTATGTATGTGTGTGTAAACTGCTTTCCTAGCAAGTGGAGCTCCTCCTCCGCTACTCTTTGTTTTGGAAATCTAGTTTGAGCTGGTCGCGCTGCAGCGCCTTTACATCCATCCTCCCGAGCACAGAGCCACGTGACCTCAACTTCATCCTCACGTGAATTCATCTGACTGTCTGTCTATCTATTTATCTATCTGTCCCTCAGTCTATCTATCTGTCTGTCTATCTATCCGTGAGTCACTCAGTCAATCAATCATCAATCTATCTATCTATGAATCAGAGGAAGAAAACAAATACTTGTCTATCTATCTAGTCTGTATATCTATTTATGTATATATCTATCTACCTATCTATCTCTTATTCTGTCTATTTATCTATCTGCTATATCTAAAGCACAATAAATTGTCTTTATTAGGACAAGTACTACAGAAGGATGAACTGGAGCGAGAAAACAAGAGCTGATCTGAGCAATAATGCATGAGTGGAAAAGGTCAGTACACCTACCAGCACATGATGCATAGTTAGTGACAGCCAGGACCTGCTTCTTCTAGATGTACATGAATTGCATGATGCTGTGAAATGCACATGCTTTTGTAATATCTTTTACCTTACTGATCCAGCTCATCATTTAGCGCGACTGTCATCTAAACCATAAGCATGTCTTGCGACAATGCCATTCTGTTATAGCACATTGTACTATATTACCACTACTTAAAAAAACAAAGAAAAAGAAATTTAAAACTTTATTTATTTATACAGGTAGACAATAACAAACCAGCAAATATACTGTAAATACTATAATCTATTATCTAACAGTTTATTTTGTATTAGTGGGATTAAAACCATTGCCTGTAGGTTCATTTAAATTTATAAAGTAGTACAAATGCTTTGACAGGATTTTGGAACGGTATCGTTACTCACACATTTTTAAAATGTTTGATAGATATGTACACATAATGTCTAATAGTGAATTGCACAGCAACTCGAAACAGAGCATTGACAATGCAGTTTAACTCATAATTCATGACAATACATTACAAAATAATAATAATAATGCTGATGCAATGAAGGTCTCTATCTAACTCATGACAGTACATTAAAAAATAATAATAATGCTAAGGCAGACTGCATTAAAAAATATATTAAACATAAAACATATTCAGTACCTGAGGATATGCCACTAACAATTGTGTAAGCACAGAAGACACTAACCAAAAGATGTAATCTCATTAGGTGTAAACATGTAGTTGTCCTCCCACAGATTGTTTTAGTAGAAATCCCAACACCGTATTTTAATCTTTCAATGTGGTCTGTGGCTTAAACGTAATAAACCAAGGGCAAGCATCTGAAAGATTTCTGGTGGGCTGTGAAATCACATGTAATGATTTCATCAAAGACCTCCTACAATAATTAAATGGTAACTTATTCCTAAAGACATCATGACCTAATGACCTAATATTATTCCTTGCAAGAAAATCACACTACTTTAAGTGTTCTTTAAACAATCAGTGCAGTGTTCCTCATCTACAGAAGAAATCTGCTGAAGTAAGCTAGTTCAGAATAAGATTAAAAGAATATCACAAAAAAGAGTCAGCCACTAACAGTGTCATTTAAAAAGATTTACAGAATCATGCGACTAGCAATGTTTTTGGAATAAAATACAAGCATTTACCAAAAAGACAGAAGCGTTTCATAAAGCTGCAGACGGGGAAAGAAGTTGTCGTAAAGTCTGAGTCAGTCAAAATTTCAAAAGCAACAGTTTAATATTACTAAAGTTGTTAATAAAACTAGACCTAGGACTAGCATAAGTGTCTAAGTGTCTGGCAAGCAAATATGAAGTTAAAAGTAAGAGATTCCTAAAATACAGAAAGAATTAGACCCTTTTAGCCACAATGATCTGTTTTGAGGTTTAAGCGGTTTGCTTAATAAAAAGCTAAAGCCACAGTCAGATGTACTTCTGTTCTTCTAACCCTGATATCCAACATATGTTTGCCATTATAATCTAGGAAATTTAGCATTTGGCACAAAATGACCCCCAGTACAAGAGAAGCATATTCATACAGGACATAGCATGTTGTCTTTGTTTGGCACTGCAGTCAAGAAAGAAATGAACCCTCTCCATTTAGACTGACATGCTGTCCAGTGCTATCATTAGACCATGCCAAGAAAAGCATGAATTTTCCAGTGGACAGTTAAAACCTGGGGACAGGATACAGACAGTTCAAGCTATTGGTTATACCGCTGTCTCATGGTCGTCCCTCTGAATCAGCTGATGGTGCTGCTGGTTCTCCAGATACTCGGCCAGCCGCCAGTCCTGAGCTCTCTCGGCATGTGTCTTTGCAGTGTCACCCTGAGGAGAGAACAAAGACTTAACACTAGGTCTGCTACAGGAGGTAAAGGTGGTGTGCTGACCACGCCCTCACCTGTAGGTCAGTCTTTGTGAGGGAAGCACCCGCATCCACCAAGTAGCCACAGATCGTCCTCTGGCATAATGCAGCAGCTTTGTGCAGCACGGTCTCACCTCTAGATTGTGCATACACACACAGTTTCAAGACTCTTTTACAGCTCCATTTCTCTAGTTCAGGGGAAGGGAACCCGAGCCATGGAGGGCCAGTGTGGGTGCAGGTTTTTGGGATGACATTTCTGTTTCCCCACCCCTGCTCTAGTTTATCGTTACTGATATAAATATAACTGCATTAATATTAAATCATGCACTCAAAAAATATCGCAAATTATGATGCTTGGTAACTTGGGGTATCCAACAATACAGAGTAGAAAGGCTTTATAAAGATTTTATATGTAAAAATAAAAGAAATAATAATAGTAAAAAAAAAGCTCAAATATAGTTCAAAGAAGTGTGAGTAAATGCAATCGATCCATTGCTCTCTTGCAGTTTTACTTACGTCTCTTTTTCTGCAACATCCAGGATACTCGGTGGAGCTGCTCATAAAAAATCACATAAAAAAGAAAGAAAAAATATGAGTCAGCACTCGTGACTGCTAAGTCATTGCCTTACATGATGAATAACCATTTCGTCCCTGTACCATTATCTATGATGTATCTGACCATTTCCTTGTTGCCAGTATCTACAGCATAGTGGAGCAGCGTACAGCCTAATCCATCATATACTGCAAGATTGGCTCCTTCTTTGTGTAGCTCTACAAGCTGCAAAAATAAGACATCAGAGATGATTTGTATGGAACGAGCAAAATATAGATGGCACTGATACAATACCCAGTATGGGTATTGAGCCAATGCCAGCCAAAAAAAAAAAGGATATTAGACTATGCAACAAACAGCTTCAGAAAAGGGTTTGGAACTGTATGAGATTGAAATTGGATAAGACATTATAAGAGATTGGAACTGCATTTGGAACTGGAAGAGACTGGAATTGGATTTGGAAATGTAACAGACTGGAATTGGATTTGGAAGTGGAAGAGATTGGAATTGGATTTGGAACTGTAACAGATAGGAATTGGATTTGGAAATGTAACAGATTGGAATTGGATTAGGAAATGTAAAAGATTGGAATTGGATTTGGAACTGTAACAGATTGGAATTGGATTTGGAAATGTAAAAGATTGGAATTGGATTTGGACCTGTGATAGATTGGAATTAGATTTGGAACTGTAACAGATTGGAATTGGATTTGGACCTGTAACAGATTGGAATTGGATTTGGACCTGTGATAGATTGGAATTGGATTTGGACCTGTGATAGATTGGAATTAGATTTGGAACTGTGATAGATTGGAATTAGATTTGGAACTGTAACAGATTGGAATTAGATTTGGAACTGTAACAGATTGGAATTGGATTTGGACCTGTGACAAATTGGAATTGGATTTGGAACTGTAACAGATTGGAATTGGATTAGGAACTGAAACAAATTAGAATTGGATTTGGACCTGTGATAGATTGGAATTAGATTTGGAACTGTAACAGATTGGAATTGGATTTGGAAATGTAACAGATTGGAATTGGATTAGGAAATGTAAAAGATTGGAACTGCATTTGGAACTGGAAGAGACTGGAATTGGATTTGGACCTGTGATAGATTGGAATTAGATTTGGAACTGTAACAGATTGGAATTGGATTTGAAAGTGGAACAGATTGGAATTGGATTTGGAACTGTATGAGATTGGAATTGGATTTGGAAATGTAAAAGATTGGAATTGGATTTGGAACTGAAACAAACTGGAATTGGATTTGGACCTGTGATAGATTGGAATTGGATTTGGAACTGAAACAAATTGGAATTGGATTTGGACCTGTGATAGATTGGAATTAGATTTGGAAATGTAACAGATTGGAATTGGATTTGGACCTGTGATAGATTGGAATTAGATTTGGAAATGTAACAGATTGGAATTGGATTTGGAACTGTAACAGATTGGAATTGGATTTGGAACTGTAACAGATTGGAATTGGATTTGGAACTGTGACAGATAGAGAAATAAGGGATTTATTATATTTGATTGAGTGATTGTATGTGAGTTTGTGTGAAAGAATTTAACTCTGAAGTTAAGTTACAAAAAAACATATTTTAAAGCTCAATAGTTTCTAAATAAAACGATATTGAATGACTATCAGCTGATATTCAAAGTTTCAGTATCTGTATCAGAAAAGAAAAAGATGGTATCATGCCATCTCTACAGCAAAATCCTAAACATTCACTCATCTTTATTAACCAGCTGGTCAGGGTCAGAGTATCACATTCAATAACAGGTATAAAATGTATTCATATGAACGATTTCCTCACCTTTTTAAAATTATCTGACTTCACACTTGTGATCAGCATCTTCATAGTCTCTATATTAAAAAAGAGGTAATTTAGTTCTCCACCAGACTGCAGTCTTATAAGCAATTACAGCAATGTTTTTTCACAATTAAAACTTGTAATTAAAAATTCAAGAACTAAAAGTGTGATTTTATCAGATTTTTAAAGCTTAATATGATCTTCAAAATAATGATTTTTACCTTTATCCATTTCATTCTGGACTCCATCATCCAGTCTGTGAGTACAAGAGGAAGACATATTTAGTCAGTGAGCACTATCAACACATTCATTAAAAACTTTGTAATGTTTGAAAGCTACTTAGTGCAGAAAGTGTGCGTGTGTGTGTGTGTGTGTGTGTGTGTGTGTGTGTGTGTGTGTGTGTGTGTGTGTGTGTGTGTGTGTGTGTGTGTCAACGATATGTAAAAGCAAACCCAGTCATCATCAGTTGTGCTAGATCACAATTCTTTCTCCTGTCTTTTGCAATAAAATGAACAAAAGACTGGAAGTGCCTTCATTTCATTACAACCCTCTCTTTTCTTAATGTTTACATTGGAACACTTTTTTTTTTCCCCGAGTGAGAGAACTACATGCTGCAATTTCAGTGCTGGAAGAGGCTCTTAAGCCACAGCGCTGTGGTACAGGATTAAATTCCTCTTTGCGGAGCAACCCGGACCTGATCCCTTTTGCACAAACCACATTAACTGGCCATTCTTCAAATACATTCAACACATGAATTGGCCTGTCACTACTCAGATTGGAAATTTACGCTCATTTAAGTCGAACTCTCACTTGCAAATGTCTGTGGATGCCAGTGCATCGGCCTGTCCCTCTGCATCAGAGATCTTTCTCTGAGCTGCAGTTTGATCTTCATTTACACTGCCAGAAAACATGTAGAAAACAATAATAGACTTGAGCTGATGTGGAGGACTGTGTATAGTGTACACTAACAAAACTATGCCAGTGGGTGTGAGAACAAAATCCTTCTTTACATTTAAAGGATTTAGGAAGATTTAAAATATATACATAAGTGCTTATATTGTTAATATGGATTTAAAATGCATGCAGAGTTAGCAGTCAATTATAGCACTCTAGGAAGTCTATTACAGTGTTAACAGGCAATGTAAGGCAAATTAAATCTTGCACCAGCTGAAACTAAGAGTAAATTTGCTTCTTATTGTAATGGCGTATACAGCTTCAGGAGATTAGCAAGATGCACCACAAAATATACTTGTTACTCATGTGAATCAAATGACAGAACAGCATAATAATCAATTAATTGTAGCATAATAGTCATCAAGCTCTAGGGTGAAATCAGCAACCTTATTACAGGCAGAGTTTTACTTTTTATAAATCAATATAAAAAAACAGAATTTTACCTATAGAGTGGTGGAGATGCTGCAGGGCATGCTGGGAAGGCAATCTGGTCAGGGCTATTCGAGTTCTCTCCCAGTGTGTCTACAATTTCTGGCATTCCAGTAGAAGTGCCCACCGTTTCCTTAGTGACCAGCTCGGGGTCCAGGATGAAAAGCTCGTTCTGCGAGATCTCAGTCACATAGTTCAGATGCTCCTGAAACAAGCAACATAAAAGGCAGAACTATGTCAAATGAAAAGACAAAGAACAGCATTAAAACGTACCCACATACTGTAACAATTTTATATCCTCAACATAAATACCTGAGCACGGTCTATTCTGTAGAAACGATCTGCAGTTGTGGCTGTAAAAGTAAAAAGATGGCATCAAAAAGCCAATAGCTGCCAATGTACAAATTACAACTTATAAATTTCACTTACAGTCTAGGAAGCACCATTTTGGCGAGAGCTTTGGTATGTGTGCTGTGTCTGAATTCACACCAACCCCCTCCTGAAAAGAAAAAAGAGCAACCCTCTAACTGAGTGGGATTACTCGTAGTTACTGTGTGTTTGTCTGACTTTATCTTAAAATTACTTTATAAATATTGAATCATATTAGAATCATAATACTTACATCACATTTTTTCACTTGTTAAATTACTTAGATGTAGTAGATTTTCAGTAAGTTTAATATGCATATAACTAAATACAAATACAGCACTTTGTACAAGAAAACAGCAGTTTGAACGTTTGAAACTATTCCATTTGTAATTAAAAATAAAAGTTACACTACCAGTCCAAAGTTTGGACACCCCTTCTAATTCAATGTTTTTTTCTTTATTTTTATTACTTAAACGACACTTCACGTCTTAAAGTAATGATGGACTGTTGTTTCTCTTTACTTAGTTGAGCGGTTGTTGACATAATAATGGATTACTCCAGTTGTTCAATAAAAAATACTGTATTTTTATCATTTACCATTTACTAGTTACTGGATGTCTCAAACGCATTAAGAAGGCAAGAAATGCCACTAATGAGCTTTTAACGAGGCGCACCTGTTCACTGAAAAGCA
>JAQQZR010000012.1:17590351-17601195 GCA_030068235.1 Notoglanidium macrostoma
TCATGCAGCTGGGTAAGATAATGCCCACAATATCATCAAGCTAAATGGGGGCGACTTTGAAGAATCTAAAATATGAACCATATTTTGTTGGGGGGTTTTTTTTTTTACACTTTTTTTTTTTACTACATAATTCAGTATATGTGTCGCTTCATAGTTTGAGGTATTCAGTATTGTTTCACAATGTAGAAAACAACAACAAAAAAGAAAAACCTATGAAAGGGAAGGTGTCCAAACTTTTGACTGGTAGTGCATATCTAAAGGTTTATTATTTGTCAACTTCATTTTGAGCAAAATTGTAGTTACAGGATAATGCAAATTCTGATCAGTTAATAGCCTTTCTTTAAAGAGCCTGATGTATAGATTATGGATGAGCAGTCAGAGCTAGACTCAAATGTGCATTTCAGAACCAAACGTACCTCGTGAAGCCTCTCGATGTGCAACCGACAAGTCTCCAAATCGCTGTCCGCCCGGACAATGATGATTCCCAAAGGAATTGCTGAAAAAAACAAGAACGTCTAATGTGTATGCCTTCTCAAAAAACAATAATAAATACTTATATACATCCAGTGCTTGAAAAACAAGTGAACCACTTACAGGCTTTTTTGAGCTGATCTTTGTCATAGTGTAACGCCTCATAGTCACGCATGCTTATTCGGCTCACTTGGATATGCAGCTGTTCAGAGATGGGCTGCTGACTGAAATCACACACACACCAAAATAAAGTGTGCATTAAACATTTTTTAAGTAAATAAATGTCACACGTTGTTCAGCCATAACACTAACACCACCTGCCTAATATTGTGTAGGTCCCCCTTGTGCTGCCACAACAGCTCTGCCCCATTGAGGCATGGACTCTGCAAGACCTCTGAAGGTGTGCTGTGGTGTCTGGAACCAAGACGTTAGCAGCAGATCCTTTAAGTCCTTTAAGTAATTTGCGAGGTGAGGCCTCTATGGATCGGACTTGTTTGTCCAGCACATCCCACAGATGCTCAATCGACTTGAGATCTGGGGAATTTGGAGGCCAAAGCAATATCCTGAACTCTTTGTTATTCCTCAAACCATTCCTGAACAATTTTTGCTTTGTGGCAAGGTGCATTACTGAAAATGGCCACTGCCATAAAGGAATATTGTTGTCATGAAGGGTGTACTTGGTCTGTAGCAGTGTTTAGGTAGGTGATACAAGTCAAAGTAACATCCACATGAATGCCAGGTTCCTAGGTTTTCCAACATTACTCAGAGCATCACACTGCGTCTTCTGGCTTGCCTTCTTCCCATAGTGCATCCTGGTGCAATCTCTTCCCCATGTAAGTGACACATGCACCTGGATTTCCACGTGATGTAAAAGAAAATGTGATTTATCAGACCAGGCCTCCTTCTTCCATTGCTCCATGGTCCAGTTCTGATGCTCACATGCCCATTGTAGCAGGCTGTTATGCACTGTGTGTCCTGATACCTTTCTATCATAGCCTATTATACCTATCACAGTTATTTCTTGGTTGTCCTTCCTTGGCCCCCTTTTTAGGCACTAGCCACTGCATACCAGGAACACCCCACAAGACCTGCTGTTCTGGAGATGCTCAGCGTCATCTGGGTCATCACAATTTGGCCTGTTTCCAACACATCATCTTTGAGAACTGACAACTCACTTACTGCCTAATACATCCCACCCTCTGACCACTGCCATTATAATGAGATAATCAATGTTAGTCATATCACCGGTCACTGGTTTTAATGTTTTGGCTGATCTATAGCATATATAGCCCGTTACTCTGATATTTGTTTATTCTGTACATTATAGACATAAAATACTCAAAAATATATTTTAACAATAAGACTCATAGCTCATTTTACCACTCTGACCATAGTTAAAGAGGATTATAAACAGACAAATAAATCCATTTTCAAGAAGCTGGAAATGTTCAAACATCTATGATAATTGAAGTAATAAAGGAGAAGGTTCTGTTTCTGTGACTCACTCATTGAGCTGTGGGAGGGAGATTCTCCTCTTGGTCTTCTGCAGCATGTTGGCCTGGTTCCTGAGCATGATGTGGATAACGGATGGAGCTAGTCTGCACGGCTCCCCATCCACCTGCACAGGAATGGGCTTGAGGGTGGTGAGAGTCACTTCCTGACACTGATGTAGCCTCTCGCCGTGGCCTCCTACCTGCAGCGTGGCCTACAAGAACATCCACAACATACACACTGTCTTAATAACCAAAACAAGGATATCCAGCACATTCATGTAGTGAATTTAAGTAGAATGTAATATTTTATCATGCATACTTTTTATTGCTTTGGCACTTCCAGCTCATTTTCCCCGACCTCTCTACTCTTTGGGCAATCGACTTACATTCATACAGTATAATTTTTCTGAGTGTCTGACAAAATCTGAGTATTTAAAAAAAATGAAAGCAGGTTGTTAGTTTTCAGCATTATAGGGGACATTCCATGGAAAACTGATTTTTCTTGTTGTTTTTGATATAAGTATATTTTTGATATATATCGATGTGGCTTGGGGGGCGTACTGGGCCTTTCATAGTGTTATATTCCCAGTCTGTAATGGCTATAGAAATAAATAGGCAGAGAGATTAGGCTAGCTGTAAAAGTACATGCTTTTTATGTAGAATCTCCTCTCATTTTTTATGGTACCACTCCCTTATTAACATATGACCACCCATAGAAATCTCAATCAAGTCATACCAACCCTGTTGGAGTCAATCACCAGACCACAAACTGTAAGTAAAACATTAAAAAAAAAAAAAATTCAAAATCAAACATTAAATGCTTTGTTTGATATTGTAGTAGATTTCTCCTTTTGTACTGAACCCTTGCTTGCTTGCATGACCAAACAAAGCCCTCAGGTAACATTGGGCACACTAGCTGTGTAAATATTATATGTATATTCAAGGGAATATTTGTTTCATATGTACACAAGCATCTGGATGTCATTATAAAAACAGCAATGTGAAGACTGTAGCAAAACAATTCCTTCTGCATAAATGACAGAGTTCTCATTTAACCACGTTAGCCAATCAGAGCAAAGCTATTTAAGATATTTAATATGTGAAAGCACAAACTCACCCATCTTATCCTATAGGGTTTTTTTCAATAAAACTCTCAGATTTTACAAAAGCATCTCAAGAAATCATATAAAATTATTGAAAAGTATATGGCATGTCCCCTTTAAGCGCCGGGAAATTGTTAAATGAAGGTGAGTTATGGGAGTCTGGCACCATCCGCCGTTTGTTGTGTTTCGCACTTTTACAATATTTTACAATTTAGCATATGCCCATTGATAGCCACTGGCTAACCAGTGGGAATAGCGTATGAACCAATAAAGTGAGCAGAAACATAGTTAACACTTGTTTTACGGATACAGTTATTAATTTACCAGAGAAGTCATGGTGAATCCAATAACTTCTATGTAGCCGTCATCGTGCCTCTGAGGTTCGAAGTCATGGTGATCACCAGGGTTGCCCCATGGCATTGTACCAGCACAATATCTTTAAAAAACAAACAAACAAACCATCACTTAGCATAGTACACTCGTCATAATGTCAGACTACATATTGCGTGCTATATTATATACATAATGTGTGCTACATATTGCTCACTAGTCAATAAACCAAAGACAGGATATAGAGATGTTACCTAGGAATGTTGAGGAAGAGCAAACACTGTAGCTTCATCTCCTGAACTTTACAAGTGAGGTCCGTACCATCACACTGGATATGTTCAGCAACAGACAAGTAAGACAGAGAAATGCAGACGTAACTTCCATTTTTTCGGATGCATGTTCATTTTACAATTTTCTCCGACTATATGAACGTGAGGGAAAGTCACTGGGATAAAACATTTTACTACTCACCACCACTCTGATGTGCTTAGACAAGTCTTTAGCGCTGCCCATTAGGAAGTCAGAGAATGCCGTCTGGAAGAAAGCAGGAAAATCAATACATGTGAGGACGTACACAGGGATATCCTGCATCCAAGACACATCACACTCACCCCTGCGTAGAACATCTTGTTACGAAGACGGCTGTTGAATTTTTCAGGTTTGGCCTCTGAGAAAAAAGGAGAGAAACAAACAGCTTATTTTAGTTGATCATAATGCGTCTTTTAAAGGTTTAGTTTTCTGAAAAACAATATCAAAATTACGCAAAGTCAAAAAAACATTTAGTGCTGCACCTCGGGATTCGTGGAACTCTAAGGTCACGTGTGCATCAAAACCCAAGCTGAAGTAGTTGTTAAAGACATCAATGGGAAGCTAAATTTATATACAGGAAACATGAGATTAGCCGAAGGATTCAGGAGTGATAGACTTTCATTCAGTTTATTAGTCAACAATTCATCATTACGTCGATTATCTATTGGCAATCTTGTCTTCAAAAATGCAAATATTACACCTTAGCAAGTGATAATATCTTAAACATAGTCAAATGTACTGTATTTACTATTTCCTGTTATAGGATTACGAGAAACAAATGTAAAATAATTTGTTAAACATTTCATTAATTTCAAGATTGAAATAGTTCCACTCTCAGATAATTATGCTCATTTTATTCATTTACTTCTAGATGGACACAAAATTACCTGCCAATAAATAAAGAAGATTCAAAACTTGAAATTAGTGAATATGTCAAAACAAACCCTGGTTTAATATTCCTATATTAATAATCTTTATTGTAATCTTGCAATAGGAAATACTAGATAAATTTGACTTTGTATGATTTCTTTCACTTGCTAACATGAGAGGATCGGTGTCTGTTCAGGGAGCATGAGCTGACCTTGTCTGTTTGGTGTTCGTCTTTTTCTTCTTCGCTGGCCTCTGGATTGGGCTCCACACTGAGGTTCCAGCGGTCCAGCTGCACAATGTTCCCATCCTCCACATGAGAAAGAATTTTAGACACTGGCTCGTCTGTGTAGCCCTGAACAAATCACACGGATAAATCAGTGATACAGTGTAAAGTTTGAGCTTCATGTAGGAGGTAACACTTTTATTACAACAGCAAAACAACAAAATACTACTACTACTACTACTACTACTACTAATAATAATAATAATAATAATAATAATATAAGAAGAAGAAGAAGAAGAAGAAGAAGAAGAAGAAGAACACAGGATGAGACAAATCCACCAAAAACTGAACGATTACGATAATCCATTTTGACAGATTGATGAGAGAAACAAATAGACCACAGGGATGCCTCCTCCAAAAAGTCATCCAGGTCTTTTTGTTACTAATTTGCATGCCAGAAATATCCTTAAAATTTACTTCAAACAGGAAGGAAACTATTGAAGAAAAACTATTTCAGACATTTGACCTTCAGACTTGTGACCCTCTTTATACTGTTTGGTTCAACAGATGCAAAATCTAATAATTTCATCTATTGGTTACAATGGTAATTCCAAATATATAAAAAAATAAAACATAGTTCTTGAGATATCGTGTTGATCTTGGATGGATGCATGGACGAATAGGCAGATGGACAATCTGAAAACATAACGCCTCCACCACTTGCAGGTGGAGACATAAAGGTAAACATTATGACCATATGAACAATCTAAGCAAATCAGGCACATACCGTAACCTACACAAGCCACTGCTAAGCAAATCATTTCAAGAACATATTAGGGCATTATGTTTTATTTACTCCTCCCCAGTTGAGTGTTCTGGCCAGGTCATTTCCTGTGCCAAGTGGGAGGACAGCAACAGCAGGTTGAGGATTCAATTGCAGTTCATCCAGCACTGACAGGATCCAGCCGACCTGCATGTTCAAAAAGTGTTCAGTTCATCTTATCAGCTTTCATACAGCTGACTTGACTAACAGAAAGTTAAACAATTATTTCGTTTACACTGAATGGTGTATGAAACATTAGCACTATTGATTAGTCTAAACAAGGAAGCTGCTTGGAAAGTTCTGCATTAAAGTCTAGATCATTGACGATGTGTACTGACCGTTCCATCTCCTCCACACACCAGGATTCGCAGGTTGGGCACTTTGCGGTACATTTCTAACCTTAAAAATGAGCACAATGGAGCGGGGAATTTAAAATTGTAAAGTCTTTCTACAAAAGCAAGAACTAGATCCCAGTATCAAACTGAATGCAATGGACTGACCAACATTTCAGGCCTTACCCCTCTCTAGGCCCTCCTTGAGTGAGATCAAACACTTGTCGTGGGTTTAGGTACCACAACAAAGACCGAATAATTTTCGTTCCCTGATAAAAAAAAGACAGAATTAAATGTATTTGTTAAAAGGCTCTTTTTGGGTAGTACTTTGGAAGTAAACTGGATCATGCTCACCTGATTTCCACCACTCTTTGGATTCACAAACACAAGCAATGGCTTCATGAGCTGAGAGGGGATTGGCTTGACTGTAAAGTGTTTCCATTTGCCGTCCTAGCACAGGGATTAAAAGCAAATAACTTCCATACAGTAGTAATATAGTAGTAAAGAAAAATTCATACAGTAGTAGCTGTATATACTTAACCAAAATGTTGCCAATGCTGGATATGTTCACTTTATCATTCTGTTCACAGAATTCATGGTACAGCATGAAACTTAATGGTTTACCTCTGTCCCTTTCTTGCTGGCCTTGCTTTTCAGGGATGCCTTTTTCCTCCTTTTACTAGACTTTAGGGAAGCCTGAAGGAATCAAAATAGGATTTTAGGCAACATTCTGAACTATCTGAAGAGCACAATGTCCGTAATATCGCTGATCATTATCCCATCATATGGGATTTACAAAAATCTCACTTGATCACTTGTCCCTGGACAGGTGCGGGAATAAAAAAGCATCTACATGGCAATAGGGGTGGATTTTGTTGTATTTTTGAGAATGGAAGGATGCCAAATAGGAGTGGAATTTGGTGCGTGTTTTGTCAGTGGAAGGGTGCTGAATAGGAGTAGAATTTGGTGTTGGATTTGACAATGGAAGGGTCCTGCATAAGAATGGGAATTGGTCTGTGATTTGACAGTGGAAGAGTGCTGAATAGGGGTGAATTTTGGAGTGGGATTTGACAGTGGAAGAATGCTGAATAGGGGTGGATTTTGTTGAGTTTTTGATGATGGAAGAATGCCAAATAGGAGTGGAATTTGGTGTGTGTTTTGACAGTGGAGGGGTGCTGAACAGGAGTGAACTTTAGTGTATGTTTCTTCTTAACATGTAAGGATGCTGATTGAGGGGTTGTGAGCTTGTATAACCATCTCTGGAACCACTATATAGATAAACGGTTAGCCCCCCTTGGTGGGAGAGATGAGTGAAGGTATATGCTGTATGTATATGCTTATCTCTCCAGCTGTAATATTGCAATAAAGCTTCAATTATTTGGCATAGATCTACTCTTCTGCGTTTCTTTTGTGCACACAATTTATATCAATGATAGCTGAAATATATGCTTATTGCATTTTGAAGGCTGTGAGAGAGCAAATTTGAAGAAAGAAAGAAAAAAAATCTCAACACAAAACCAGATGTTACATGTTATAAATATAACAGGACAGAACAACAAAGCCTTGGGGAGAGGGCTGAGTCTACACCTGCTGTCTGCGCACTCGGATGATCCAGGTAGGAGGTACTATAACGGCAGCATGCGCACCAAGAGTGCAGGGCTCTTCTATGTGCTGTAGCATGAAGCAGGTCACCTTATTGTGGTACTGCAAAGCATACACAGAGCCATTAAATTTATTGCTCTTGCTATGTTCTTTCTGTTACATAAACACTCTAAGCAGATCCATTTACCGCCTGTTTACACCAAGAGCAACTGATGGCCACAATGTCTTTATTGTGGAAGAATTTCTGCTGGAAACCCTGCGGAAAGATGAAATCATGATTGTAGCATTTTCAATTTATGCAGAACAACACAATTCCATGCAATGCAATGCACTGTTACAACAGGGCATTAAATATAGAGTTGTATTTTACTGTCAGTAAACTGTAACAGACCTTTCCGCATTGTCTGCACTTCCCATCCTGCCGCCTCCTGTGGACCCAGTGATGCCTTACAGTACATGGCTGAAAAAACACAAACATATGGACGCTAAAAAAATATTAGACAGCACGGATATACTGAATAATTCAGTTTAATGTGACATGTCTTACCTCTCGCACATTTCTTGTGCCTGGATCCCGAAATGATGGTTTACACCTGAAATTAATCTAAAAAAGCAATGAACAATGCACGAATGCATTCAGTAAATATAATGTAAAATCAAATGTGTTTGTTCATGTTCCAATCTTAAACCTTTACCTTCTCTAGCTGGTCCATGCATACTGTATGGACTGCTATTTTGCAAGCTGCACATTTATAGCGAGGCAGCGATTTTTGCTGTTGGTTAGAAAACATATGGTTATAGACATTGTATTATTCATGGATCAGTGTCTGCCACAAGGCATGTGCTTACCCAGTGTCAGCAGTGGTGGGTGCTCTTGCCAAGGTTTTCCAAAGATATCAAGCACTACATTACTGTATTTGATGAATTTATTTTAACATAATTACCAATATAGGAAGTATTTTATATATATATATTTATGTTATATATTTTTTTTAGTTTGTTTAGTACAGAACAGTACTAAAAAGGAAGTGTAAAAGAGGAAAAGCAGCATATGTGCTCTGCAGAAAGCTCACCAGTGATTTGGCAAAACAATAAAGCTCTCCAACATAGCAGAAATCTCCAGAAAGACTGGTCTCAAACCAGACGTGCTGTCCGAACTGAGCATTCTCCTGTAAGGGTAGAGTAGATCCGATAACCAGACCTCACTGTGTTTATCAGGAGCAGTCCTACCATCATTATGTAGTAATATATGTGAATACGGTGTTACTAGAAGCTTGTTAATGACTCATGGATTTTGATCTACGAAGATTAAGATTACTCTCCATGGTAATCTTAGCATGATTCATCCAAAATGGCAATGTTGGTTCATTTATATCCACTTATATAGTTATAGTGCATATTCTGTAAGAAGGAATTATTGCTTTAATAAAAACTGCTAGCAAGCCACCCATCGGACTGATGCTAATTAGCAGAATGTGAATACATGAGCTCATTATCCAGGGTAGCAGGTAGATGTGTCATATTATCCTCATAGAATAATGAAACTCACAGTCCAGTCGACTGTCTGGGAGATCTCATGGTTAGTTTCAGACTTGGTCGCTGCCAACGTATTGGACTGGTTGCCTTGGTTCTGAACACCAGACTTAGCAATGGCTTTCCTGAAACAACACAAATGCCATACATGCTTATGGACTAATACAAGTGTACATATCATATTCCACATAAATTTGTTTGCATTCAGTACAAAAGCTTTAAAAGGGAAAAAAGACTTAAGAACTATGACTATAAATATAGTATTTGGCAGGTTTTAACTATTCTGTGAAATGCTAATAAGAAGGTGGACTAATCAGACGTGATACGTGACGTTGTAGATCTTCATCCCTCTCATTTTAGCTGTTTGTGTTTATATCATGTACAGTAACATAGCATAGGAAATAAATCTAATATCTATGATTGCAATGTAATCCTAAAAGCCTCGTTTCAGCGGGTATTCCTGCAGTCAGAACACACACTGCCTGAATAAAGACCAATAATTAGCTGCTACCTAGCTACTAATTTCCATGTTAATGATCATAGATATTATGAAACCTGGATGCCAGATTCATGCAGCTACAGCACCATCCTCTTGGTGGACGAAACTTTCCATAGCATTCATGAAAACTTTTGCAAAAATGCCACAACACTGTACAGTATTTGGATGTAAGACTCGTTGGTGCTTCAAAGTTCAAGCGAACCAGGAATTAAGAACCAGGCCATTGTATATTTTCCTAATAACACTCTAATAACATGTTTTTTATTCTGATTAAAAGATTACGCTCGGAATCTCTAGTCCGAGTTATTGTTATTTGGATATTATTACAGTTGTTTTTGAGTGTTAGTAGTTTTAAAATGATCTACAGCAGTAAAACACTCATTCAAATCTTTTGGATGATGATCATTTCTGTACAATTGTACATTTACGTCAGCTTACACCCCACTGCTTTGCAGTCAGTGCACATACTGTGTAATTACATTCGCATCACCTGCATTATGCCGAAATGTATGGTGTTTGTAACAAAGCCAATCTAGAAAAAAAAAACAAAAAAACAAAAAAAACATAAAGCGAATTACAGACAAATTTAGCAAGGCTGGCAGGTCCATCTCTCCATAGACTTGCACTGGGTTATAAGTGATTCTCATGGGTATAGCCTGGGTGCTGATTTCTGAAAGCAGATAGCAGCAACACCTAATGCAGCATTTATGGTTCTTATATCTATGGCTAATGACTCAGAAGAAGGAGTGAGTGTAAACAAAGACCTGATATTGTTTCTGCTATAATTAACAAAAGAAAATTAAATTGTTTGGCATTACACAAAATAGCTTGCATCACAGCAGTGCTTCTTAACCAAATACCAATTAAAGATGATAGATAAAATAAATAAAAATTAAATATAAATTTAAAAACGTAAATACAACTTTCTACATACTGGTGCAGTACCCATAAAAGGAAATGCACCTATAAACCTTCAGCTACATTGTATGTCCAAAAGTATGTGGACACCTGATCATCACACCCATATGTACGTTTTTGAACATCCTATAAATTATAAATTAAAATTATAAAACATACAAAGATCCATCCATCCATCCATTATTATCTATACCGCTTTATCCGTCTGGGTTGCAGGGAAGCTGGAGCCAATCCCAGCATCTTCGGGTGAGAGGCGGGGTTCACCCTGGGCAGGTCGCCGGTCCACCACAGGGCCAACACAGACAAACAGCCACACACGCTCACATTCACACCTATGG
>JAQQZR010000012.1:17621643-17638858 GCA_030068235.1 Notoglanidium macrostoma
GTGTGTGTGTGTGTGTGTGTGTGTGTGTGTGTGTGTGTGTGTGTGTGTGTGTGTGTGTGTGTGTGTGTGTGCGCTGTACAACACAAACTACAGCAAAATTCACTATCTGCAGTCAGTCAAATGGGCAACTTAAACTTTCTGACAATTTAAACAAAGGCTCAATTCAGCTTCACTCATTTGGTGAAACACATGCTGATTCATCTATGCGGCATTATTTCACTTTGTGTTGGGCGTTCATGAGGGAAGTGAAATGTTAACACTGTCCTGGTTTGAATTTACTGCGTGGTCCAAGCGTGTGATACATCGTGGGCCTCCAGTACAACGGGACAGTGGAATATAGAAGTGCACTTCTGCTGCACCATATGCAGCTGATATCCATGAGCGTATGAACATAATCCCCACCTACACACCACGCACTGTTAGATAACAGGTATAACAGGACAGAGAGGCAGTTTGCAAGAAAAAGAGTTGATGATGAGGGGGGTGAAAATGAGATTTAAACAAATGCAGAGAGGGAAAAAAAATGTAAAGTTATTTTTCTTCTAATTTGCTTTGCGCCATTAATGTTTAGCTGAGTCGATAAAATAAATTAAAGGCAGCAGTACAAGTGTAGGGATGATGGCCCTTTTGCAGCAATTACTCACAGTGCTGTGCTGCAGGAGTATGTGTGTAATAAAAATATCAGATCTTCTTTGGCTCTACCATTGTTAATATTTACGATTAATCCTAGCTTTCATTTCGCTAAGTACACAGACATGGCAGAGGACCAGCCAAGCCTTGTCAGGTAATGTGATTGACTTTTGCAGCCTGTGTTGGAGAGTAGAATAAAGTGGCAGTTTTTATTTTCACCTATCCATGTCAAAGCATTAACCTGTTCATTTCAAATTAGAAGAGTAACTGAAACTTAGTAGTGAACAATAATAAGTCATAGCCTGACTACAACCCAACCCATATAATTTAAAGCCAACACTACTGTTAAATAAAACAATAAGAGTTTCTCAACCAGGATAATTAGTTACTTACAATGTATAGATATGTGGACACCTCACCATCACACCCATGTGGTAGATCTCTTAAGTGTTACCACAAAAATGAAAGCACAAAATTGCATAGGATATCTTTGTAAGCTGAAGCATTATAATTTCCCTTCACTGGAGCTAAGAGGCCTAAACCTGTTCCAGCATGACAATGCCCCTGAGCACAAAGTAAGTCTCCATTAAGACCTGGTTTTCCAAGGTTGGAGTCAAAGAACTCAAGCCCAGTGTTAGTACCTGACCTCACTAATGCTCTTGCTGCTGAATGAGAACAGCTCCACAGCCACACTCCAAAATCTATTGGAAAGCCTTCCCAGAAGAGTTGAGCTTATTGTAACATGTTGAAAAAACATGTGATTGGTCAAGTGTCAGGTGGCACGGTGGTGCAGTGGTTAACGCCTCACATCAAGAAGGTTGCAGGTTTGATCCCTAGGTTGATTGGGGTCCTTTCTTTGTCGAGTTTGCAAGTTCTCTCCATACCTGCGTGGCTTTGTTCTGGTTTCCTCCAAGGACATGGGCTCTGGTTACAGTCCAAAGACATGCGACATGGTCAAGTGGATATTATAAATTGCTCATAGGTGTGAATGACTGTCTGTCTCTTTCTTAGCCTTGTGATTGATTGGCAACTTGTCCAGGTTGGAGCCCAGCTCTCACCCGAAATAAGCTGGGATTGGCTCCAGCCTCCCCCATGACCTGAAATGGATAATTGGCATAGAAAATGGATGGATGGAGGGATGGATGGATGGGTGGAGGGATGGATGTAAGGATGGTTATGCATCCACAAACTTTTGATCATAGTGTATCGTGTACATCTGCATACAGACACTACACTTGAGTTGAACTAAGTTACTGAAACACAAAATTATAAAATAACAAACATTGCTCCAAATATGTCACATACATAGCAGCTTATGTAGAAATTTCCACATTCAAATCTCTAAAATTTAACACAGGCAGCAGTGTTGGAGTCCTGGGTGCTCTCATCTGTTTAAGAGCTCACAGGCTCTAACGGGCTCCTGCAGAGGCAGATTACCATCAGTTAGCTCTTCTGATTTTACTATACTTAAAAACTATAACTTCTTGATTGCTATGTCCCAGATTTGTTCTCTTCTGTAGAATTAACAACATCTTTTATTACATAATAATAATATTATACTGAGAACAGAAATAGAGGCGACAGCCTTGGCACTTCAGCACTTTAAAAATCAAGCCTGGTCGGTGTGTCTGTGCCAAGCTGATTCTCCCTCTCAAAGTATCAACCTTCTGTTGATAAGAAATGATAAGAAATGACCACTTGACATATTTAATATGCCTCCACAAACTTTGGTATTTTTGTGTGAATCTGTTTACTTTAACATTAAGAAACTTAGGTTCACACTGATAACATGTTTAATAGGAAAAAAAACAGACAGTGCAGATGCTGGTGAATTGACCAACACCAGAGCATACAGAGACCAAAGAACAGTGCACAAGCCAGAACCCATTATCTACTATGCAAACCCTTTAATGTCTGCATCAGAGCATGCTTTGAGCTCTATGTCCGCATACACAAAGCCCTTTTTGAACAGATGAATTTAAAGTTATTTGGGCACATTGGTGTTTGATGTAATGGCCCAGGTGTGGCCGGATAGCCTTTGTTCCTCCAAAGCTACTCTGTTCATCACATCCATGCAAAAACGCAGAGTTCATTCAATCTACGAGACCAGTTGTGGAGTCAATATGGAAACAGACTAAATTACTGGCCAGTGTTTTCTGTCAGTGCACTTCTGATGAGTAATATTGTTGCATGTTTATTTTTGGGGACAGAGAAATAAGAAGCTTGCTTCTGCTTCCATTTACAGGGAAACTAACTACTGCGTTGCTTATCATAAAAGAACGTTTTAAATAATAAACATAAGCTATTACTACTGATGCAGTTTGTTCTTTTTGTCAATGTAGTCTGTCCTTATCGCAATAATAATAATAATAATAATTATTATTATTATTATTATTAGTAGTAGTAGTAGTAGTAGTAGTAGTACCATTGATATTTCTTCCTTTCTTGTTCTAGACTCATTTTTATACTTCTTTAATGTGATGTGATCTCCAAGATGATGTGACTTAGAGAGTCTGGTAAGATAAAGCAAAGAGTGGTTTCTGGATATCATCACCTTTATGGTTTTATAATGTAAAATGACACAACAAAGCAAAAAGAGGCACAATGTCTGGCATTACACAGAAGCCCAATATGATTTGTGGCTTTTGATATGGAGTGCATGGTGGTTTTGCGTGACTGAATTAGGAGACATTAGCAACGGAGCCAGCACTCATATATATATATATGTGTGTGTGTGTGTGTGTGTGTGTGTGTGGGTGTGTGTGTGTGTGTGTGTGTCTATGCATGTATAGATGTCCATCTGTGCATCTTCGTAGTAACTAAGAAGTATACAACAGGATAAAATCAATTGAACGAGCAAGACTTGTACTAAATGTCAGTTTACGCTGGGTACAAAGGCATCAATAGTGCGTTTATATAACAGTTTTGTAAACAAGCAATTTATATCAAGTAATTGACATTTCAGACACAGTGTCCTGATATTTTCTTTACATTTGCTCCGTCAACAAAAATAATCCCCAAAGAAGACTGACTGATGCTAAATACTAAATATAAACACTTTTGAAATTATCCCTGTTCAATCACATTAGTGGACTGGAACTATCCATCCATCCATTCATTATCTATACCGCTTTATCCGGCAATCTCAGCAGACGTTTCGGGCGAGAGGCGGGGTACACCCTGGGCAGGTCGCCAGTCCATCACAGGGCCAACACAGACAAACAGCCACACACGTTCGCAATGGGAAATTTAGAGTAGCCAATTGATCTAATCTGCATGCCTTTGGACTGAGGGAGGAAACCGGAGCACCCGGAGAAAACCTACGCATGCACGGGGAGAACATGCAAACTCCGCACAGAAAGGCACCCTGGGTGAGCCGGGGATCGAACCCAGGCTGTGAGGCGACAGTGCTAACCACTGCACCACCGTGCCTGCTGGACTGGAACTAATGATTATATTATAATATTGGCACTATATGGCCAAAAGTATGTAGATGCCTGACCATCATACCCATATATGGTTCTTCCTCAAACTGCTGCACACAATTGTATAGAATGTCTTTGTATGCTGTTACATTAAGCATACAAAGACATAAGGGGCTCAAACCTGTTACAGCATGACAATGCCTCTATGCAAGTGAGGTCCATGAGGACATGGTTTGCCAAGGTTGGAGTGGAAGAACTTAACCTGAACAAAGCCCTGACCTCAACCCCACTGAACACCTTTGGGATGAACTGGAACACACTTTTTCGATGTGCCTTCCCCTCTTTTTATTTAATGCAGAAGGTGGCCTTGTGTAAAGATGATTCAAAGAAATGAATACAGCATCTAACAGGTTGTCACTAGACCCTAGACACACACACAAACACACACATGAGTGCTGGCTCCGTTGCTAATGTCTCCTAATTCAGTCATGCAAAAGCACAATGCACTCCATATCAAAACCCAACCCAGTTTACTGTGGTGTGTGCATAAAACATGTAAACTACCAAAACACAGATGGCTAAACTGTTATAGTAAGATAACTTAGTATAAGAGTTTCAGTGAACTCAAAATTAAAAAGGCAACCAGGTATCTCAATTTTTTAGGTTAAAACAACAATTTTTTTGTTGTTTTTTTGTTACAGCGAATCATTTATAGTTATACGGTAAAATAGTTTTGACTGTATATTTTATGGTGAAAGATCATTGTATATTTGCAGCAACGTACAATTAAATAAGAGCACTACTGTAAACCGAGGCTCAGATTTTTGCTTAAAAATTAGCAGCCAAATTGTGTGTTTTTATAGTTTTTTATAGTTCAGTTTTTTTTCTGGTGTTATACTGTTCAATTGCTGTACATTAAACATTTATAACTGCAGCCATTTTTTGCTGAAAGTATCTTAATATCTTTTAGTATCTTTTGCTGTATAAGTATCTTATACAGATAAACAGAAGTTAAAAACCAAATAATTAGTTGGTTTCTTGGTCCATTGGTTCATTTTTTCCCAGTTTAAGATATTTTTTACAGCGTACCTAGCATGAGCTGATGATGCAAAATCAAAATCACACAATGGGAATTCGTTGTCTCAAATGAATTACTTCATGTGCATATGTGTGAAAATGAAGTAACTAAATAATGAACTTTTTTTGACAGAACTGACAGAGCAGCCAGAGAATGAGCAGGGAACAGGAGTGAAAAAAGAAGCGGAACAGAGAACGTGTGAAGGCAGAAGCAAAAACAGGCAGGCAGAAGATAAGGAGTAGAACAGGGAGAAGGAGTAAATAGAGCAGCAGTTCAGGTAGAAGGAGTGGGTGTTTTAAAAGGTTTTGAACATGATACAGGTAATAAGACTGTGTCTGTATTCACATCAGTGCTTAGGCACAAAAAGAGGACTTTTAACAGCTGTGTCCAGATGTTTTTTAATGCCTCTGGCATCTACTCTTTAGATTATTTTATTTTTTTATTTGGATAATCTTTTGGCAGTACCATGATGTAGCATCTGTTTTACATGTTCTTTCCATGTGTTTCCTGTTGGTTCTACAATTTTCTCCCACATATCATATATTGACTACTCTAAACCCCCAAGTGCCCCAGTGTTCTCCATCACAACCCTGACCAGGATAAAGCGCTTACTGAAAATGAATGAATGTACAACAACTAATAACTATGACTGACTGTATTACTTAACAAAACTGGCAAATTGTTTGATCAGATGCCTAGAGGCACTACCAATGCAGAATAACTCCTTTACCATCTTATAATGTTTTCAAATCCATAAATTTATAATTGTGTGATTTGTTAACACCTTGGCAACTTTCATAACTTCTTGTGAATTTCAGGACAGAATGGCAAGCTGTTTGTTCCGACAAGCCCGGTTTAGTTGGACGGATGTGATCTGTGTGCAAATTTTTTGTGACCTGAAGATCTCAAACAGGCACTTACAGACCACTGATGTAATTGTGGCGTGCTATCAGAGACCCACCTTGTTGGCTATGGAAACCCTGCTCGCAAATCATTACCTTCAGACCCACTGGAAAGATGAAGATAAAGCCCGTCACCATGTTGCAGTGGAAGGAACAGAAACTGACAGAAGCCCTGATTAGTTCCATGGAAGAGGAGAAGTAAGTGTCTTCACAGTGTTGGAACACAGATTAAAATAGCTTGCAGCAGGTATGGGCCAAATGCTAGAGCTATTAGTGAGAATGCAACACAGCAATGAACTAGAGTGCTCAAGGGGGCCTAGTACTGCCTCCAGCAATTCCTCTTCCACAAGCAGAGTGACATATCAGTTTAACGGCCATCCTTAAACGCTTTACCTTTAGCAACCAAAAGGCGTTTACAAAATGTCTCAGAGTCCCTGTGTTTCTGTGTGTACTTCCCTATCAGAGGACTGGCTGTTGGACAGTCCCAAGAGCAAGTGATGAGCCAGAAAAGGCTACTAATCTCACATGTTGAAGCTCTAGAAAGGAAAATCAATTAAAAAGAAAGATCTTTGGCACTTACACAGACTGTTCATAGTTACGAAGCTTGACTTGCAGGCTATGCGAGCCTTTCTAACAGAATACAGAGCTGTCTCAGTCAAAATGGCAGACAGAAATTTACAAGTTGCCACACATTGCCTGTATGCAGACTTTGTAAATCTGGCAGGGATGCTGACAGCAGCAGCCCCTGAATGTTGCACCAGAGACCATTACAATGTTGTCTGAATAGCGAATGACTTTCAGTCATATCGCAAAAGCTTGAGTCAATAATGGTGATAAGATCAAACAATGTTGGGATGGTTGAAAAAGCTTTGGAAGTGGGCAAATGCACACCATTCTCAGAGGGCTGCGTACCTAGCGAACCGAAATCCATCAAACAGCAGATGTGCTTTCTCACAGCTATAAACAGGGATTGTCAAATCTACAAGACGGAGGTTCAGTTAATCATTAATACTTATGGCAGAATGGAATTCTGTTTGCATACAGACAGACAACACACTGACTGACAACTTTCACTGATGTTACTCAGTTCCCACTATCCATCAGAACAGACCACCAGTCCCAGATGAAAGGGTCACCATGGCAAAGCAGACAATATGCAATGGATTTATGGGTATGACCCCTGGGGGTGACCCCAACAGTTTGTGAGGTGTCAGACACACCTGTGTGAGTGCACATGCTCCATATATGCATAATAAATAATATTCTATTTCCTAGGGTCCTCTTGGGTCTTGCTTCTGATGAATATAGGCAATACCTTATTGACTTATTGAATATAGGCAATATCTTTATTGAGTTTTCTGAAGATCTGAAAATGTTTCGCGACTATTAATGAGAAATATGAATTACAATGTGCAGATTTCTAAGGTAGCCACAAAGATACTTTAGAAAATCAGCTCTTCTGGCATTTTTCAGTAACATAATTACATGCTTGGAAACTGAACATGAATCTTCTACATATTTGCAATTCTATGTATATGTTTTCACTCTCTTTACATGACATCCACTTACTGGTCTTATGGTACTGACAAGATAATGCAGATGGATAGATTGGTCAGGTTTGTCCAATGGAATACTGGCTATCAAGAACATGTAATATTATGTCTCCCTCTACTGACCAAAATGTTTAATGGGGTAATGTTTTATTGTCTCTTCAGTTCCGTTTGAATGTTTTTAAAAACTGTCACTTGAAATAAACTGCTGGTCATTGTTCATTTTACAAAGTTTTTCCCAAAGTTTTTATTTAATCATATTATGATAATATTAATCATATGAACCAGAAGAAGTCATGCTCGCTGTTAGTAATTTTTCCTTAAAAATGCCATAGCGAACAGAATTCATATTAATTTCAACCCTAAAACCCATTTATTTCTTGTGGTTTATCTGAGACCTCCCTTGGGCCATTACAGTTCAAAAGAAGTGTTCAAGTGTTTCATCTTCTTCGCCATTTTTAGTTTATCTCACTACAGATCTCACCGAGAGTCTTCTAACAGCCATTAATGACACACTAATGTCATGAGGCCTAAACAATAAAGACTGTCTTTAATTTAGCTTTCCCTTAAGAATGGCTTTTTAAAACCCAATTTGTATTTTATTCTGTTTATTTAGAAAGAATAAACATCAGCTGAAACTAGAAAAAACAAGAGTCCTCCAATAACTGATGCCACATAAAACCACATTTTCCAAAAATTTATTTTATGTTGATGTTAATAAACATAAGTCCAGTTGTTTTTTCTCCAGCCTAAGGCTAATTCTATGAAACACTAAATAATAAATTTTGGCCATTAATTCCATGAATAAACTAAATCTATAATTAACATTACTAAAAAGCCACAGTAGATATCACACGATCTTTGCACAGACTCTAAAATGCCCAGGACTAATTGATACTGATTGGAGCAGTTTTTGTCTATAACCTAATGATAGGCTGTGCACTTTTACAGAAGTATGCGTTGTGACAATGCAACTGGTCACCAGACAAAATGATTATTGGATGCAATGTTATCTAATGAGGCACATATAGACGAACATTGTGATAATATAAAACTGAACTCTCAGTGGTGCAATTGGGATAAAGTTTGCTGTTAAAAGGGACTAAAGGTGTCCTTACACAACATCTGAGTCCAGGTTATATACTTATTTATTAGTGTTCAATTTATGTAGGGCCTTTCTAGCACCCCAGGTCGCTTTACAAATTATAGCTGCACCATCATCACTTATAATGGTTCATTTAGAGATGCTGAGCTTGTAGACTGTAAACAAATATTGTTTGCTTGAAAAATGATTGATTCGGTTAGTCACACTGAGGCCCCTGTTTTGTTTTTATTTTTGCTCCAGTACCTGGCCTGTTACGTTTTAGCCTTTTAGGATATTTAAGAAGGGGTAACTATTATTATATGAACACTATTTGGCCTAAGGATTGTGCACAGCTTACCATCGCACCCATATGTGGTTGTTGAACATCCCATTCCAGATTTAATCTCCCTATAATAGCCTCAACTCTTCTGGGAAGGCTTTCCAATAGCTTTTGGAGTGTTGCTGTGAGGATTTGTGCTCATCCAACAACAGCCTTAGTGAGATCAGGCATTGACGTTGGGTGAGGATGTCTGGGGTGCAGTCAGTGTTCCGGTTCATGACAGTGGTGTTCAGTGGGGTTGAGTTCAGGGCTCTGTGCAGGACACTCTAATTCATCCTCTCCAACTTTGGCTCACCATGTCTTCATGGAGCTGGCTTTTGTGCACAGGGGCATTGTCATGCTGGAACAGGTTTGGGGCCCTTAGTTCCAGTGAAGGGAAACTGTAATGCTACAGCATGTTGCTACAGCACACAAGGGCATTCTATACAATTGAAGGGCTTATTTCCAAAACCCGCTAAGTTCATTTTCATTCATGGACTTAGCAGGTGTTGGAAATAAGCCCTTCAGTTGTGTGCTTTCAACTTTTTTAGCAACAGTTTGCGGAAGGAACACATATCAAATGTCGGCAAACTTTTGCCCATAGAGTGTATCATGATATGCAGATAACAAATATAATCAATTTGCAGAAAGAGTATTTCATCATATTTAGCTTTTGATCATATTTACACCGCCATACCATAACAAACTCAAATAACTCCTCTCTTCTTCTCAAACCGTTTGAAATACGTTAAACGTCATCTCACTAATCTTCACAGCCCTTTGGAACGATCCAGAACTATCCATTTAAAGGTGCGTTAGGTACGATTAAGTCTCTAATGGATTAAATGGGTGGAGGCAAAATAAGGCTTGAATTATTTTTTTACTCACTTTGCCCAGCCCCATTTGCAAGTATGACAAATCTCAACCCCTAAAACTTATGGTAATATAACTAGAGTTAGCATGCTGAGTTGAGTTATGATTAGCAAGGACTGTCATAACATCACTTTCAAGCACATTGGACATTCTCGTGCTTGAAAGCCAAGTTACAGCTCATTACATACAAACATGCAAAATTCTCCTTAAAATGATTTGAGAAAGAGCGTTGTGGGCGTGGCTATAAAAACGACTGACAAGAGGTCAATCCAAACACAAACAAACATTCCGGACCGGAAGGCAGGTTTCCAAACTGCTTTTTTCAGCTACGTAACGCACTTGTTCTCTGAAAATGGCTGAAGATGTGTGTTTTTTTTAATCATTTCTACATAATTCTCCCCATTACTTGTTCTAGTTACAAATAAAAAAAATATTGGCTATTGCACCTTTAAGAGGGTTCTTTAAGCACTTTAATGAAAGTGTGAGGAATAATACCCAGGCTCAAAAATATGTCATGGCGGCGCAGCACAAAAATACTGTTTATTGGTTAACGGAGCAGCAGCAGCAGCAGCAGCATTAGCAGCCTCCTCTTTCATAACACGGTACCGCTCGCCTGCGCGCGCACTCAGCAAGAGTATTGTTTCTCCACCGATTAGCCAACAGCACAATATGATTACCGATGCACGTGCATGGAGGTGGGGGGGGAGACTCGAGATACACAAGTGTAAAGCGTGTTGAACTACAGACAAAGTACATGCACTTTGTTAAAAGCGGGCCTGCGTAGGATTCATCCGTATAACCAAAGGCCTCCTCTTTCTTCTTCTTCTTTTCTGGGCTACTTCTTTTGCTCGGCGTTGAGTTGAACGGAGTTGCTCGTGCCACTTCTCTCCAGATGAGTTTCGCCGAGTTTACATCCGGGTTTTTCCCTAGGCAATGGAAGTCGCAGTACCACTGTTCCCTAGGCAAAGTGAAATAAATTCGCCGCACCGTCACAAAAAGTAGTTCTGTTTTAAAACACGTTTCGCTTTCACTTCCCCGCACGGATTTGACCAGCAGCCATCACTTTAACATTCTGCCGTTTGATATAAAGCGATTGAGCGCACCATGAAGCTAAATTCACACCTTCTCCGTGTAGTTTGAACAGCCCCTTCGTCTCCCTCTTCCTGCGCGCATTGATCGTTTTTGTGCTGCGGCCGTGGTGAATGAGATTGAAGAAGAGTTCTTCTTGTTTTGTATCTCAGTTTCTCTCTTTTTTTTTTAACGCACAAATTAAATTTAAGCAAACAAAAACAGGATTGGATCGTCCGACTAAATCCATGCTGGAGTGCCGCTACAGTTATGTAAGGGGTCGTTTCGGAGATTGTTTGCCGAGATATTTGGGGGGTGTTTGTAAATATTTATTTAAATAATTTGTCAGAAGGACTACTGCTCAAGTGAAGAGTGCAGGGTAAGTGCACCTTGGGCTGTTTTTTTTTTTTTTTAATATTATTATGATAACTTTTTATTCTCGCCGTTTTCTGGACTTTGGTCGCTTTATTGAGGCGCTTTTGTTTTCGTAGAGGTTGTAGGAGAGGAAGTCTGGGTGCCTGCCTTGTCGTCGGTTTATCCTTATTCTAAGAGTTGAGTGGTATTCCTGAGTGCAGTGCTTATTGGAGCAAGGCAAGCGAAAGGGGCCGAAATTAACTTCGTTTACAAGCGCAACGAAATCTTTAGAAAGAGCCAAGGAGAGGGGAAAAAATCTTGTTTACATCCGGCAATTTGTTGCGGTGTTTAGAAAACGGCCGCGCGCCTTATAAAACATGCTGCTCGTAGTTAGCCTGCCAATACAGTTATTTGTCGTTTCAATTGGCTAGCGCTAGCCTGTTAGCTCTAGCCGTGTTAGCTTCTCATCTGGAAAGCGTTTGTTAGCCTGCTGAAGCCGAAGTGCTAGCACGATGCCACATCAGTGTGTCCGAGGCTCTATTTCTCTATCTTTCTGTCTGTTCTGGCTAGTTATTCGTTAAGAAAACTAGCTTACACAGTTCACCTGCTTGTTCCCGACAACCTGGGGCGAGTTTCTGACTTGTTAGTAAACGCAGTGACGTGTTTAAGAAATGTTTAGTCGGTCCGTCGCTAAGTTGTGCAGGTCGTGCTAATGCACCTAGCTAGCTTGCACCAAGTAACAGGACTGGAGCAGATTGTTTGAGGTTCAGCTAGCAGCGCTTAGCTTTAGCCACCCCAAACTCAAAAGCTTGGAAACTTTATTTCATCTTTTATTTTCCTCCCCACTCCTGTTAATGAAAGGATCCCTCCAGGCGTAGTAGAGGAGGTGGAAAGCTAGGCCCGTGTTGGGATAAAGTGCACTTTTCTGCCTCGTTGCCGTCTCCGAGTCCCGCATCATCCTCGGTTTATAGGAGCTGCTTTAGGCCCAGTTAAAAAAAAAAAAAAGTGCTGTTGAACTTTAGCTGTTCCTGTGCACCTTGCGGGTTCAGATACACACTCGCTTTTAATGGGTGACGAGCACTTATTTTGCGTTAGTAAATCCCTTCTGACTGTGTGGTGGTCCTCCAGGGGCAGATGGAGTTTTGTTGGTGTTGTGTGAACTGTTTGTTTTTGTTTTTAAGACCTCAATATTTAAACTTCAGCCTTTCCAGGAATAGCGTCTCAGTGTTTGGCTGTGTTTATTTTTTAATCGTGATCACGTGACTCTCCTGTTTATTTGTCTATAAGCTGTTGAGTGTTTGTTTAGATTAAATCCCTACAATTTTTATTTTTTGTCCATTTCCAGTAGAGCTCGTTTAGTGTGTGCACCTTTTAGTGTGTGCACCTTTCACCTGGGGAGATGAGTACACACGCCACATCAGGGCATTCATGTACGTCAAGGGTGTACAAACTTTTTCCAAGCCGGGCCGGTGGGGTCCTAATGTCTGAGACTACTAGTGAAAATGTTTCTATTGCGCATTCTTTTTCTAAAGTAATACAACTTTCATTACAAGTTATTGTCGATATCAACTTGAGTGGAAAACTGTATTGACATGAGTTTCTTAGGATTGCGTACGTCCCCTGTTTGCTTTAATGAGAGCGTGGACTCGAGCTCCACAAGTGTGTACAAATCCGTATGATTCGTTTACACACACACACGGTCATAAATATCTGTACCACAGAACTCAAAACTGTGAAATTCGCTACAGGAGTCATACACTGTTTAACTTAGAACTTAAATTCAAGATGCATTAGGTGAGAGTTTGGGTAAGATTACGTTAAATTTGGAATTTGAATTATCCCCGCCCATGTTCATGAAGCTCCGCCCCAGGATCTAGGTGGCCCCTGGATTGTCTATAAAGTGACTGACAGGTGACACATTCAAACACAAACGAGCATTCCCGACCAGAGCTCTGTTTTCCAAACCTGGCCATAATGCGCTTTTGCTAAGGTTATCATGTTCTGCGTGTCTTCCAAGTTATTTGTACAAGTAAAGAAACAATAAAAACAATCGACGATAGCACTTTTACCTTGACGTTTGTCGCCCTAAGAGACAACTTGCCACACCAGTCATGTTCTCTGACATTCAAGAATGAACAGAATACTTCATTATCTTAAAAACAATTTACTAAACAACTATAGTAATCCATCCTGAGTATTGTAGCACTAAAGTAACCACTGGCTGTGTATCTTAGCTACGGTCATTTAGATGTGAATGGGTGGTTATTCAAACACCATCCACTTTATTAGGAACACCTGGCCATTTATGCAGTGATCTACTCAGCCAATCAGGTGTCAGCAGCACAGTGCATAAGCTCATGCAGATAGAGCTTTAAACTTCAGTTAATGTTCATGTCAAACATCCAAATGAAGTAAAACTGTGGTCCCTGTGACGTCGATCGTGGCACTCGTGTTGCCAGATGGGCTGATTTTGAGTTTGTCAGACACTGTTGATCTCCTGAGATTTTCACACACAGCAGTTTCTTGAGTTTACACTGAAGGGTGGAGAAAAAAAAACCCCATTGAGCAACAGTTCTGTGGGCGGAAACTTCGGTTTGAGCCACCAGGAAGGATGTAGTAACTCAAATCATCCCTCTTTGCGAGCGCGGTGAGCAGAAAAGCATCTCGGCACGGCCGGAACGTCGAGCCCCGAGGTGGATCAGCTACACCACAACAGAAAACAGTTCTGTCGGCTAAGAACAGGAATCTCGACAAACTCGCCCAAACTGCACAGTGGAAGATTAGAAATTAGATTCAACTCTCAAATTTAGATTCTGCTGTTGAAGCCCATCTCAAAGTTTGATGTGTTGTGCGTTCTGAGATGCTTTTCTGCTCGCCATGTGCTTATTTGAGTTGCTATGTCCTTCCTGGCAGCTCAAATCGGTCTGACCATTCTCCTCTTCGACCAGGCGTTTCAGCCTGCAGACCCCGCGCTACCCCACGATTGGCTGATGACTGTAGAGGTGTGTGTAATAAAGTGAACGCAGAGTGAATAACCAAGTAGAATTTGGATTAACGTGTACCTGTCACTTTAGGTCGGAAATGTTTCCTTACAGGTTTGAACTGTTCACCGGCTCTGATCTTCTGCGCTTCTGTAGTTAAATCAGCTGCAGAGCGATTATTGTTTCGACCACCTGTACGGCGATTAACATGCTACTGTTAGAGTTAGTGGTGAGGCGTTAGTAACATGATCAGTCTATCAAGGGGAAGAAAGAAAGTGAACAGATTCACTAAATCCGGTTAACGCTGTACACGTGTTCCCGATCGCCACTTCCTCCCGATGATTTAAGGTTAGTTCGTTAGCTGTCTAATTCAGTGACGTAAATTACAGGTTAGAATCCTTTGACTCGACACAGACGTGCTGTGCCTGCCTGACACACATCCTTTTTGCGAATTTTTAATAAAGTGTTGTTTTTGGCTTTTTTTTGGCATGACCGTTTTAAAAGGCATGGCACCTCCTGTTGGTCCGGAGCCACCGAGCAAACACTTATAACAAGAAATGCATGCGGCATGGTTTTAAAGTATTACTCTAAAAGCTTATTAAAAGTGCAAGAGTAGTCCTTCAGGTCCATTTGTGAGCCCTAAATCATTTTAAAGGTACAGAATATTCACATTACTATGTAAAAGGTAGCGACGAGGGAAGACCGTTTAGTACCTTTTCTTTCTTAATAGTGAACCTAGTGAAACTAAAAAAACAAAAAATAGCGAAATAGCGTGAATTTATTGAATTAGTGCACTGAAGTTGCTTTAAACAGAGTCATTGTGTCTTATTATTATTATTTTTTTTTTTATTATTATTCATTCCCAATTCAGATTCAGGTTGAACATTAAGACGTTTTCTTTTCTGCTTTGTGCGAAACCACACGAGAAAGCGCTTTAGACAGGAAGCTCGTCCATTATATCGTGTAGTCCCGTACTGTACACGTCTGCCAGAGTCGCCTCCGTTGTATTCTCATTGTGTTTTAATCAATAATCCAGGCTACATCATTTACGCTGTGCAATTAATGAAAAGAGCCCGGGTTAAATCTTAGTACAGCCAAGACCCGATAACTATAAGCACGAATAACCGTAAAGCCGTAGCAGATGCGTTGGCCTGTAGTGGTGATGTAGGAAGTGTGTGTTGTAGCCCAGCTCAGCTTTAATACTGTATTAAGGACACACTCGCGTCTTCACTGTTCTCAAGAACGTTCTTAAAATTGTTCTATGGATGAGAAACATTTTCTGTCTAAATATAAACAAACAAGAGTATGTTATTGCAGTAGGCATTGGATTAACGTTACCTTTTAAAAAGGATCTCAGGAAACCCTTAAAACAATCAGAAAGACTTTTTTTTGCTTTTCTGGGTTTTATTTGCTCAAAAGTATTTGTATAACGATCAATAAAAGAAATATCAGTAGCATCCGAAGGAGTGAAATCATCACGCAGCGATGCAGGTCTTATTACATTCATGCAAGTTGAGAATATTATGCACATATTTATAAACCGTATCAGACGAGAAGGAGCGCCGTTCAGCCGTAGCCGATCACAGCCTGACCTCGAGTGTGATATCACTTTTGAACTGTAAACAAAGAAATTGTCATCAAGGGATATTTAGGACACCACATGGCCAAGCCGCGCTGACTTTACGGCACGTCGGTCAGTTAGCTCGCTGTAAGCTCGCTCCGAGTCGGACATTCACGGTAAAGGTGCTTCTGGTAAACCTGGCATCCCTTCTTCCGTTTCTTCTTCATCTGATGAGCCAAGTCAAAAGCTGTAATCCTGAAAATAAGAAAAGACGAGCGGATGCACGCGGTGAGACGTCCCAGCGCCGTTATGTGAAATTTCAGCACTCTTGGAACGCCACTCGAGCAATCGAATTATGGACCGAAGCAATTATTGTATAATATTTAACACGTAACTGTGGTAAAAGGTCTTGTTTTGCCTGTAATGGTCCTCAAGGGCTCCCCGTTTTTGTCCTCTCCAAGCTTATAACTTGCCTTAAATCAAATAGTCAATAAGCCGGAATACTGGGAGATGTAAGTTGGGAGATGTGTTAGTCAAGAACAATGTGGATCATCTGGGTTTTTTGTTTTTTTGGGAGGACCAGCTTGGAAAACACTGCTTCAGTGAATTTCCCAAAACTGTCACAGGCATCTATTTAACATAATGTCAAATATTAGTCATTACTAACTGCAATACTAATGTGGAAATGACTTTTTTTTTGGTACATTTAAAAAAAAACAAAAAAACAACTAATACTTATGCATATAGTTACGTGTCGTGGATAAGTCTCGCGAAAACCCAGGATTGGCCTAATTGTTAATTTTGCTGTTTTTTCACTAGAACCCAAGTCATTTTCAGTTTGTTTTATATTTATATATATTGCATTTTGAGACCCAGAACTAGGTGTTTGTTGGATTTACCATTCTTCTCTATCTGTCTGTTGGCAGAGCGAACAGTTGAGTAAATCCTTGTGAGTGTTCAGTTTGGAAAGTCTTTTTTAATGAAATGATTGTTTATTTTTGTTTTGAAAGTGAAGAAGATAAGCGTATAACCCGGTGTTTTCATAAAATGAGCAAATCGTTTATCATGTACACATGCTTGGTTCTTGATGTTTACTGTGTTAGGAAATAAAGTAGAGTAAGCCTGGTTTCCAAAATCCACATCTTTCGATAAATGCAAAGTAGAGATTACTGTACAGTTACCGTACCGTATCAGATTCATAACTTACACATTCAAGTATTATCACACAGAGAGAGAGAGAGAGAGAGAGAGAGAGAGAGACCGACCGACCAACAGAGAGAGAGAGAGATTGATACAGAGAGAGAGAGAGAGAGAGACAGACAGAGAGTGAGAGAGAGAGACAGACAGACAGAGAGTGAGAGAGAGAGACAGACAGACAGAGAGTGAGAGA
>JAQQZR010000012.1:17641731-17657510 GCA_030068235.1 Notoglanidium macrostoma
TTGAGACAGACCGACAGAGAGAGAGAGATTGAGACAGACCGACAGAGAGAGAGAGATTGAGACAGACCGACAGAGAGGGACAGATTGAGACAGACCGACAGAGAGAGACAGATTGAGACAGACCGACAGAGAGAGACAGATTGAGGCAGACCGACAGAGAGAGACAGATTGAGGCAGACCGACAGAGAGAGACAGATTGAGACAGACCGAAAGAGAGAGAGAGATTGAGACAGACCGACAGAGAGAGAGATTGATAGACAGACAGAGAGAGAGAGACAGACCGACAGAGAGAGAGATTGATACAGACAGACAGAGAGAGAGAGAGAGACAGGCCGACAGAGCGAGAGATTGAGACAGACCGACAGAGAGAGAGATTGAGACAGACAGACAGAGAGAGAGAGAGAGAGAGAGACAGGCCGACAGAGCGAGAGATTGAGACAGACCGACAGAGAGCGAGAGATTGAGACAGACCGACAGAGCGAGAGATTGAGACAGACCGACAGAGAGAGAGAGATTGAGACAGACCGACAGAGAGAGAGAGAGATTGAGACAGACCGACAGAGAGAGAGAGAGATTGAGACAGACCGACAGAGAGAGAGATTGATACAGACAGACCGACAGACCGACAGAGCGAGAGACAGACAGAGAGAGAGCGCGAGAGAAAGACAGAGTGAGAGAGAGAGACAGACAGAGAGAGCGAGAGAGACAGACAGACAGACAGGCAGAGAGAGAGAGAGACAGACAGAGAGAGAGAGAGAGAGAGCGAGAGAGACAGACAGACAGGCCGAGAGAGAAAGACAGACAGACAGGCAGAGAGAGAGAGACAGACCGAAAGAGAGAGAGAGAGAGACAGACAGACAGACAGAGAGATTACAGCGATACCGTAGTCGGTGTTTTATTGCTGCTGTGTTAGCACTGAATGAAACAGCAGTGTAATGTGCAGTGTTTACGGTACCATTTCGTGGCTGCAGTGTTGTAAAGCCTGTGTTAAGCCGCAGTATCGGTCGGTCTGACAGTTGCAGCAATTAAGTTTTGATATTAAGTTTGCAATTCTTGCGTGTGCAAATAGAGATATTAATGAGTTCCTGTAATAGGTTCTTGTGTGTAGTATTTTTTTTTTCGTAGTTGAACTGCTGGCTTACAGGTGCAACAGTAATGAGTTGGACGCTGTGCTATTCCATTGGCTACGAGTGTGTGTTGTGTGTCTCCTTCTATATAATCGTGTGTGTGTGTGTGTGTGCAGGGAGTCGAAGAGAGCGAGTGGACACCAGTCTCCTTGCCAGCTGGTGAGTTCTGTAATAGCTTCAGTTATAATTGTTCTTTTGGCTCAGTGCCTCGCACACCAAAATCAATGATACCGAATGTCTGTAAAGCTGCTCTCGCTCACATCACTGCTGTGCGGTAATTGGTATGTCCATACATGCAGATTTACATAGCTGTACATGTTAGTCTGGGTTTGCTGTTGTTTCTGTGCTTTATTTTCAACCCTGACCTACAACAGGACTAACACACTGTTATTGTTCCTGCTTTCCTGTCCCAGCTAGTCTCCATCAGGGCCTCCGTAGCCCTGAACCTGATCACGAGTGTCGGTTGTTTGGTACAGAACATATTTGATTACATTTGAATAAACCTCTAAACAAATAACAGTTTCTAAATATTTTACAGGCTGAAAATTTTTTCCCGGGACTGACTTGCTGGCGAACTGGACCAATGATGGAATTACAGACATTACAGGAGGCCCTGAAAGTGGAAATACAAGTCCATCAGGTCGGAAGCTGTTCACCGAATTATTTTATTTATCGTGTTTTGAATCGAACTTCGTAATCTTGTTTAAGGTAAACCCTAGCTGTGTATTAATAACTGCTTAATGACTGCTGAGGCGGTGTGTGTTTTACTGCAGGGGAATGGAGACAGTCAGTAGGACGCAGTCGATGCGCATGCTTTCACATGTGTGTGTTTTCTGTAAAGTCAGTAACGTTGAAGATGCAAGCGCGGATTTAGAAGTGCGGAAAAAAAGACACTTTCTTCTCCCAGCAGTGTAATTGGGAGCTGCATGTTCCATCGAGTACAGAAGGAGTATAGATGCCTCAGCAGGATAAATACAGTAGTTCGGGAACATGGCAGCACTATTGTTAGAGCGGGAACATTGTTGCCAAGTCTTGGGCTCGGAGCTTTAAAGGCTCAGTATTTGCATGCTCAGAGTGTACTCTGGGTTAATGAGACATGGTGCACTCTGAGCGAGCGTGTACAGGGACGGGAAACTGCTATAGTACAACCACTGACATTTCAGCAACTGATGGATGCTTCATAGAAATGAGCCGGACCTTTTTCCTTTTGTTATTTAGCCAAGTGACCTATAACTGATTCTGCCCCTCGTTTCAGCGAACAGACTCCGTACGGGCATATCTTCCGTACGGACCATTTAAAAAATCTCTCCAAATATAATATTTGATTGGCGTATCTGTCTGTCTGTCTTTTTATTTTTATTATACCGCCGGAAATCGTGACTCGTCACATCAAGTCAGGTATTAAGTGAAACTTCAAATTTTCAGTTTTGGAAAAAAATCGCTTCCTGATCAACGGAATTGAGAAAATTTTAATCGTAAACATTATTTTAAAGCACTCAGATGAACACTATCCAAGCTGGTCACTCCAGTTTTGACTGAAAAACACTATAAATCCACGCTACCCTGAAGTTATTTTTAGGGGTAGCAGGGAGACCCTGGTGTCAAAATGGGTCTGAGGATTCCTTCTTTCGTATTACATCATGGAATCCTCATTTAAATATTCTAAAAAAAAAAAAAAGATTCCGACACACTAAACAAACTCGCACTGTTGCTATGGTGACATGTGGACATAATACAGGAATAAAGTTGGTATCGAAATGGAGCTTACTGAAGCACGAATCTGAAAATATGCAGAACTCAAATCACCCAAAATGAGACTTGACACCGGATTTGACGTGACGGGTCACAAATACGCATTAAATTATGATCTCCTAATAACGCTCAAAGAATGAATTAAATGTCTGTCACATCTCTGGAATGCTTCTGGTTGTTTGCCCGATTAATATACGTATTAATTATGAGTAGTATAATAATATACTTATTAGAAGAATTGATATACTTCACAAGTGTATCATGTTGCAGTACCAGAGTTGGCCTGTGAGTGTCGCCAATGCTCTGTGTTGGTGTAGGTGACATTGACAAAGTTTTTCTTTTTCTTTATTCTTTTTATACAGAAACTGGTTGCACAAATGAAGCAGGACCCGCAGGTAAATATGTTCAGAAAATTGTTCATCACATACAGGTTACCAGTCAATAAAAAAAAAAAAAGCCCAGAGAATTAGAATTGAACGCAAACAAATCCACTTTATCATGTGAGCTCAGCCAGGCAGCACCAAAACGCTGGTGCTTTTCACACACACAGCTGCTCGCTGTGCTTCTTGGCTTCGTGCTTTTGAACGTCTGGCAGCAGAAGAACCTGTAAAGCCAGTAAACATGCCCTGTAGCAGGCTAGGTGTTGTTAGGGAGTGTTCAGGGAGCTGGTTATAACAAAGCTTAATAATATTTGTATTGTGTTTAGCTACCCTTTTTAGAAACAACTTTTGGATACAAAACAGGCTCTGATTTAAAGTCATTTTCTTATAAACCATTTCTGAAAATCGAGAAACGAGGACGTGCTAACCTCTGACAGCTATTAAATACAAGTTGCTCATGATTGCACTGCTTAATGAACATTGGCATGAAAACGTTACATTTTTGGCAAGAAAATGGTCTAGATTTGAATATTTTTGAATGATACCTAATTCATTCTTGGAAACGTCGAGTTAAATCTTTATGCACCTATGAACTTTCAGCTCCGCTATATGACCAAAAGTATGTGGACACCTGATCATCATGCCCAGGTGCTTGTTGAGTATCCCATTCCTGCTATAATAACCTTCGCTCTTCTTTCCACTGGACTTTGGAGCGTGGCTGTGGGGATTTGTGTTCATTCAGCTACAAGAGCATTAGTGAGATCAGACTGGTGTTGGGTGAGGAGGTCTGGGGTAAAGCTGGCATTCCAGTTCATCCCAGAGGTGTTCAGTGGGGTTGAGGTCAGGGCTCTGTGCAGGAGTTCCTCCACTCCAACCCTGGCTGCATCCGAGTACTCAGTACATGTAGTAACGCCGATTAGGTGCGTACTACATGACCGTTTGACTGTAGTACGTACTATTAGTATGCGAGCGAGTACTAAGGACGCAATTAGAACATACCCCGCCTTCATCTTACCTGTCCTTGGACCCGGAAGTTCACAAATGACGTGTACACACATATGCTACTAAAGTAAAAATAAAATATTCCGTAATGACAGAAATGTTTAAACTGTTTCTTTTGTACATCGCCACAGACGGATTTCGGCAAACCTCGATTTGCCATTTCTCTCCGGGAAATTCTTCTGCGCTTATCTGGAGGCTCCAGCTGAATTATGGGATAGCGCAGTGATTATTGTACCTTTGCGTACTATGAATGTAGCACATCATCCGACTACTGTTAAATGCCTGCTGAGTATTCGGACACCGTACCTGTTATGGCGCACTTTTTTTATGTACTACATAGCACAGTAGTATGAGTATTCGGATGCAGCCCACGTCCTCATGGAGTTCGCTTTGTGCACAGGGGCATTATCAGCCTCCTGAAGGAAAACTATAATCTGAAGACATTCTATACAATTGTGCGCATCACATTGTTTTGGCAACAGTTTGGAGAATTCACGTTTGTGTCCACATACTTTAGGTCATGTCGCGTGACATCTGTTCAGCATGTCCATCTTCTAATACTAAAACACGGCACCATTATCCATCTCCGTCTCACCCAATCTGCGTTCATTACCTCTGTGATCACCTACGTCCCAGGGCTCATTCCACGCTCATAATTGCTAAATGAAAGTTATTAATCCTGTTCACAATTCTTCATTCGGGGACACAAGGCACATTGTATCTCGAACACTGTAATTAACACCACAACACGTTCTCACATGCTGCTCTTTTCTTTTCTTTTCTTTTTTTTACCCTCTAGAATGCTGATCTGAAGAAACAGCTTCATGAACTTCAGGCCAAGATCACTGCTCTGAGTGAGAAACAGGTACAAAGGGCACAGTTTTCAAGGGTACAGCTCCTATGAAAGCGGTATTATTCAGCGCTGGAGTACTACGCCACGGCGCATGAGGATTTAATCACAGTGTTTTGCAGTAATTAGCAGTGAACACGGGTTTCATCTTCACACGCCGAGACGCTTGTGAGCTGAATCAGCCGTGTTAGAAGAGCACTGACCTGCGCTTCAGAACAACAGACACGTCGCTGTGCGGACATCTTGTCCTCTTCTGCTTCTTTTAGTGTCCCGTACTGTCTGCCGTCTGGCTTAAGGTCCTTGTGTTGTCAAGGAGAATAGGATGAGTTTATCGCTTAACGTCAAAATAAAGGCACATGGGTAAATGTGCGTTTGCTCCGAGAGTCCGCTGGTGTCTGCGGAGAGCTACGGCTCGTCTGCGTTTTCAGATGGGGGTTCTTTCTGCTTTGTTTTGCAGTAAATCTGCACACGGCATTTGAAATCAATAATCAGTGTAGACTAATAAATTCCTTCATGTTTTATTGCCAACACTAGCCGGGTTTCCATTGCCGTTCCATTGCAGGAAATAGAAGTGATGTTTGAGTGATCTGTGAATGGTCCGTGATTCCACTGAGTGATGTCGTGTGATTAAATCTGGGATTTCTCCCCTCGTTATAGCTCTTAGAGAGCGCACGTTTTTCAAAAAGGTAGCATTTTCATTTGCGTCTCATGACTTAAATGGGGAAAAGGTGTTCTCGTTTAAGTTCTGTGAACTATCGCTTTATCAAACATCGTCTGAAAAACCACCTCACGCGAGCGTGAAAACGTTTTAGCGATATCTAAGAGATTTTTTTTTTTTTTGTTATGTAAATTATGTAAATGTAAATTAGCCATTTACACGGCTAATGATTAAAACACTCAAAGGAACACTTCTTTTTTTTTACCAGCGTTACATTAATATAAACGAATACGCCGCTTGGAATTGCTCCGTTTCCTCCCGTCAGCTTGTATTTGTCGCAGGTCATGTCAGGTCTTTGTCATTCATATTTTTTGTAATTAGTTTGTTATTACAGTAGCTCACGGGTCACACGGAGATTCGAGTGAGTTGCTTTGCCATACTGTGAGTTCAAGAGCAGCCAATCATGTTCAAATATAACATTAACACTCAAAACATAAGTACAAGCAACACTTAATAATAACATTTCCTGGTTCATAAGCAACACGTAAGTGTTTTTTGGTTTACCCTGTAACATCTGCTATAGTTGGTAAAGTGTGTGTGTGTGAACGTCTTTAGCACACGAACAGTGTGTGTCTGTTCTATGAATACAAAATTCAGCCATATCCTGTCATATTTAATAAAAGGATGGCTTGATGTGTGCTGTCTGTCTATTCAAAGCGAATTGAATAGATTCTCTACTTTTATTGGTTCCTGCTAAATTTGCGCTTCCTGTTTTCTTGACCTATAATGGGTTACATGATCCCGCAAATGCCAGATTACCGTATTTTGCCCCACATGAGCACGGTGCTGTGAAACCCCTTGTTAGTCATGCTGTGGATGCTGCGACACATCATCATATACAAAGTGTAAGCTTATCGCGATTGTATTGAACCTAACCTAATAACTAAATTTGTTTTAATTAGAATAAGTTTTAACCAGTCAAAGGACCACCTTGTACATACAAGTTTAACGGTATGGGTGGCACGTGACTCGGCCTTACCGCTATATGAAATCGTCATCTCCATAAACTAGCAATTCGGAAATATCTTCATATGATTCTTATTAGAATTTGACTTGATCTTGTATTTGTAATTTTATCTCTTATGCTAAAAATAGAGTCCCTAAATAAATGGCCTTGTTAAAGTGAGAGCGTTTACCCCTTTTATGGCTAAACTGTGCATTAATGTAGAGCGTGTGCGCGCTTCGGTTGATTCAAGTCTTCTCAGAGGTGCGCTTTTGCTCCAGCAGTCTCGGAGGCAGTGGTGTGTGTGAGCTGAATTTCAATGTGCGCATGTCTGTGTTGAACGACTCTGGCAGCCTTTATTGAATAGGTTCCTCTGAAGGCGTGTGCCTCTGCTTCACACCTGAAGGGTCTTTCACAGTGATCGTCTCTAAGCCAAGCAAACTGTGTCTGCAGCGCATATAACAACCCGGTGACCACCGGATAAAATCGCGGCGGAAGCAGCGGTCCAAACGTTTGCGCGATTTTCAGCTATGCGTCAGTCATACTCTCTTGTCTCCGTTGTAGAAAAAGGTAGTGGAACAGCTGAGGAAGGAGCTGTTGGTGAAGCAGGAGCCGGAGCTGAAGCTGCAGACGGTGCAGGCAGCGGCGGACGGTAAAGCCATGATACTGTCCCCCTCCTGTCAGCCTCAACAGCAGCCCACAGGACCTCCTCACAACAAGGCAGCTCCACAGGTAAAGCAGCACCTGTGACCTCCTCACAGACATCACACTCGTTCCTAACATGGTACCGAAAGTGCTAGAACTACAACGGGGCATCATCATCATCCATGATTTAACATGCTAAAGTGCTTTGTGTATGTGGTAAAGAGTTTGTGCTTTTGTTCCACTTCTGAATCCAATAACAGTGTGATGCCTGTCGTGGTCCTCGCATTGTTTCTGTACTTCCCACTATAGAAGACTCTGCAAGTAACACCGGTCCTCACCGCGAAGACTCTACCTCTAGTACTGAAAGCTGCTGCCTCCACCATGCCTGCTTCCATGACGACGCCACGCCCCACAGTTGCCATGGTCACTGCCATCAGCAACCCCCCCAGGCCTGCCTTGACCCCTGACTCTCGCAATGCACCAGTGAACCTTCAGCTGTCCGGCAAACTGACCAGTCAGGACACCGAAGCGGCGTCACGAGTCGTGCCGAAGAACGTTATCGTAGTGAGTTAATGTTACATCTGTGTCGTCTATTCCTTGTTCTCCTTCTGCAGGTTCGTTTACAGAGCGAGGCCCTTATATCTCCAAGTGAGGGCTAATCACGCCCCAGACCTTGACATGTCAAAATTTATTTTCTAGTTATATTGTTGGAACAATTGATAGAAGAAGCAGCAAGCTCTTACTCTGAGAATTCGGGCACACCCGTTCCCTACTTTACTCATATAAGCAAGCGTTCTCAGTTACAATAATTTCAGGCTAATCCGAGTTTGTTTTGGATTGTCATTATTTAGGTATGAAGTGTTTTTCATGCATTATGTATCGAAAAGGATGTGTGTGTGTGTGTGTTTACGTGGAAATACTACGATGACTTCTGTGCCGATGTGCTCGGCTGGCGGTGATCGCTTGTATTCACCTGTGACTGAAAACCCAAAACAGACACGGAAATAAGTTGTTTTTTTTTTGTAAAGGATGTTTAAGATGTAAAGGCCTGATTGATTATTTTCCCCAAACACCAATACAATAAAATCTGCTCAGCGTTTTGGTTGCAAATAAAGCACTGGTTTTGTCACAGGTGCAGGCCAGCACCACCTCGGCCCAGCCTATCAAAGTTCCCCAGTTTGTCCCTCCTCCTAGACTGACGCCTCGGCCCACCTTTCTACCACAGGTGCGTCTCTGTAAGATCCGCCCACCCCCTTCCCTGTCCCAGCGTGTGCAGTTCAACACTGACGCCACTAGAGGAACTCTAACAACACAGAACAGGTTTAGACTCGGACGGAGTTAATGTTTGAGGCTTGACGCTTCTGACTGAACACATGTAATCAACACTTTAATCAAAACATTTCTGATCTTTCTTAATGACGTAATTTATATGTGGTATTTATAGGTCATAAAAATCTAGACCCTCGTATACAAGTTCCGTAGGTGTAGAATCAGGCATACACGGCTCACTGTAATGACCCTAACTGTCCTGTTTTCTAACCCGGCGCCGGCTGCAGTCATTTGTCAGTTCTATTCACTGTACCGTTTTCTGCAGCTCGTGTAATTGCCAATGTGTTGCAGTGTGTGCATCACTGTGAGGATGTTTCTGTTGAAGCATTTCTGATGCTTTACTTCTCTGCTTGCGTTGCGCCGCTGTTTGCACTCTGCCCTTCGCAAAGGGTAGATTTTCTTTTTTTTTTTTTCCTTTCAGCAAGTCCCATTGTGCTTTGGCTGTCCCTTTGCTTAACATTCGTTTTTCAATGTTGAAAAAAAACTGTCTTTTGACTAAACGAAGCCTTGTAATGCTACTTGGGGCTCTGTGACTTAAATATTAGAGCTTGCATAGAATTCATTTGTGTGACTTTGGAATTCTGATTTGCATACAATTGAATGACCAGACCGTGGCTAATTTATTAATGTTATTTCACTCCCAGTGACTTGTGGTGACCAAATAAAGTCTCGTAATGTCTAAAACTCGTGCATTTTTTGGGCTGTTTGCTTTAGCACGCCTAAATTGACCTCAAGAAATGATTAGCACTTGTCTTATTAGTGGAAAAGGAGGATTTCTCACCATTGAAGAAGTACTCACCAGAGCCCTTTAGTTGGCCTTACCTGGGACTAACAAGTCAGCATGATGTTTGTTAAAGGCATGGGATCTCCTCTGACCGAAATTGTACCACTGAAATGCAGAAAAGTGGGTGTGTGTTCGCACCACCACCAGCATCCTAACTCGATCCTCTTTATTTCTTAGGTGCGCCCGAAAATTGCTACTCCCAACAACGTGCCCATCGCCCCTGCCCCTCCTCCCCCAATGATGGCTGCTCCACAGCTGCTCCAGAGACAAGTCATGCTTACAACCAAGGTAACATCAGCGCTATCCGCCTCGGCGGGCTCCATCCGCCAAGTGCGCATTGTCAACGGCCCGCCCTGCGCCATCCCCAAAACCGTCCCTTCTACAGGAGCCAGCACAGGCCAAGTGACGGGCATCGTTATCAGTGGCCCGATGCAGACACTGCAGATCAGCAGCAGAAATGCAGACTTAAAGGTGAGTCGTGTATTTGGTGGCTGCCTACTGATAAACACTCTGTTCTTTTTAGCCATCCAGTTTTAAGCGTATGATATGTATGTAACATCGACTACACTTTATAATGTTAAGAGTATCATTGAAATTCTAAGCACATATTTATCTTCCCAGACTGTGAAATCTCAGGGGGCTTCTGAGCATGTGCTCACAAGCACCCCGTCATCGACGTCTCCTCTTTCTCCGCCTAAGGTTAAACGAGAGGAGACTCCACAGGTAACTCCATAACCCGACTTCTCTGACCTCTACGCGTCTGTTTGATTTTGTCCATTACTTATTTATCATCTATTGTTTATTTATTTATTTATTTTTCTTTTCTCGGTAGAAACTTGCCTTCATGGTGTCTCTTGGGTTGGTCACACACGACCATCTAGAAGGTAAGTCCAAGATTTTTCGGTACGGTATCAGTTTCACGCCCGAATCTGGGAGTAATTGAATCTTTTCCAGGATCTTCTCTGATTGCGTTTCTGTCTAGCTTGTGGTCCTGATAGGGCAGCATTTTGTATCGCAGGGTGCACTGGGGTAGTTTAATCTTTTACAGGCGCTACCTGCCGGTGTGTCTCTTCCTCTCCTGAGACAATTTCAGGTCAAATAATTTTAAAAAGCTTAATGCTGGTCTGATACTTAGTCTCACGTGGATAATTTTAACATTGGATGTTCTCTTAAGGTTAAAAAAAAAAAAAAAAGTTCTTGGTAAGCCGAGACTCGCTGGAATTCTTCACTCATTTCTGTGTGTACATGATAAAAGACATCTGGCAAATCATGAGTAGATGACCGCTATGGAAGACGGGCACGATTATTTCTTTCTTTCTATGGGCCGTTTTACTTCCCCTCCATCATACTGCTTTCATCGAGGGCCTGTTAGAAAAGAATAAAAGACCAAGTGTATCGAATCATAGAGTACAGTCCCACAGGCTGATTAACTGGGCATTAGAGACATTTCCCTGAAACGCTGGTACTGTCCAGTAGGCGTAATAGATCAATTGGATACTTTCATCAGTGCATTGCTTTCGGTGAAGTTAACTGTTGCTGAGTCAAACACGAAGCTCTTTCTCCGACATGCTTCTCTGTTGCAGAGATCCAGAGCCGGAGGCAGGAACGGAAAAGGAGAACAACGGCCAATCCTGTGTACAGCGGAGCAATATTCGAGCCAGAGGTATAGACACTTTTCTCTGTACATATACATACATACATAAATACATGTGCTGGATGGCCCAAGGAGTTGGTTATCTCCTGATTTACCTAAAACATGATCCAGTATCACACATCGATGAACAAAACAGACCTGACACCAGGTCCAAGGCAAACCAGATCCAGATACAAAATAAAAAACAGCTTCACAACAAAGCCAGAGTGATGCAAGTGATGTTCCAGATTTTAACAAAGACATTTATGATGTCTATAAATATAAAGTCATTTAAAAAGAGCAAAACACACTTGTTCCTTTGTTCTCTTTCTTTGAAAACCAGAGGTAACTGAAAAATCTGACCAGCACTGATCATGCTGTATAACATAAGTGTCCTACTATGAAATAACGAATGATAAGTATGCACATATAGTGTAGGGCCAAATGTTTGTGGACACCTGGACATCTCACACACGTGCTTTATGAACATCCCATTCCAAATCTAGTCCTCTCTTTGCTCTTACACTATACCGGGAAGGCTTTCCACTAGATTCTGGAGCGTGGCTGTGGGGATTTGTGTTCATTCAGCTGCAAGAGCGTTCGTGAGATCAGGGCTCTGCGCAGGTCGAGTTCTTCCACACCATGTCTTCATGGAGCTCACTGTGAAGACAGGTTTGGGCCTCTTAGTTCCAGAGTTAGCTCCAACATACAATGACGTATTATACGATTGTGTGCTTACAGCTTTGTAGCAACAGTTTAGGAAGAAATACATATGGGTGTAATGGTCAGGGGTGCACATACTTTTAGCCCAATAGTATGTATCTTCTGTTATTACACTGAGCTACCAGAGGAGGGAGACAGGTGCATGTAAAATAGGGATATAATACAAAATACCTTATTTGGATTGATCTTAAAAACAGTTATTTCTAGGATGGTGTTGTTCTCTGGGTTTTTTGTTTTTGTTTTTGTTTGTTCCACTTCTCGACTGCCATAATTATTTTCCTAATATCTTAACTATAATGTTCCATCCTGAGATTTCAGTCTAATGTGATCTGCATTATTGAATGGTGTTCACTACAGCACTATCACGTTATACCTCATGTCACATGTATAGATGGGAAATGTGACTTGGCATCTGGCCTTTCTGTTAAAAAGGCTCTAATAATAATGTATATGCACACACACACACACACACACACACACACCTGTTGATTTGCTACAAATGCATACTGCATCTCCATTGCTTGGTGTGTTCTCTCTGGCAAATATCTATAAAACTTTCTTCTGATGAAAAGAGCTTTTTTTTTTTGTGTAGTTTCATAAACATGTACTCTAATTTCTCTAAATTTGTCTTCTTGCGCCTCTTAGAGGAAAAAGAGTGCCGTCACCTATCTGAACACTCCCCTCCATCAAGGAACGAGGAAGAGAGGTCAGTAACGGCTCACTGCATCACTTAAAACTTTGAATAACTTTATTTGATACAGCTGTTTGTTGTCTTTGTGCTTACAGTGTGTGTTGTTATCGTTGGTCGTCTGTCACTCCTGCGTTTACATGCATCCTAACAAAGTTTTACGGTGTTGAAAACTCAAAATTAATGACCTGAGCCTGTGAATTCTCGTGCTGTTGCTCTTTCTAGCTGTATCCTCTTTCCTATGCTTGCAAACCCTGTCTTTCTTATTTGTTTGTTTATTTATTGAAATTATTTAGAACTAGCCCACCAACAGACCTGAGGAGAAACTGTCTAAACTTAGTAATTTTCCATGAAGATAAGCGCCACCGTTGACTGATTATGCATTTGCCTCATATTTATCTACAAGTCAAACCTCTTAGTTATTGTGGAAGGAAAATCATTCGGATTTCTGCTTTTAGTTCTGGAAGTCACACGATGAGAAGAAAAGCATGCACCTCATGTCTCCGTATCGTTGGAGCGAACAATAAACCTTATTCATTGGATAGAGCTGCGTGATTTGATTCTTATCCGTTTTGACTGTGTTACCGGAGCTCTGAAAAGAGTGAACGGTCCGCCTGTGTCTCTTTTTGTGTGCCGCTCTTTGCCTTCCTTCGTCCTTCTTTCTGATTTGTTATCCATCTCTCTCTTGCTCTCACTTTCTCTCTCTCTCGCTCGCTCGCTCTCCAGTCTAACCCCCTGCATGCAGTTGTTGTCTGGTGCACTAATTGCTTTCTGGACCTCCTTTCCTTTTTTCCTCCCTTCCTTCTCTGCTTTCTTTAATTCCTCCATTTTCACGCTAGCCAACGAGGACTCCCTTTCAAAGGTATGTTGTGACCAATGTATCATCTGTTTTATTTCACCTTTGTTTTTGTTTTTTTGTTCCCCCCCTCCGCCTCCTCCTCCATCTTTTTCTGTTCTTTTTTTTTTTTTTTTTTTTTTTCCTTTTCTCGTCTGTCTCATTTTCGCTCAGGTCGCCCACCCAAATACAGCAGCAGTGCATCAGGGCCAGAGCTGGGCTGCCACCCCCTGCTCTCCCCATCCAGCAGTAACCCCGCCTCCCCAGCCGCCGAGCGGCCTGAACACGGGGGCTTCCCCCTCCCCGTCCACCCCCACTCTCTCCCTCAGCCCAGCCCCAGCTCCGGGGATGTAAGTAACCACAGAGGTTACCCCACTTTTCACTCTGCTCTTAGAGTACAGTAGTGTATACCACAGACTGCCCCTATCTACCACACTTTTACACCTGCCCTGTTCACAGTGTACTGTAGTGGAGTGGTGTGCTGAGGAACATCCTGCCCCTGTTCCTCTCTTGAAAATACAAAACCAGATTGTCCTCCTTGCACATTGCTGTTCATGTGTTTTTGTTATTTCATCGGAAAGTAGCTAGCAGCCTTAAACTCAAAAAAAAAAAAAAAAAAGAAAAAATTGATTTGTTTAATCTCCTTAATGTCAAAATATCACGATCACTTCTAAAGTGGTGCATATGTTTGTTTTCCTAGCTACTTGATCTGTCCCCTTTGCCTTTTGTAAGCTTTAGGTCTTTTATACACCTATTAATAGTCATTAGGATACCTTCAGACAGGTGCAAAACATGTTTGATTTGTATTTATTCAAAGATGATGGTGATAATAATAGTAATAATTCTGGATTGACGTTAAATACCTTCAACTATAGTTTTACAAATGAGCAAGCTAGCAGTCCGCACTTTCCCTCCCTGCCCTGCCCTCTCCCCATTTGATTGGTCCGGCACAGAGGGGTGGTGGTACTGACCCGTGCCGTTCTTCCTGACAGGGAGACATCCATGAGGATTTCTGCACTGTGTGCAGACGTAGTGGCCAGTTGCTCATGTGCGACACGTGCTCGCGCGTCTACCACCTCGACTGCCTGGACCCGCCCCTCAAAAATATTCCTAAAGGCATGTGGATCTGTCCCAAATGTAAAGACCAGGTAAACTACATCACTCTGCCACCAAAATCCCCAAACTCCTTAATCAGCCTGCATTGAATCCTGCTAACTTGAACTCAACCTATCAGGCTTTTCAGACACACAAATACAGTATTATATATATATATATATGTAGTGTTTGACCTAAGACCAGGCCCCTCTCTTATGAGTATTAAGTATACACCCCCTAACCCACACTCAAAAACAAAAAAGAATAAGGCTGCTTATAAGTATTTGTAACTTTCCATGTGGTCTTATATCAATTTGTCCTTTTATTTCACTCATCATGTAAATGGAAGCTGGCATCCAGCACACTCCCATTGAACTCCTTTCTTTGTCCATCACTACACCATTAGCAGTTGATCACTGGGAAAAGGGGGTTATTCTGGTGTCCCAACGTTTTCCTCAATACTGCACCAGCGCTAACATCCTATTTATTTTCAGATACTGAAAAAAGAGGAGGCCATTCCGTGGCCCGGGACACTGGCCATTGTACATTCCTACATTGCGTATAAAGAAGGTAAAGCATCATGTTATTGAGAAGATTAAGATTCAGGACGTAGTGAGGCATAACCACATCTTTAGTGAGCAAAGCTTATTGTAGAAACATTGAAGTCCAGATCCATTCTGTGAATGTGCTCAATTTTGTTTGGCTTGCTTAAGAGCGGAGTACTGCAGCCGGATAATGTAGTTATTTTTATTTGTTATTTGGAGTTACTGACATGTTAATGCAACCGTCCTCCCAGTTTCTGTCTCAGATACCTGTTTAAACTTTTTATAATCGACCGGTGAATAGATGAGTTGTGCATGCGTGCGTGCATCTTTTAAGTCTGTCTAAGTAATCAAAACGCACTTGCTGTTTTAGAATAGGGGGATGAGGATTATGCTCTATCGTTTATTCTGTGTGTCACAAATCACACTTGTTATGGCAATATTTTCCGTCATTTTGTTTATTTGGGATGTAGCCGCTACAAATATGTTCTTTATTAGGAAATTATCATTTAATACCAGGATGCATGTGTGAAATAAGAATTCTCCTTATTAGTATTGTTATTTTGGATCAGGCTTATCAAAATATGCACCTGTACAAGGTGTATACTTTATTAATTAATTAGTTAATTATGTTTAATAAATTAATATTTATTAAACTCTCTTCTGATGATTTTGATCATATGAAACGCTACATTATATATATATATATATATATATATATATATATATATAT
>JAQQZR010000012.1:17657610-17677610 GCA_030068235.1 Notoglanidium macrostoma
TGTTACATTATTATTATTTTATGTAGATAGATAGATAGATAGATAGATGGATAGATATATAAATTCTTGGAATTTACAGAAAATGTGCTACGTCATGATGTGTATCATTAATTGGATGAGAAATTAAATAATTAATTAGTTAATTGGCTATGAGAGTTTGGTCATATTTTAGACCTGTGCTTTTGGAGCCAAGTTGGCAATCGTTAAATTGTAAAAACCGGAGGTCGTTTCTCAACAGCAAAAGAAGAAGAAAAGCAGAAACTGATGAAGTGGAGTGCTGAGCTCAAACTAGAGCGAGAGCATCTGGAACAAAGAGTCAAACAGCTCAGCAACTCAATAACGGTAAGTATCCATAAAGGGTAGATAACCAAGTTAAATGGTAGATTGAACTCGGTTGACTGTCACCGGGCCTGTTTAGAAGGTGAGGCTTCTAGAAGATTTCTTTCACAGGAACAGATTTATGAGTAAATCGCCCGCATGAACGTTAACACACAATAAATCTGGTGTCCTGTAAATTCAGAAGAAACCCATTCATATCTCCTGAGTGTGTGTAAATTTACGCAAAAGTTGACTATCCCGTGTAAAGCTTCGAATCTTATAATTCGTCCTCGTTTACCGCGTTTTTGTATACGCCATCAAGTTCAAACCGTTTATTTATTTCCAATACACGCAATTTTTGTTTAGACCCGTCACTTCACACAGGTCTAAATGGCATTAAGGAAACATCATATATATGTAAAAGACGGCAAATGGACCCAAATCCATTTTAAGACTAACAAGTCTAGTTCAGTTGAGATGAAATGCTGCTGTATAAAAGGAGAGTGGGCAGATCTGTGCAGATGGTATCAGTAAGCCGAGGCGGTGCGAAAGGCACAATTGATATTACTGGAACAGTTAGTCAATGATGAAAGCTGGATTATAAGTCGGTTCCATCTGCCATGGCATCTGGTCAATTTTAAAAAGCTTTGTCATGATTTGGTGTCCCGCTGGCAGCAGAGAAACTGTCTATTAGCAGTAATACTTCATTTTACTTTGTTTTGGTATCAAGCCATTTTTTTTTTGCCCTTGATTATACTGCGCTGGATGGATGACATGGAATTCATCTCTAAATTTCTCTCCATATTTTCACCTTTTCCGGCGCTGTGACTCTGCCAGATACACTGCTAAATAATATTTTTATTCTTATGCTTCTGCCTCTTTATGCAACATTCACACTGCCATGCTGAAGTGACTCAAACCTCAAAAAAAGACTTTTTTTTTTTTTTTTGCCTTAATGTGACCGGTCTGATCTTTTCTGGGCTGAGTGGACACGTTTTCAAATCAGATTGGAGTCTCTTTCATATGTGGTCCTAAATCCGATATGTATCCGATTTGTGGCCTGAATGAGACGCTCGGATGGGAATTCATGTGGATTTGCGCCGAGTGTGTCGTGATCCGCCAACACCACGCACTGGCGATTTGTGCTGCCTGTCGAGATGCTACCTACTTAGCAGTTGCACGTTAGGTTTAAGGTTAAGATTGCAGGGTTAACTTTAGGTGTTCGGTTAAGAGTTGCAGTTAAAATCGAGTTTATTCTCTGTTATTGGCAGCATTTAGTCACGCTACGGTAGCATTTTTGGCCAAGCTGGTACAAATCGTTCTCACCGGCAGTGCAACAGAACCGTGGAGGAGAGCTACAGCTGACCAAATCAAATTAGCCATCTCACAAATATGTTTTCGTTGTTGGCGAGGCAGTACACGTGCATGATCGTATCACTGCGTGCCGTTCCGGAGGACAGGTGCATTCTCATTAAAGTCGCATACTGGTCACTTGTAATTATAAATGTGAACCGTCGCGATAGGCAAATCCAGTCTGAGCAAAAAATCGGAATTGAGCAATGAGACCTGCAGCGTGAACGTAGTCGTGGTAACCATTTTGCACTTCCACTTTTTTGAACTTGGAGTTTTATGGATGTCACCAAGAACGCAAATTGGAGAAGTTTTTTTTTTTTATTCCGCATAAATTTTTAGTTCAGTTGGGCTTACTCAAAGTATTTACACACAACTTTGCTTTAAGGATTGTTGAATGAGGCCCGATGTGGCAGCAGTACCTTTTCGTTAGCGTGGAGTTCTCAACATTAATGTTAATGTGCATAAAGCTTGTTTTGGATGTCTGTTTTTGTACTATGGACTTATTTTAACTCCCCACACTTGGATGGCCAGACCTTAGGCTTTCACTTTGATATAATTCTGACACCAAAACCAACAAAGTACTGTCTAAATCTTTTCTTACAAAGATACATAATTAAGAAAAGCCTTGAATAAAAATTAAATAAATTGTTTTATTTTACAATTTTGAAAGAAGTGCATCTCTCCACACAGCAGTGCAGAGCTGAATTACATCATAGTGTCGGCGTGTGTAAACCCACATCTGCAATAATCTTAACTGCTAAAAGATTGAGGCATCATTACCTAATTCATGTATGAAGTCGAACTGCTGTGAAACAGCAGGAAAGATGGAACGCTTGCATTGCTCCGAAAAATTGTCGAAATTGGGCCAGCTGTGATTACAGCAGAGTTCGCTTAAAATGTGATATGTTAATACATTGCAGAAAAAAAGTACTTTTTCTGCTTGTTGTAATGAATGTTATTATTATTACCATTTTTTTTTTTTTGGAGCTACAGGAAAATCTGTCCAAACAGGGTCACGTTTTTTGAACACTGGTTGAAATGAAAGCATCTTTTCTGTGAGATGTCTGTTCTGGCTGTCTTTGGGTTAAATGTATATTTAATACAGAGATTGCATTAGAAATGTAAAGGATCTATGTTTCCTTCATACTCATAAGGTCTCTCTCTCTCTCCACTTCTTTTGCACATCTGTCCAGTTTGACCCCTCTTTATTAACAAATTCAGATCTAACCCAATTTGCTTCTCTCTTTTAATGTCTAAGAAATGCATGGAGACCAAGAACAGCATCCTGGCCCGGCAGAAGGAAATGCAGGCCTCGCTGGACAAAGTGAAACACTTGGTGCGCCTCATCCACAACTTTAACTTTTCTCAGACTGTGGAGGTTGGCACAACGCAGGAAGACGACCCCGAGGACAAGGCCGACGACTGCCAAGAACCCAAGGGTACAGTACATTCATGTGCCAAGCCCTCAGGGACCGAGCAGGGCCCTGCCCAAGTTGGCACTCAGGTCCCTGCTGCTGGCACGGTGCCCAAGGTGCAGGCTGAGCCTGAGGTGGGCGAGATGGCCGACTCGGCCACCGCCGTCACTCCGGAGGCAGAGCCGAAAGAATCGGGAGTCGCCCAGGCCAGTAACACGGCAGTCAGAGGCGACACGGACACGGCGAAGACCACGAAGCTAGCCAAGGTTACAGAGGTCAAAGAGAACGGTGGGACGGACTCTCAGAGCCCTGGAGAGGTGGAAGAGAGTCCTGTGAACATAACAAACTCTGAAAATACAACTCCCAATGCCAGCAACAGCGAAGACGCAGCCAAGATGGACGTGGAGGACCTGGACCACAGCAAGAACATCAACAATGGGAAAGTCTTAGAACCCTCGCAACAGCTTTTGCCAGTGACACTCAACAGCGTAGACATCTCCAAATGAGTCTTATTCCGGTCGGCTCAAATAAGTATACCTCTCCTTCTCCCAAACATTTAAAAACAACTTTTACTGCATCCAGCACCGGTGCACCAAGTTGCCAATCTATATATATTATACATATATATATATATATATAAATATATATGTGCATTTTAATTTTCTTTTCCGGTGTAAGGTGAGACCGTCAACAGTGCGTCTACATCCAAGATGAATTAGTCAAGGTTCTTGTCAATGAATACACCCAACAAAGATTGTAGAAAGGTGCTTATAATAGTGTCATACCAATTGGCGGACGGTTTTAAAACATAAATGAAAAGAAAAACAAGACGGAAATAAAATTAATAACGAAGGAGGAGGATAACTGAATATATCTCATCACACCAGTGTGTGCCTGCAACAGTTGCCCTTGAAACTCATGGGGATTGTTTAAGTTGTCTTAGTTTCCTTTTCTCTGGGAAGAGGGTGGCAGGTCACACATGTCCAAAGACTGCATGCTCTGTCCACCCTCGTCGTGTCCCCCAGCCAGGTCTGTGAGGACCCTTCCTAAACCAAAAGCTTCTTGTTCTGAGCTGGACAAGTTGCGTCAGTATTCGCCAGCGGCAGGAAGCGCCCAGGCTTCTGAACTCACAGGCATTTGTTAGACTGAATCAGGACTATAAAATGCCGACCTGTCCATCCTGTTTTCATTTCATACGAGCTGTAGAATGTGAACGATATGGCTAAGAAGAAGACCCATATCGAGTACGCCTCGGACCCAAACGTCAAAGAGAATAACGTCTAGGCGGTGTGACGAAACGCGACTGCATCTCATGATGGCGTCATCTGACAAGCACGAGAAAGATGCTGCTCTTCTGAAGTGAGTCTTTACTGCACCCTTGTATGAAACATTGCAGGCTCACTGTGTCGACAGGGGAAAAGGTGTCCGTGTCTGAGGAGTATTTTTGTGTTTCTTTTTGTTAATAGCAAAATGTATTCAGGTCTTCCTAGTCTTCACACAAAAATAAGTGCTTTTCTGTTTCTTAAAACAGTAAATTGCTATCAGAGGTGTTAAAATGGCATCGTTTATGCAAGGAGCTCTTTGTTGCAAGCAGAGGGGCATTGCATAATGAGTGTTTCTTTTTTTTTATTTTTATTTTTTATCATCATTCTAAACTGCCAAATTGTTTCCCCTACATCCAGAATATAGATGTTAGCATATTTTGTGTCTAGAAAAGAGTACCACTCCTTTCCTCCTTCCCCTGAATCACCCCGTATGGTAAAAAAGAAAATAATAATAACAACAATGCTTCACAGTTTGCTGTCTTAAACTGGAGGGTTTGATGTTTGAGCCAAATTTAGTAATGAGACAAAGACGGAAAAACCCTGGATTTAAAGCACAAGCTTTATTTAAAATAACTTCCTGACTTCTTGAAGGACTTGAAGTAAGGCAAAGCATAAGAAAGCGAATTAATGCCTGTTTGTTAATTACCATGATGCTTGCCAACATCTTTTTGTTCCAAGGAAGTGCGATGAAGCTGTTCTGCTCCCTCAAACGCAAGTGGAGGCATCTTCTGTCAGACTTTGTACCAGTCCATTTTGAGCCTTTCTTTTCACCTTCCCTAAGACCAAAACATCTGACACACGTTCTCCCAGTTACCTCTCCGACACTGACTCTGACTCCTACTCTTTCTCTTGCGTTCATTTGTACATTGCACTGGGGCAAATCATGTCTTAACGGTACTGCGCAGCTGGCACCTCGAACATGTTTACATCGCCTCTTTCCAAATTAACATATCTTCATCTGTACTATGTCGACAGATCATTAGTCTATAACTGAACAATAAATATCAAACTTTATTCATCCTACCATGTAAATTATCTTGCACAATTACTGCTGTCTGCAGGGCAAAACAGGCCTCGTGATTTCAGACTGTTTCACTAAGATGTAACCAAACTAGCATAGTGTACTTTGTATTAGGAGGTAGACAGACAAAAAAAAAAAGTTGTTTTTTTTTTTGTTTTTTTTTTTTGTCCAATCAAAATCATTGCTTTCTTTGGAAGCATGCTGCAGTTCCTTTTGCATGACTGTGAAACGCGAATCAGCTCTCGGCATTCCTTTCCACTTCTGTTACTCGGCAAGCAGGATGATCACTCTCCATATCTCGGCTGTTGTTATAATGATCTAAAAATCAGTTAACCTGAAGGGACATTTCATGGCCTTCTGAAACCCCTCACTGTCTAGTGCATCATGAGGGTGAGAGGGTTTTTACTTAAAACGCCTCCATTCCTTCCTGTACAGGTGCCCTAGAGTGCCTTTATTACATCATCTCCTAATATATTTCCTGTCCTGCGTCAGTGACATCACCACAGATCTGTCGTTCGCATTCTCAAACCCTTGTCGCGTCGTTCAAGTAGAAGCGCAGCCGCAAGTTGTGATCAAAAGTAAAACTGGGTCTAATAATGTGGTGTTAATTGCGTGATCGTTTGGTTTTCTCAGCCTGTCCGTGTTCGACGTAGGTGTTCCCTTTTTAAAATGGAAGCTTAAACAGCTTAATGTTCAGGTTAAGGAGTTGCCTTACGTTTAGTTAAACACCCATAACAATAGTGTATTTATCATAGTAATTGCACAAGTTTAAAAAACAAAGGCTGTAAAGAAACCAAGATTCTTCTATCATGGCGAAATTAGGGTTTTTTTTGGTTGTTTGCTTAGTGGTCGAGTCTGACGTGTTTTTATCGGCGTAAGCAATTTTAGGCGGGGAAAAATAAGACCGGTGTGAGTAAGGATTGTTTTTTTTTTTTATATTCTATTGTTTACGCACTTTCAGCAGTGATACCGTTAGTATTAAAGGTACACCAAGGAATATTTTCACTCGTCTATACCGTCAGAATAGGAGGTAATCTCCCAAGCGTCTCGCGTATCACCTTGTGCTGTTCCGTACACTGATTCTGCTCTTATGTAGGGGAGCCTCTTCGCTGAGTATGTATGATTTCACTAGCTGGGATTGTTTATCATCTCCTCATTAACAACTAAACACACCGAATTCTTTTTCCGTTCCAGACGTTTATCAGGCTTTTGAAACTCAGTCTAGGCTTCGGCAGCTGAGGAACGATCAAAGAACACCTGCAAGCTGATCGCATTGACTTAACGCGACCACCGAGACGCCTCATGACCGATCCGTTCGATAGCAAACGCCACTTTCTTATGCAAGGGTTTTTTTTTGTTTGTTTGTTTGTTTGTTTTAATAGAAATGTTTTACATATGCATTTAGCTTTTGAGTTTGATTTTTATGCAGAACTGTTTTACTTTCCATTCAACATTGCGGGCGCAGCGAGGTTATAAAACAACAACAACAACAACAACAACAACAAAAACGGTACGTGCATGCTATTAAAAAAAAAAAAAAAAGCTTTTATCGATGAACAAATACAATTTCGTTGTGGCATTTCTGGTATATCTGGCACATGGTTAAGTAAATAAAGAGTCAAACACTGTAACGGTTACACCCAGGAATAATCAGAATGCCACCAAACGTGTCATAACCGTACTGATGCGGAGTATTTCATCTCATGATTAACGGACCATCAATTTTTTATTCAGTTCCGTCTTTTGTATGTGTACCATGCTGAATTAGTTAGTTTAGATTTTTTTTTTTGGGGGGAGTGATGGGTGACTGAAGAAAACGTCTTACCTGTAAGGTCCATAGTGTAAGAGCCCCACATACACGTTCTGTAATCAGAATACCCAAAGAGACTGCAAATGTGCATTTTGCTATGAGGAAGCGTTTTATGTTTTAAATACATATCACTGTCGATTTGTTTTACAGCGGCTTACAGCACTATGTTGAATGTTCATTTTTGCAGACGTTTGGGTTTTGTGAGCCATTCTTCAGTGCACTGTAATTCGGAGTTTACAATATTGGAGACTACATTTCTGCATATATGGGAACACTGATTACAGATTCATTCCAGCTGTACATCTCATCAACCTGCTAGATTTTGTTTTTTTTTAGCTCCTACATATTCACACACGTGCATTAGATTCCTTCTAACATGTTAGTTTTAACTTTTTTTTTTTCTTTTTTTTTTTCCTTTATACTCAGTCATGATTGTGGCCTTCTAGTATTGTTGATGCATTTCATTATACAGTAACTTCCCTGGTATTGTACACCACCTTTGTCTGCGTGTGTGTGTGTGTTGTGTGCGTCTTATACCTCATCTGCAGTCAACTCTTAAATCGGAGTACTTTTGTTTACGCGTGCAAAAAAAAAAAAAAGAAAAAAAAAATCTTCCACTAAAGAAACACAAGATGCATTGTAGCGATTTGAGTAATTAAAAAAAATGTTCACCTGGTGTGCTGAACTACGTGTAAATTGTTTATTACACAATATAAATATTTGTAAAATTGTTTGTATTTTTCATAATGGTTTTAAAAAAAAAAAAAAAGGAGTGTGTTTATTTTTATGAATTCTTTCTGTTACAGAACTCTTGCTTTGTCTTTTTTCGCCTGACATTGTGAGTGAATTGGTTGGTTCTCTTACCTCTCTCATGTATTTGAGCCTGTGCTGAGTTGTTTGTATGCAGTGTTTAGAAATACTGTAGGGAACGTGAGACAAAATTGATATTAGGAGCAACTGATCAATTTGTATTTATTTATTTTATCATTTTGTTAATAAATTTACCAAGAAACTTGGTCTGCTACATATTTTGAGTGAACCTCTGTTGCTGTTTTTAACACGCTCGCACGCTATTTAGCAACTGTTCGGCAATAATTTAGCATTTTTCCTCGGAAGATATTAACTAATTAAAAGATTATACTGTAAACCGACATGGGGACAGAAGTTAGAAATCATCGATCGTCGTTGATTATTTCCCTGTCACAGCATGCCATGATTATTATGATATTATCCCTTGCATTTTGCACCGACCCGCTAGATTTGTGACCGGCGTTAAAAGTAAAAAGGAGCAAAAGACGGATCTGGTTTTAGAAATCATCTTCGCGTCAGGCTGCAACCACCTCGTCGTTGATTACTTTCCTGGAACGGCATGCCATGATCATTATGGCTTATTCTTCCTTACAGTTTAGGCTGTATGGGTAGATTTGACACTCCGGTTAAAGTGTGTTAAAAGTAAAAATTAGATGGCTCTTTAATCATGTGTATTTTAATTGGAATAATGAGGAAAGGGAGCTTGATGTACAGTAGTTTTAAATAAGAAAACCCTTTATCTTTCCTTCCTAACCCTGAGGACGTGTAGCTGTTTAGAGGCTAAAGTAAAACTGCCTGGTTATGAAGGGAACTGCTGCTGCAAATGAAAACTTTTCTAGTTATCTTGCAGGTTAGTTAGACCCGCTCCTCCAGCTTTCTTCCGTTTTTCCATGTCATTTCCTGTAATAAAAAAAAAAAGATGGTGGTCAAAGCTGCGAGAAGCAGCTGACTCGATAGAAAAGATGTGAGGAGGTAAAAGTTTGGCTCTCGCCTAGACTAGTTTGGTTAGGTGGCGGTGGATGTGGGTGTCATTGCGGCTGATGCAGAGGAGGGAAAGTGGAGAGAGGAGCTCCGGACGGACCGCGTCTTGTGCACAAGGTGAGTCCTGCACTAGCCACACTGTGGCCAATGAAAATGGCTTCCGAAAGCGCTAGGTAAGTCGCCAGTGGCCTGCGCATTTCTCCAGACTCCTTTATATTACAAGCTAACCGAGGACAAACTTCTCCAGCAAGCCGACAGCTCGACGCCTGGCCCTTGGCTAGTTTTTCCCCACCCGTTTGCGCTTGTTTAAGGAGTCATGCAATTCATAGCTTGTAGGTTTGAGGTTTGTTTGTGGTGCTAACGTTCGTCTCCTCTCGGCTTTGACTAGCCTGCGTGAGTGACGCGGCTGTCCACCAATCAGCTTTCAGCTTTCCAATCTAAACGCGTCGAAGGCTCGAGATCATCGGGGCGCGCGCTGCGACTCAGAGTCTGTCGCTGTCAAACAGTCAGGCGTAAAGTCCGTGGTGTTTGCGGCCACTTGGTCTGTACACAACTCTCTCTCGCCTGACACCACGTCGTGGTTATACAACTTCGTTTTTGCAGTAAAAATGAACAAAAAACCGTAATAATAAATCCAGCCTAGTCTGTGTTCCAGCTCCCAAAACACAGGCCGAGCTGAGAGAAAGCAAACAGTTTCTGAATGTGCTACAGTCCAGACAAACTCTCAAACATTTAATGAGCCTTGTACAGAGCCCCTAAAAGTCCCCAAAGGTAAAAAAAAAAAAAATTTAAATCAAGTTAACGATTTATAAATGACGTCCATCATCACATTGCTTAAATTAAATATTGTACCTGGCAAACAGAAATGCTCCAGCATTCATTACTGTAATGCAACTAAACTGTGTGAACAGCCTCAGCAACATCGTGCCTTTTTTATCGTGAAAAACAAACAAGTGTGAATTCGGATTTCTCGGAAAACGTGCACACCTACAGAGTGATTCGAGGTTTATACTGCATTCATCACCCATACTGATGCTGATTAGAATCGCATGGAATGTGTACACGAGATGATAAACTTGTTCCCGCAAGATATTTTGTTCCCTCAAGATGATAATGTCTACACGAGATGATAAACGTCTTCCCGCAAGATATTTTGTTCCCACAAGATGATAATGTGTACACGAGATAAAAACTAGCTCCCCACAAAGTACTTTTGGTCACACAAGATAATTATTTTGTGCACAACAGAAGACTTGCTTCCACAAGATGATTGTTTTGTTTCCACAAAATAATTTGTTTGCCCACAAGATAATTATTCTGTGTGCACAAGATAAAAACTTGTTCCCACAAGATGATAACGTTTTCCCAGAAGATTTTCTTACTACAAAACTATTGTGCCCACGACACTACTTGTTCCCACAAGATAATTATTTTGTGCTCACAAGATAATTGTTTTTCCAATAAGATCTCTTGTGTTCACAAGATGGAAAGAATAACTCCTTTCGGGACTTTGCTCTATAGGTTTTGTAATTAGGAGGCTGTAAATGAACTTTAATGACTGCATGATCGACCGACTCAGCCTGAAAGCTGATAACTGGTCAAACCAAGCTGGAGTTTTCTCAGCAGGTATTCAGGAGAGCGTATTGGCATTCATGTCAAGGCTGCACAGAAAACCAACCACACATCCTAGTACTGCGTATACTGATTATGTAAGGCACTGAGTAATATTTTTTGAAATTCCTGTGCTCGAGATTCCTGAGGTAGTCAGAATTTGCCCAGGGTTCAAGTTATTCTTGTGATAACTTGTGATAGTTATTTTTAATTTGTTCTCGCTTGAGCTAATGTTATTTTTATTCTTATTACAAATGCTGGGTAACAACAAATGCTGGGTTTGAGGGTCAACAACAGAGTTTTTGATTTGGAAAGGTTATAACAAAAAAAAAAGTCATTTCCTTAATTTAATCGTAAAATAAATGTTTTATGATTAGAATGAAAAAAATATTCCTAATTGAATATCACATATGGATAATAAATATTGATAAGCTAGAAGCTAAGTGTGGATTTCTCCTTACCGTAGCCCTCATGCCAGGACAATGCACTCCAGCTCTCCAACTGGACAGTTTTCATTCCCTAGGGTCAATAAAACCTTTATTTGTACTTAACAGACCATATGCCTGCTATTAGAAGGATGTCCTGTACAGTCATTTTAGCTTGCATTAGCGTACATTTGTAACTTGCTTCTATGGCAGCTCTATAAATAGCTCTTGAATGCTATACAGAATATTTTGAGCAGTGACGTCTGGCGTACAGTACTGCAGGCCTATTATCATGGGAAAACCTTTTGGTTTTGGTTTTGGGTTTTTTTCCAAGATCTCAAATTAAATGTCATCTCAGGAACATTCTGCATGCAGTCTCAGGGGGTTTTTCCTTGGCTTGGTCATTAGGGATATAAATCCACATTGTAGATTTCTGTAGCTTTGTTACAATCTGTACTGTTAAAAGCCGTATGTAAATAAAATTGAATTGAATACTGGCATAAGTCGGGTTCAAGACAAGTCAAATGCAATTAAGTTAAATAAGCTCCACATTACCAGTTACTGATATGTAATACGTTGTGAAACAAATGGAGAGGTAAACAAATGAATAAATGAAATTGACCTGCCTTTAGCCTTAATTACTAAATGAAGTCAGGATGGTATGTTCAGCTTGTGGTTCTCTTCACAGTTGTAAGATGCTTGTGTGAAAATCGGCCAGGGGTTTGGCCCTCCATCCTGCGTTGACCATGGCGGACTCCGTCGCCTTTCACACTGAGCCATGTATGGAAACTGAGCCAGAATGCAGCACAGGGTAAATGTCCTAATGCACGCTTTTCTTGGCAAGCCAACACAGCTTTGTTTCATTATTGTCTTTGAAAAAGCTTACTTACTGCTTGCTTCCTGCAGAACAGTGTCACATGCAATAAAACACTTGATAAGTGTAGGGGACTCTGTACCCTTCCCACTATTCCCTATAAACATTAACATGAATTGTAGCTTTGTACCTGCTACGGTTCTTTATTTGGAGTTTCACTGTGAGATTTCAGTGCACTGGATATTCTCTACTATGCTAACGGACATGACTACAAACTACAAAAACTGCTAAAACAGTGCAGCGTATAGTGAATAGGGTGCAATTTGGACATACTGATAGTTTCCATGAACCTAATTTTTAATTATTGGTCTACAGCAATCCGTAGCTTTTGCTAATACGATGTTTTTAAAGGCTGTGTTATTTTTAGAAACTCCACATGGGAATTCTCAGCAATCTAGTAGCACATTAAGTAGGGCATGTTATAAACAGTAATGAAACAGAGCTATAATAGACATTTCCTTGCCAGAAAGCTGGTTAATGCATTGCAGTATGTGAAATTTTTCAGTGCCACCAATGATGGTTCTTCTGAGGAGCCCAAGGAGAAAAAAGTCAACCATGCGCGTTGTGTGAATGTGGGACAACAAAATGTTGACTGCTGGTGTAAGTATTCGGTTGTTACACGTTACAAGGGTCCAGATTTCGAACATGATTTTTAAATTTGATATAGTGACAGACAAGTGTAATGACATGTCTCTTGCAGATAACGGTGCTAAAGTGTGTTCTTGTTTATGTAGTCTGTGAAGAATGTAAGGAGTATTTCCTAGAGGAGTGTCTAGTCCATGGCTCCCCTGTGTTTGTGCCTGATACGCCCACCGCGCTCGGAGTTCCTGATCGTGCAGCTCTCACTGTGCCTTCGGGGATTCAGATCATTAGGGAAGGCCAGGACATGGATGTGTGCTGCATGGATGAGAATATCCCTAACGGAGCTCTGTTTGGCCCCTACCAAGGCCACCTCATAGGAGCCCACGACAAACCGTCAGGAACATACTCTTGGATGGTACGATGGATATTGCCTCAGAATCATCCTTTTTAGTCTGAATCATCGATTCCTGCTAACCTGTTCAAATCTGCTTGGCTTCTTTTAGATTGTCGATGAGGACAACACCTACAAAACTATTGATGGCTGTGACGTAACTATAGCAAACTGGATGAGGTAAACATCAACGTTTCTGTCTGACCACCAGTGACTAATTCCATCGTCATTATATTTAATCTGTCGCTTTTCCATCGTTTATTTTATTAGATACATCCGGATGTCTTCAGAGGAGAGTGAGAGAAACTTGAGTGCATTCCAACATGGTGAGCATATTTACTTCCGCGTGTGTCGCAGACTGGCGGTCGGGGAGAAGCTTCGTGTGTGGTACAGCGATGAGTACGCAAAACGTCTCCAGAGTATGTCCCAGGACAGTTCCAAACGCAAGCCGGACACAGGTGAGATATCTCCTGCTGTCCCTGGAAAAAAACTATTTCTTGTCATCTTATCGAGTGGAATAAAATGGATTAGGTGTGGACTACTGAGTGGACACTAGGATGTGTGCTTGACATGAGTGAATGTTTAAAACCATATATAAAATTTTGATAGAAAATTCTGTTAGTTAGTTTGTACATGTCCTTAGACAGTCTGTCTTATATAAAGCAAATTTAAAGAGCAGCACCAATGAGCTGTGGGACAAAATAAAGGAAATTACAACATAAACACAAGTCTTAGATAAGTTATGGCTGAGTATGAGCCACCAGAAGAGCATTTCTTGATTCTGAACATCTCAGGAACTGTACAGGAGAGAAAAGCACCATTATGCCAAAAGATTTTCACTTAACTGGTGTTTTGATGATGATGATGGTGGTGGTGGTGGACGAAAGCGATGTCTAGAACAGTGGTCCAAAATCTCCCATAGGTGAGCAGTTAGGTTGAGATCTGGCGACTGTGTAGGCCATAGTATATATATATATATATATATGATTTACATACTTGTCTCATTTTCATACTCATCGAACCGTCTCCTATCATCTCATTTAAAACTGAAGTGCTTTTCAGTAGCGACTCTTCCTTACATTCTCCGTGGATGGGGTTCAGCACACACATTCACACCTAGGGGCAGTTTAGTCACCGGTGCACTTAATGACATTTTTTTGTGAGGTGGGAGGAAACCAGAGAACCTGGAGGAAACAGGAAGCCCATACAAATATGTGAGCTCAACACAGACAGTAACCTGAGTTCAGGATTCAGCTGTGAGGCAGCTATGCTCCCTGCAGTGCCATTCTGCCATCTATGTAATATGAAGTAATAATTTAGCAGTAATTCTTGTAATACATTTGAAGCATGTGTCCACAAATTGTCATCTCCCATACACTACATGCACCAGATAGGATAGGGTGTAGAGCAGTGGCCACCAACCCTGATCCTGGAGATCTACCTTCAGGTTTTATCTCCATCCAAACTCTAAACACACCTCTTTTAGTTGATCAAGAACTTCTTAAGGTAATGATTGGATGGTCTTGTGGTTGGAGCGAAAGTCTTCAGGAAGGCAGATCTCCAGGCACAGGGTTGGTGATCACTAGTCAATAGTGTATACAATAACATTTAGGATCCCTTAATTAGAAGTTTTGATATACACGTTGTTAGTTTTTAAATTAAGCCTGTTACACTGTTTACTTTAGACATTTGAGTACCTGACTACCGATTTACTTAAAATTACTAGATTCATTTATTTACATTTCACAAAGAGTAGTCGGAGTGTTAGATTTTAAATCAAGTAAGATGTAGACTTAAGAAAATGAAAGGGTACTTCAAACCTGGTTGATGAAACACTTCATAACATATACTTAGTATATATTTCTAACGCATCATGTTACACATTTCTTGTCAGTTGGTTAGAGACCAAGTTACTTACCCGCTAGCAAGACGAGTTGTTTTACAGGTAATTATTTATTTAGGGGTTTTGTGGTTGCGAATTGCACATAATGCTGTCCTTCTTCACAGTTGTGTTGGATAGAAAACACAGCAATGCCTTTTGACAGCTTCTCAAACGAGTAAGCCAGTAGTAGTTACGATTGCATTTTACATCTAAGGTGAACTCACAGGTTCTTTGAGAGACCCGCAATTGAAAGCACATAATGTTTGTCTCAATCGGACATGATCAAGATAAAAGACTAAAACCTTTCAGTTATGCTAGTTTGTTACATTTATCAGTAATTTCCCTGGTGTTGCTCTTAAAGCCTCTTAAACTAACCTGTGTAGTTCATTAAATATTCTAAATGAAAATACTGTACGGTAAGATTATATATAATATTTATTAAAGGGGCTAACGGTAAATACTCAATAAATATGATCACTACTTTAGGTTTCTTAGTAAAGATCTCCCATCTATTGATCCATCATATAAATATAGTTGACCATCAATTGTGACATGAGCTTTGACAACTTTTGTCAACAATAAAAATATCACAGAGGAAATGTTCCTGGCCGTTTATCTGCAATGATTAACAGGTAAGTAAGATGGGTTTTGTTTATCCCTATTGTCTGATGTGTGTTTTTTTAATAAGTTTTCATGTTACCCTCACCTATACTGAGCTTTCTGGTTTTTCCAGGGCTAAATTCAGAAGACATCACCCAACACCAAGAAGAAGCTAAAGGCCCACTTCTACGCTCGACTTTACATGGAAGGAGAACCCTCATAAAGCATGGGAGCGACGAGGCCGATAGCCAGCCTCAAGTGAAGAAGAAAAAAATCGATCTCATATTCAAAGATGTTGTAGAGGCATCGCTGGAAGCAAGCCAAAGTCATGACAATCCACTAAACAGTACTCTGTCGTTACCAAGACCAAGAGCACAGGTCAGCAGTGTCTTCAGCCAACCCGGTACATTTTCACCAAATGTAGTGGAGACAACGATGGGCCAGACTGAGAGAAAAGTGCCTCTTGTGGCCTGTGGACTTGTGCCTGTGAAACAGCTAGAGAGTAGTCTTGAAAGATATGTCAAAGTAGAGGATGCACAGGAGGAGCCCATGATGATTAGCGAAGGTCCATCGACATCTTTTTGCCCAAACTGTGTTAGACTGAAGAGACGTATACGTGAACTGGAAGCAGAGCTTCTTCATTTTAAACAACAAGAGCAGACCGAGACATTGGGCTTGGCCCCATCCGAATCCTTGCCAAGCGATGACCTGAGAGGTAGGTTTACACATGGGCGACTACTCAGCCGTGGAATTGTCATGCTGTTTTGGGTCACTGCTTGTAATTTACATACGTGAGATGTCCGTATGATGAGCTTGTTCTTGCATAACACTTGTTGTCTTTTCTATATCACTGTAAAACTAACAGACTTATTAAATATTTGGAAAAAAACACTGTCTGCTCGTTTGCTGTCTGATTATCAGCTATTGATGATGTGTCATGGTGTGCATTTGAAATTGGAAGATTATCAATATTATGTTAGTTTAAACAATTCAAAATTAGACTGCAGAGCAAATAACTGCTGTAAGACATCATGTGAGTGTAATTGATGTTATTGCAGACTCGAGAGATTTGTCATAGTGAAGCATATCCTTAAAATAGGATCCACAAGATGCACAAAATAATTATATTTACTGAAATGTGTGTGAAATCATATTTCTGAATTCTGTTCTCTTGCAGTGGTGGAGGCTATGACACCCATTCCAGCTGGTATGGAGGAAGATGACCAGGATGTTGACTCTGCAGATGAATCCATAACTGCTGACATGATAGTTGCCACCGATGATTCCTCGAAACTGTCTGTTAGTCCAGGTCGGCGAATCCGACGCTTTAAGCAAGAGTGGCTCAAGAAATTCTGGTTCTTGCGCTATTCTCCAACGTTGAATGAGATGTGGTGCCACGTATGCCGACAGTATACTGTACAATCATCGAGGACTTCTGCTTTCATTATCGGGTCCAAGCAGTTCAAAATCCACACCATCAAGCTTCATAGCCAGAGCAATCTCCACAAGAAGTGTCTGCAGTTGTACAAGCTACGCATGCATCCTGAGAAGACAGAAGAGATGTGTCGAAACATGATAACACTGTTCAATGCCGCTTACCATCTTGCAGTTGAAGGACGGTCATATTCTGACATCCGGCCCTTAGCGGAGCTGTTAAAAAAGTGTGAACTGAAGGTAGTTGATCAGTACATGAACGAGAGTGACTGCCAGATTCTTATTCACCACATTTCCCGAGCATTTAAAGAGGACTTGGTAGAGAAGATCCGTCTCTCACCTTTCCTTGGTGTAATCATGGATGGCCAGAATGATGATTTGCTAGCAGACACTGTTGCAGTTTACGTGCAGTTCATCACCACGGAAGGCCCACCTGCTACTGAATTTGTCTCCTTACAGAGACTGAGTGGTAGCAATGTAGATGGATACCTTCAAGCTATTGACCGTGCCTTTGGTGTCCTAGGTCTACGGCTACAGGACATGCTCATGGTTGGCTTGGGAATAGATGGTTCCAACATCTCTTCAAGCCTTCGGGCAAACCTCTATGTAGCCATACGGAAGACTTTCCCATTCATGTTGTGCCTGCCGGTAATGATTCATCGTCCCCATCTAGAGATCCTGGATTCCATCTGTGGGAAAGAGCTCTCATGTTTAGATGATTTGGAGAACAACTTGAAGCATTTGTTGAGCTTCTATCGATACTCCCCTCGTATGATGACTGAACTGAGGTCAACAGCACCTACTCTGTCCGAAGAGACAGAGTTTCTCGGGGATATACGAGCAGTTCGGTGGATCATCGGTGAGCCTAATGTCCTAAATGCTCTCATCAAGGACTATCTCGAAGTGGTGACCCATCTTAAAAGCATCAGTGGTCAGATCCAGAGGGCAGATGCTGCTGCCATTGCTCTTTCTCTGCTGCAGTTCCTTATGGATTACCAGTCTGTGAAGCTTATCTATTTCCTTTTGGATATCATTGCTATTCTGTCACGCCTTGCCTTCAACTTTCAGGGAGATTATCTACTAGTTTCTCAAGTAGATGCCAAGATTGTGGAAGCCATTCATGAGATTGGTCAGCTAGTCGATTCTCCAGGAGAGTACCTGCAAGAGTTTGAGGACAACTTTCGTGAGAGCTTCAATGGAGTGGACCTCAAGAACCTGCGGGTGGCCGAATCGAAATTCCAGTCCATCCGGGAGAAGATCTGCCAAAAGACCCAAGGAATTCTGGCCCAGCGCATTGATCAGCATAGCCATTCTGTTGTGCAGGCTTGCAAGGTGCTTGACCTGTCCTCATGGCCACGCAGTAGGGATGACCTCCAGACCTATGGAGAGGAAGAGATCCTCCTCATCTTTGACCATATGGAGACAATTCCCTTGTCAGGTCGTGAGCTGTCACATGACAGAGTGGATTTACGCGGAAGCCTGATAAGAGAATGGCGGGATCTCAAAGCCGACTACTTTAGCATGAATGGCTTTAAGGAGGTAATGAGTCATGTCTGCAAATATAAGCAGCGCTTTCCTTTGCTCAACCAAATCTTGCAATTTTTGAGGGTCTTGCCAACATCGACTCTCTGCTGTGACAAAGGACGCGAGTCTTTACACAAAGTAAGAAGGAATAACCACTCCAGACTGACTCTGGAACAGATGAATGACCTGCTCACGTTGGCTGTTAATGGGCCACCTATTGCCAACTTTGATGGCAAGAGGCCACTAGACAGCTGGTTTGAGGAGAAGTCGGGGAATAGTTATACACTTTCTGCAGAAGTGTTGAGCAGACTGTCCAACACTGAGCAAAAACCTGTGCTGCACTCCATGGATGTGAATTCAGAATTTTATCCTATTTGATTCGAACCTGCATTTCAGCCAATAATATTCCAAAAAGCCATCTCAGTGGGCGTGAACTGACCGGGTCCTGTTATGTGATTGGCCAATATGAATGACATTGGCTCTGCTGCTACAATGGCCTGGTCAGCAATCCGTATTCATACAATTCGTATTTTAAAAAGAAAAGAAAATAGTATGAATGCCTTTGCAGGGCTTTGGCACTTACATAAGCAAACCCTATTCTGGAATGTGTAATTATTTTATGTGATTTGATGTTCCAAAGAAAAAGAAAGCACTTATTGTTAGGTTGAGTGAAATTAATAGCTGAAAACTATATTTAAAAAAAAAAAAAAATGGATATTCCATTTTGTGGATTTTTTTTTTTGTTGTTGTTATTTTCACTTATTAAATTCAATGTCAAATATTTGCTTGAATATGCACAATTATGCCTGAGTTGTTTGTGTATCTGAGAAGCTGGTTTTTCTACTATAAACTATATGGTTTCACTTTCTTCATTGTATGAGAATTATGTAAGCTTTTAATTATGCCATGTTTAAATGCTGGTAATCATCCATTTAAGTAGACCGAGGTTTCGCAACCTTTCTTGCTACTAAGCTTTCTCTTTTAACTGAAACTGATTGTTCAAAGGTAATAGCATTATTTTCGAATAAAAAAAATTTTCTTGCTTTTTTTTTGCTTCAAAGAACCCTTATAAAGACTTGGGCCATAATGCATTACAAAATTGTAGCCCTGCATGACGCAGTTTATTGCCAATCGTCAAGCGGTTTTGAATGCAATATGCAAGATGCTCATGCCTTATACTCATGTTTTATTCTGAATTTACTGTTCCTGTCATGCTATCTTTCTTCTGTTATAAACTATATACTTTCTGTGGGTGAGATATCACCTGGGACATTTTAACATCCAAACAAACAGACTTTTCTAGTACAAGAACAAAGATTCTGAAAACATGGTATCGTGCTTGAGTAACTTGACACTCTTGTGTGTTGACTTATATCATTTTACAATATGCTTTTTTTTTCTTTTCTTTAAATTTACCACTAAATATTATTGTCAACATGTGCAATGTATTATCACACATTTATTGTCAGTTTCTTAATACTGAACAGTTAAGACACTTTTATTCTCTAGTGAGGAAATACTATGGATTTAGAACTTAAAAATAGCTAAACATTTTTTTTTTTTTTTTTTTTTTGCAGGTGATTTATTTAGCATTTATATAGACAAAAAGAAATGAACAGAAGTTGCGATGCTGCTTTAAAAAAA
>JAQQZR010000012.1:17678781-17699266 GCA_030068235.1 Notoglanidium macrostoma
ATATATATATATATATATATATATATATATATATATATATATAATTCTGGGCTCTTTTCCCGTGTGTGAGAATAAATGTTTGAAAAGACAAGACATTTTCAGCAATTTTTTCACGCATGCTACAGTCAGGGTGCAACATTCATGAGCAAAATTTGTGTTAATAGAGAGATGTTGATTAAATGAATGTTTGAAAATTTAATGTTTGCAAATTTATTCAGTCACGTCCTCCATAACAGGTGTTTTTATGTTTCTGATTAAGTCATTTAGACTACAGATAATGTTTGTTATATATTCTATTTTTATTTTATACATACGGAGCTGTGTATATATGTGTATATATATAGCTGAAGAATCATGTAGGCTTGTACATTCACTTTAATAGGATCACCTGCTCATTCATACAATTACTCGATCAGCTGAAGATTGCAGCGTTCAGTTTCGTTGCTCCTGTCCCCACTGTAGCCTCCGATTCCTTGTTCTGCTCTTGTAGTCCATTCACCTCAGGACTGATGTGAAGTGTGGTCTGAGTTTTGATCCGAGTTAACATGGCCTCCCTGTGAGCTTGTGTGGCCGTTCTCTTCTGATCTCTCTCATCAGCGAGGTGTTTTTCCGCCCGCAGATCCGCTGCTCACTGGATGTTTTTGTTTTTCACACCATTTTATGTCAATTCCAGGCACAAAGTGCCAGACATGAGCAGTTTCTGAAATACTCAAACCGGCACGTTTAACACCAACAGAGTCACGAGATCATGGTGTTTTCCCCGTTCTGATGTTTGACCTATATCTGTGTGCTTTTATGCATTGTGCTGCACCACATGATTGGATAATTAGATGAATGAGCAGGTGTACAGGAGTTCCTATTTAAACTGGCTGGCGAGCGATGCTTATATTTTCGCGTGGTTGCGTTATCACTGTACATGTATATCCTCAGCTTTGGTGGCCACCAAGTTATTTCCTAAAACCCCCTTGTGTCTGACAGCCCTGGTGGTCGCTCCATTATATTCTTCCATCTCTGATATCTCTCATTGAGTGTTTCACATTCTCAGCTCAGGTAGATCTTTACAGTAGATGACTCCAATACTGGTCCACTGTGTCCATGATCTGTCTATTTATTCTCTCGTCTCTCTGTGTTGCTGGGGTGGGTGGGCCACAGGAAAGAGCGTTGATAACAGCTCAGGTCAAACCCAGTCAAACCCCAGCTTCCAGGCAGACCACACAGTTCAGGGTCCTGCCCCTCCTGTCTTCTGTGAGTGACACATTGTCTACTATGAACCTTGACTTTTGGCCTAATTTTCGAGTCCTCATTTTCCCTTGCTAATCTTTCATCCTGCGTGTCCGTGTGTAAGAGTGTGTCCGCCCATATTTCTTTAGTTGACTGTGGCTGATAAAACTGTTAGATACATAACTTTAACCTTAACTACATTAATCTGGCTAGTTTATGTAGTAATATTAACGTTCAGTCTTTGCTGAGAGACTACTCAGATAACAGTTTGAAAGGGTATTCCACTAATATTTAAAATAATAATAATAATAATAATAATAATAATGAGCGTGTTGAGACGTAAATAAAGTCAGAAATTCTAGACAAACAAGGAGTCGTGCTGTCTACAGTTCACGGACTGCTTCCATTGTATCTCCTGTCCAAGAAACACTGCTGTTTTATGATTTTTATTAGTATTAATTTGTATTAGTAACCAATTCTGTGAAATGGTGTTGAGAGGCATTAGATGATTCAGACTACCCCCTTCTTCAAAAAATCTTCAGAGTTTTTAGTGCATTTTTTTGTTTATGCAATTATAAAAAATTTCTTGCAGATTTTCTTTTTAACAGTATTGAATTGTCCCAGTTCTGTTGTTAGCCAGACATTTCCCCAATTGAATCTCGTAGATAACACGGTGGATTCAGAGGTGGTGTGTTGACTCCTCCCTGTAAGTGTCGCACAGTAAATCCCCACAGTACATTTGACCTTAGGCCTGCATAGTTTATGTACATCTGGTGGGTTAAAAGCAACATCCACTAGATGGCAAAACTTACTTGTTTGGCTGATTTGTTTAGTTTAGTGTCTTTTTGTTTCCGTTTAGTGATTTCACGCAGATCGATGTTAAACGCAAATTTCTTTGCTGCCATCATCGTGGTTGTCATATCTGCGTCTCAAAATGAAAACTCTCTAATCTTACGTTCAGAAGCATTTAATCTAGAAGATCCTTAAGACTGGTAGACAAAACTGTAGGTTTAAAGGCTCAAGAGAAGCTTCAGTTCAAACACCAATCATAATAGTTAACCGGTTAGTGTTGGTAATCCTTAACAGTCGCTATTGTAATCACACGTATGGATGCGATTTGAGACACGATCACTTTTTAGTCAGTAGCGGACACACTGTCACATGGTGCTTTACTGCCCCCACTGTTTACATTAGTATCGCAGCATGCGGATCATAGCAATAATTTCTGAGGACAAGCGAAGCTCCGTGTGACTACATGATGCGTGCCACAGCGATCGTGCACACAGGTATTTTAGTTAACAGCAAGTAAAATTCAGGCTTTAGCAATTTTCACATTGAAGAATGTGTCAATATTTGAATCAGCACTTTAATAATTAAAGTGTGTGTATGTAATGACAATTTAAACAATGAGTTGTTTTATTTTGTGAATTAGGATCTGAGAACAAATTTGGTCGCTCAAGATGAGTGACTGTATGTGTCATGTGTTTGTGGATTCATGGAGCAAGCAACAGGCTAGTAGCGCAGAGCCGGACCTGATGTCTAATCAGAAAACACATCTGGACACACCACTGACGAACGTCGACTTAAGGGGGAGTGGGAACTTAGCGGGAAACAAACTGGGTTTCAAATTTCTAATCGTGTCCAACAGAGAGGCACTCGGAATAGGCACGCTGATTGAAAAAGGTGCTCTTGTCCACATTGTCCGAGCGACATGCAGTCAGAAGCATGGGGTGGGTTTTGGAGGCGTTGGGTTGTTTAAGCTTGGTCTTACTGCAGTTTACTACTTTTTATTTATTTATTTTTTTTAAAACCTGTCACCAAAGATGCATTCTGATTAGAGATCACATTTGGCTCCAAAGGATTTGATGCAAGCTTTACCCGCGTCACCATGCCGTCATCGTGGGGCTTTTAAATATTGCAAGGCACGACACAAGCCAATATGAGTTTGTCCAAATTGTATAGCCGTATTCTCCAGACAACCAAGAAAGGATCCATTTGATCAGCACTCAGAGTAATCGGTTTAATATGTATAGCACCGGCAAGTTTCTTGTCTGTATTCATCTTTCCACTGCTGCGTCTGTGTCTTCTTGTCTTCTTGTGTCCTCCATCCTTCACATTGACTCCTATCTCTTTCTCTCTGATTTTTACCTCCCTCCCCATTCTCTCGTTTCACGGCCCTCCCAGCCTCCACCAAGCTCTCGGACCTGCTGGGTGTGGTACGCAGGGGCTCAGGCCCTGCGGCTGATGGTGAGGGGAGCACCAGTACCCCCTCCCCCACCCCCCAAACCCCCAACATTCCCATGCAGAGTAAGTATGAGGCTGGCGCTATACTTGAATGGAACTATATGTATGTGTGCGAACATGGCTGCTATGCAATCAGTACGGTTTGTACATTTTTGCATAAATGGAAGATATGAACCCGATTCATCCAGTATGAGGCACATCAGGGATGAACCTGTGTGATTTCATGCTACGTATTTGGGCAAGCTTATTTGGTGACATTGAAACTGCTGCTGCCATCATGCCTCATCTTATAAGTGTGGACAACATGGCTCTGCTGATTTACCTTCTGCCAAAATCTGACCAAATTTGAAGTCTGAAATTGTTTTGTTCGCTTTCTATTTAAGTCTTCACGTTTAAACTGCTGTCATGTTGTCCTCCATATAAACAGTATATGGTCACGTCCGTCACATATATAGTGAACAGCAGAGCATACTGCCACCTTGGTATCGAATCATCACGTGTAGTCCTCATTTCTGAGGTCACGCAACCAATGCACCAAATATATATATGGGATATGTTTGACAGCCATCTTGCGTACACATATACATAGTTTAAATGAAGTATAACGCCGAGTTAAGAGAGACCAAATTATAAAGCTAGGCACTCGGACAGAGCTTGTCCTTCATGTTCTGATTTAATGCCCATTCCATATCAACTATTAAGCTTTTGTAAAATGTAACCTGGGCTCTAAATACCCTACTTCTACTGTTTCAGTTTTTTTTGTGTTGCATCTAATTTCTTGTTACCTAGTCCATTGTCATTCTTCCCATTCATCCCTTTTTCCTCTTCCGGCCGATCTCTTTCAAACATTTGCATTGTTGCCGAACCGTGCAGTGTCGCGTCTGACAGACCTGGTGAGCGGCGTGCGCAAGAGTACAGTGCCCCAGGCCGATGCTGACTCCGCTACACCCAGTCGACCACACACTGTCCCCAACCCTGTTCCTGCTCCAAACCCTATTACTGCCCCGTCCCAATCCTTCCACTCCCCCCCTCCTCCCCTCCAGCCCTCCTCCAGCCCCCTGCCTGCACTACACTGTGAGTACTTTAAGTAGCCACTGTTGTTCGCCGTTGTTTGTCGTGAGGCTGCCTGTAATGCTAACAGACTAACATGCGCCTGACCTGGTTGAACTGATTTCTCGAGGATGCTGGAGAAAGTGCGTTGTGCTGAGATATCAGGGATCCGTGACCGTTAGAGTTGCAAAAGTGTGTGGCTGAGAAAGATGGTGTGTTGAAGCATCATGGTTGGCGTGTTGGTGTTTACAGGATCCGTGCATTAAGAAGTGAATGTTCTGAAAGGCGATTCATGATTAGCACGAAACTCATTGTGTGGCTTTGTGTGTGAGAATGAGTGACAGGAAGAAAGAAAATGTGTTTCCTGATTTTCCTTGCTTTTCTTTGACAGCACGCAAACAGGAGATCATTAAAATCACTGAACAGCTTATTGAGGCCATTAACAATGGAGACTTTGAAGCTTATGCGTAAGTCATTAAATATTTGTTAGAATCGTGGGTGTATGATTTCCATTCTGGGCAGTGCTTTGGTGAATAAATGAGTACATTATTTAAAAAGTTGTTTGTTTTTTGTTTTCGTCCAGTAAAATCTGTGATCCTGGTTTGACCTCATTTGAACCGGAGGCTCTCGGGAACCTGGTGGAAGGCATGGACTTCCACAGATTCTACTTCGACAACTGTGAGTGCGCTAAGAAAAGCAGGATTTACGCATTTAGTTAAGCTACTCAGTTTAGCCAAGTATTTGCACAGAGCATTTTTCTGGGTTTCTTCTGTGGCCAGCATAAAATTACTTCAGGAAGAAGGCAAAAATCATTCATATAGTACCCAAAGTTTTTAATAAAAAGCCATTGTTTTGTTTGTGTTCATAACAAAAATGTTTTCATTGACTGAGGTGGGGCAATGGCGGTCTCTTTCTTTTTTTTTTTTTTTTTTCTTTTTTTTTTTTTTTTTTTTTTTTTTTTTTTTTTTAATGGGAATTTTCCTTTTTGTTTTGTTTTTGTTTTTGCTTTTTTTTTTTTTTTTTAATCATTTTTGGCACGAAGACACATTTGCTTGTACCTTAATTACCATAATGTTTGTTGAAGCTATTCTATTACTCCTATTCTTTAAAGAAGTCGAAAAAGCATTCATATGATTTACGTAGTTTAACATTCAAGGTATTTTGAATTGATACTATACCCTATGCTTGGATCAGTGTTTTGTTTGGATCAGAAAAGAAGGAACAAACTTTTCTGATTTAGGTTCATATTCAGACATTTCAGTGTGAATGATGGAATTTGGTGGGGTTTTTTTGTTGTTGTCGTTTTGGTTTTTTTTTTCGTTATGAAGTCAACCAAGTTGTCATCTAATATAAACCTTTACACAGCTCTATACATCGCAGACTTGGGATTTTGCATGGATACATTGTAACACTGGAAATACATAACTATAAAGTATATGTGAACTTAAGGAGTGAGTTGCATATATATGTGTGAGATTATGTACTATATATGTCCACTCAAAGTGCAAGCTTAATAATATATAATTCCACATATAACGGTTTAATAAAGTTGTTTTGTATTTTAGATGTGTTCTTTTGTTGTGTTTGACTAGCCATGAAAGAGACACTAATGAAATGCTCTTTGTTCAGCTATTCCCAGCTCTCAAGCTGCAGACTGATCCCTGACATTGAGATAAATAACATGTCATTGTTATCCGTATCAGCCGTGTACATCAGTGCGGTTTTATATTAGTGCATGTGATGTTTCGGGAGTGAAGGAAAAACACTGAAAAGGTAGATTTGTATTTATAAATTTGTAATATTTCCAGAAGTATTTGTAGAAAAACTATAGGAAATACTGTTTAAGGAAAGACATGTTTAGGAGCGCGAAAGATCGGAGGAAAGCAATAATATAATTATATTATACAGAGCTATCTGTTAGTTAAGATTAATTCTGATTGTCCACCATGATGGACTGATTCAACTGTAGAGATCCACAATTAATACTTTTTTCCTTTCTTTTTAAGTAAAACCAATTATAGACTTCTGGGATTTATACCACTTTAGCAAATCTACAGGATGTGAAAAGACTGTAAATGTATTGGAGCAACATGATTATCGTTAACCTAGGGTTTGCTGTAAAGACTAACACTGAGTTTAAACTAGAGATTCATTTCCGCAAGAAAATGCATGTGATTGCTCTGCAGCACAAGACTTTGATTCCAAAACTCCATGTATTTCTATGGGGCCAAAAATGCATTGCTGCCAATGGGAGAAAAAGGGATGGACGAAAAAAAAAGAAAAAAAATCGAGTGCAGGTCATAGATGAGTGTCTGTGTGTGTGTCCTGAGGTGTAATTTTAAGTTTGGTGGTGGTGATTAAGTTTTGGTGATGATGTGTGAACAAGAAGGAAGACTTTGATTCTGAAACCCCATTCATTTTAATGGGTGGAAAAAATTAAAGGAAAATGTGAGAACAGGTGCGTCATTCCAAAAGCTGTAAGATGGACAAAGTTGAAGTTTGTTTGGGGTTGATCTTAATTACACCGTAGAAACATTTTGTGAAAAAAAAAAACTAAGGAAAAATAAAAAAAGTTACAATGACCTGGTTGCATAAGTATGCACACCCCAAAACTAATACTTTGTTGAAGCACCTATCAGAATGGCACGTCTTGAAATTGCAATATTTGCTCACTCTTTCTTCCAAAAACGTTGTAGAGCTGTCAAATTGTGAGGGGATTTCTTACACTTTTTATATCCATTGTATGTTGACTTGGACCTACCTTATATGCCTAGAAATAAAAAAGCTCTATGGCTACATTAAGTAGTTAAAAAAATGATTGTACATGTTTAAATAATAACCCTAAAATTCATGGAATTTATTTGATGGTTAAACGAGTTTCTGAACCCCGGCATGAGTTCTGAGAAGTATTTCTGGCAAAACTACCAATACATTTTTGATACTGTTTTCACATTGGCTAGCACTGTAATTAACATAGAGGACTTTATAGAAGAAAGGGCAGTTCCATGAAAGCAGTGCTCTCAGTTTAACAGTCAGAATGACAGCTTTATATAATAGTTAAAAGGCACCCAAACAGTTCAGTTGAAGGGAAAAAACATTTGAATGTCTGTGGCAGAAAGTCTATGGAAAGTCTGACACAGTGCTCTTATTATCTTCCCAGCTGCAGCACAAGATAACTGAATGCGTTTTTATTCCCCATGACCAGTCGCTGTCGTTTACTTATACAGCACATTGTTTTGAAAGATGCCAGTTATTTTTCAGTATTCAAGTGTCAATTCCCAGAAGCTATAAATTCCTGACTGTAATGTCATTTTAGATCTGCCTGACACCATTGTGTAGTGCCCACACTGAGACCTGTAGGGAGTGAAATAATCTGCCTGTGTCTTGTTTCACTGGAAAAGTAATGCGTTGGTAAATGTCAGGTCAGAGCTATCTCACTGATTAAAATCCACCGTAAAAATCCGATCTGAATTTATATAGATCCAGCAGGACTTAAATAAATAATTTTTTTGCCACTTTTAATGTGCTGTGATGTTCAATACAGACCGCATGATCAGATTTTAAACCATTAATGTGTTGACATATTGTCGGTGGATACTACAACAGGATACCGAGTGGTATCTTGTTGTATAATCACACATTCAGCGCAATACGAGTGTGTTAATTAACACATAGATTGAGTGGACTTTAATGGAGAATAATGTAATCCTTGCCATAAAATGCAGTCTATATGCAGTTACCCTTTTTTGTTGGCTCTCTAAAATGATTAATTGTCTCATTTTTCTATTAATTTAATTGATAAATAGATAGATGGATGGTTTGATAGATAGATGTTGAATCTTTCTATCTATCGATCTATGTATCGACTGTTCGAAAATCTTAGGTAGATGCAAAGAAATGCTTTAATGCAAAGATGCCTTCAAAAATGATGCCTTCATTAAGAAAATTTCTACAAAGAGCGGTACACAGTAATAAATTAAACGAAGTCGATATTTTTTGTGTATGTCGATATATTTCGTTCGGTATGTCATCATGTTCTTGTCTTCAAATTGGTCTGTTATGTAATATATGTTATTTTCTTTACTGACATGAAAATATTTTTCTGTAACATTTAATTTTTGGTTGGAAAAGTAATGTTTGGAAATGTTAAATGTTTTTTGTACTCAGTAATGCAGAATTCATAAAATAAATATCTATAACAGAATTAGTATAAAAGCAACAGGGGACCTGCACTGTACTGTAACGATCAACTAATAATAATAATAATAATAATAATAATTGTTAGTAACATTATTATTATTATTATTATTATTATTATTATTATTCCAAAGTTTAGCCATCAGTAAGCTATTATTTGCCATGAGTGGTGTGGCCTGGGTCAACCCAGCGTGTTCATAACAGCAATCAATGACATCATTCATGCAGGGCAGCAGGGGTGAGACTGGGCGAGAGCAGAGGAGAGATGGCATGAGAAATCTTTGTCCTGAATGGGCTGTGTGTGCAGTGGACTTTTAACTCCTCTTGCCTAAAAACATCAGCGGACACTGTAACACTGGTGAGTAGCTTGCTAATGTCTAAAACAACAATTTTATTGTTATTTTGAATGTTGAACTGTCTAATGTTGCATTTATGTTATGTTGCATTTATATTTAAGTTTTTTTTTTTCCTGTTTCTGGTCAGTGTTAAAGCGAGATGAAATACTCATTTGGACTTTTCGTGGTAATCTCTTTGTTGACCATCAGCGTCTGTAAGTTTACTGATACTTTGGTTATTGACTGGTGTCCTGCTGTGTTGTTGTGTATGACACGGTGTGTGTGTGTGTGTGTTTCTCTTGGAAATAGGCAATAAGCATTATGGAATGCACTACTCCTCATTAGGCGCGTCTCTGCGCTGCTACAAGTGCTCGGATTACTACGGTGGCCGATGTGGAAATGTCCAGGAGTGCACTTATGAAGACTCGTGTTTGTCTCTGCATGAGAAAGGTGTGGTTCAAAAGCATGCATGGCTACTAACTTACGACATACGCAATAACTTACTACTGTGCTGTGACACAATACAAGAGAAGCGGATAGCAAACGTTTTGATCAAACGACCCCAAATAGACATTATGAATTTTTTGTCATCCCAAGCCTTGACCACAATAGATTCTTTCAGTTTTAGAGTTTCATGACTGATGTAACATTCAAACATCTCATTAAGCTAGTAACATACATATGTGTAATGTATGTGACTTAAAAACCCAAAGGAATATTCCTTGAACTGACTAACCAGTACAGTGTGAAGTGTAGTGTTGTTATTGGAAATAATCCATGTCAGGGTGGTGTGATATAGTTCCTTCCAAAAGTATTGGAACAGCAAGGCTAATTCTATTTTTTAAATGAAATAAATCAGAATTTTGGCTTTCATTTCCTGTTATTTACATTTATATATGTTGAACAACTTAAAACTTGGCACTAGTCCAGCCAATATTTAGGTGAGCAGAAGTATTGGAGCAGATAGTATTAACAGAAATTAAAGTAAATTACACTTAATATTTGGTTGCATTTCCCTTGCATATCGATAACGGCATCATGCTGGCAGCCCACTAACATCACCAAATTGTTGCATTCTTCTTTTGTGCTGCTTTGCTGTTCTGCAGCTTCTTTCATTTGTTGTTTGTTTGAGGGGTTTCTCCTTTAAGTCTCCCAGTGTTTTGGGTCATTGTCATGCTGCATGATGAAATTCCTCCCAGTTAGATTGGATGCATTTTTCTGTACATTGGTAGACTTTCTGAATTAATTCTGCTGCTACCATCATGAGGTACATCATCAATAAAGATTAGTGAGCCTTTCCACAAAAGCCCAAGCCATTACATGATCTCCACCATGCATGACCGATGAGCTTGTATGTTTTGGATCATCAGCAGATACTTTCTTTCTCCACACTTTGGCCTTTCCATCATTTTGATAGAGGTTAATCTTTGATCCATAACTTTTGTACCTGATCTCTGTATTACTTTCTCTGTGGTTTGCATCTTGTGGTATGGCCCCTATATTACTGCTCTTGAAGTCTTCTTTGAATAGTGGATTGTGATACCTTCACCCCTTCCCTGTGGAGGTTGTTGGTGAGGGCATTGACTGTTGCTTATGGGTTTTTCCTTACAGCGCTGACAAGGTTTGTCATAAACTGCTGTTATTTTCCTTGCCTGACCTGTTCGATGTCTGGTTGCTAGTATGCCAGTGGTTTATTTATTTTTCAGGACATTCCAATATGTTGTACTGTCTATGGCCAATGCCTGTGTAATGGCTCTGATTGATTTTTCCTCTTTTCTCAGCTTCAGAATGGCTTGTTTTATCCCGTAGGCAGCTCCCTTGTCTTCACATTGGTTTATCCTTTTTAACAACAAATTTAGTCTTCACAGGCAAAAGCCAGGGCTCAAATCATAAGTATTAATTGTTTAAACAATTGTTCTAACAGGGCACACATGGATAGCAAGAAACATCTGTCAGTCAAGGTGTAAATATCAGGAAAAAATTCTGAAATTCTGTTGCTACATTGAATCAAGAACATGGTGCACTCAAATTAGCTTTGCTAGTTACAACCTAACTTGTAATGCTGCAAACCTGCAAGCAAATTTCTGATGTTAGGCTGCATTTAACCAAATAGCTGGTTCAGAAACATTAGCTAAGCTACCTCCAACAACTGTTTTTTGTGACAGGAGGGAAAACGATCCGGCAGTGCATCAGGTACACGGACTGCGACAACTCCCGGCTGTCTCAGATGTTTCCAGCGGTGTCCGGATTTACGTACCGCTGCTGTAACTCTAACTTATGTAACAGCGGGCACAGGGACACGGCCATCCTCAGCCTGTTCATCTCTTTGCTCAGTGTGTGGTGGAGCTGCTGCTGCTAACCATCTCACTCTATCACAGAAATTTTTACTGTTCTTACATACAGTAATGGTAACAGAATGTGTATCTTAGTTTTGACTTGTTCTTTAAATTAACAAGCATCTTAATGTTTTATTACTGATAAACCCATTTTCAGAATGCTAATGACTGGTTTTGTCATGTTTTTAATTGAATTTGCTCATTGTTGGATAGTGATGGAAATAACTATTAAAAGCTTTTCCTGGATATCTCATCTAAAAAATATAGTTTTTTGTGACTAAGTAATTATGTTAGATGAGTGTGATGTTTTTGCATTTCAAACCTGGTTAATTGGGTAAGTTACATCTGTTTGCAATTGGCATGTGTATTTTGAAAGATTGGTGTCTATTTATCTTCTAATCTTGTTTATCTAGTGCTGGCTAATAGCTAACAGGTTTTATTGGTGTCACAGGCAAAACCTTCACTAGGAACACCTCTCCACTTGAAATAGTTGTAGTTCTTTTATATATATATATATATATATATATATATATATATATATATATATGAGAGAGAGGTGTTGACAGAACCTGATCCAAATGCTGTATATAAATACTAGTATAGCTTTATTAAACTAAATTCAGTGTTATTTTTGTAGTGTTTGAAACTTTACAGAGGATTTTAAACATCCAGCATTTAATATCCATAAGACAAAGCATATTTGCGGAGTCATTTGCACCAGGTTTTGGTGTGTATATACAGTTGTGTGTCATCAGCATAAAAATAAGTATTTTTATGAAAGATAGACCTGGTTAATTGGGTAAGTTACTTCTGTTTACTCTTGAAGTATGGTCAAAGAAAACAGCATAGGGCCCAGGATGCAGCCCTGAGGAACACCACCAGTGATTGCTGCTAAGGAAGAAGAGAACCTAACTTCACAGAAAACATCCTGTGTTTAAGGGATGATGTAAATCACTTTAGAGCAACCCCCTGCATGCCAACACTACATTTAACCTGATCCAGATTATGTGATCCACTGTATTAAAAGGTGTGTTTTAACCTTGTGGGATAAGTGGGATAGATGGATGACTAGAAGCAGAAGTCTTATTCCAGACGATGCTGACATACTTTGCAGGTCAACTTGCTGTGAGCGATTTGCATGGACCCATTGGCTTGATGACTCTCATTCTTGATACTCTCAAATAAAGACTTAGTTCTGTTTTCTCCAAGCAGTTTGCCTAAGGGAATGGCTAGTGACAATTCACTGTTGTGACAAGCCAACTCATAATTACATCCCCTTTTAGCCTCTGATGGCATGCAGTGACATGGCATTCCTAATGCTTTCAGTAGCCAGTGTGTAAAACTCAAGAGTGTTCTCAGCAGCTGATCTAGTACCTTGTTTTAGAGATAGAGGCATTCACTTGCATCTTTGCCAACAGGAGGGTGACGGAATATATTGCAAAACACCTTGACAAACCAGTCCTAAGATGGCACAACAGTACAGGTCCAGACAACAGTGGCCCATTCAAGTGCCTTCCCATTGTGCAATGAGATGACGTGGGCTGCTTTGTCTTTGTCAGACTTGATCTCTTGAGGGGAAAAGTACTGAGAGCAGGGTAGTTAGAAATGTTGGTACGTTGATGAATCTCACACTTATCAAACTTGTCAATTTGGCTGTTCTATGATGTAGGCACTATCTTGAGGATATTGGTAATCGTTTGTTGCGGCTGGTTGTTGAGGCTTCCTAGTGCTGCAGGAATTGTAAAGATTTGCTGTTGCTGTTTACTGACTACATGGCCTTCAGCAGAGAGGGCTTGGCAGAATTAGCGAAAATCGGTCTTGGTAAAATCTAAAGTAACAGACAAAGCAAAGGGCTAGGCAATACTCACAAATGTGACAAATGGTCAGGTTATCAGCAAACAGGCATCAACTAGACAGGACCAAATCAATGTGAAACAGGCTAGGGTCAAGACACTAATAAGTACATGCAGATAACAAAGGATGGGATCCAGACAGATTATTAGAGATTTTACAAAGTAAGGATTAAATACTGGATTATTTAAAGGGAGTAGTGTGCTTGCAAACAGAGCTCCATAAGTAGTATGGAACCAATAAACAATATCCATCCAATAAACAATGGCAAACGCTCAAACCCAACAAAATGACAGGCAAGCCCTACATTCAGTAAAATGGACAACAAACAGAATTATATTTATAATAAAGGACAGTAATTACACTGCAGGAATACAGTAGCAACCAAATCCAATCCATTCAGACTAATCTTAATGCTCCAGAATACAAACTTAGGGTCAAATACCAAAACATCAAAATGATTTACAAATCAACAAAGCAAAATACACAGACATGTGAGCACAAAGCTGAGGTTGTCCCATGCATAGTCGGAGATGATGCATGAGGGATCTGGAAGTGAGCAACCATAGTCAATACACAGGTCATGAACAAACAAATATTCTCAGCATAGTGTTCTGTAAGATTGATGCTACCAGGCAGGGGAAGAAACATCTGCAAACTCTGCTCTCTTTATTTGAAAAACCTCTTCTCCCTGAGACAGTGAGACATGGCCTCTCAAGATGATTGAAGGAGGATTGACTATTTTTGGACACTCCAGTCACGATTTATTTCTATATGCTTCTGTCATAGCAACTGTGACCTCCTCATTGTCAGTCCTGGGTCTGGAGAAAATTCTTCAGAAAAGATGGTTAAAAAAGAGTTGGGCAGGCAATGAATCAAGCATGCGCATGCAGTATGCTGAGACTCATCCTTGTTACCCTGGTTGGTTTGCAACACAGCATTGGCAGTGGCTGCTTCTTCTGTAGAACTGACATTGGCAAGCATAGAGGTGCTCTTGTTCCCTGTGCCATGTGGTGAAACAGGACCATGCTAAGCACTGGACCCACCAGGGGATAAACTGCCCCAAATCCACCTGTTCAATCACCTTCTTTAGTTGCTTGGGACTGGGACTCAACCATTAATGCTGCATTTGACTTACTTCATAAGTGGTAATTCGCAGGATGAAAATTCAACATACAAAGTACGAAAAAAAAAGCAAGATAGCAAGCTAACTGATGAGTGATGTATGTTTTCCTCCTTAAAACAATAAACTGTATTGTCAGTGTTATAGATTTAATAAGTAAATATATCTGTGTGTTGATCGATCTAAAGCAAATACATGTGTATATAAAGCAAAGTGCTACTTTGTTTACTGCTGATGCTGGGGGAAGCCATGTTGCTTTGACTTCATAAACTGGGAAGGAACTCGAAATTAAGAAGACTACACCATGTTGACAAGTAGGAATTTCGAGTTGAGGGGGCGTTTTCTTTGGCTTTTCCTGGTTAGAGGTAAAGAATTGCAAGTTGTGACCATGAGTCAAATGTGTTCATCTTCAATGTGCTCCCAGGATTGCTGCAAATGTCCTGATATTGCATCTGCTGCTGTTTTAAGAGTGATTGGAAGGCATGGATGATGCATCCTTTGGTCTTCAAGCAGCAACAGTGTAAAACATTCAAGAGTGCTGCACTCCATAAACATCATGGCGCTTTATACAGGCATGCACATATTCGACACACACAAGCATCAGACAAGCTTGGCTCATGAAAGAAATTGGGAAAACACATAAACATGATTGATAACTAAGTTCAGGTTTGCCACATCAGCTCTATCTCTTCTGGTCTTCCCAAAATCCCTTCTCCTGGTACAAACCTGCTCTAATCCATGCCTCAACTTGCTACATACACAAATAACCCATAGCAACTCTGATCAGGATAAATCATTACTGAACCAGTACCTGGGTAGTATCTATTGTTTTTGAACAGCTTTGATCAGCTCCTTCCATGGGAATTAAACGCTGCTGAAAACCAAATGTTCCAGACATACTCATCTTTTTATTTTTTTTTTACTGTAATATACCATCCATGCAGATACATCTACCAGATGTGGACTGAATGTGTTGCTGTCATTGGGAAGTTACATCATAAAAAATCACATCATTACAGTGGCCTTTTAGCATGTCAGTATTTATAGCTTAGTATTGTATTTTAAGTATTTTAGTTTTTCAAAGGAAGCGGCATTGTAGTGCTGTGGTTAGCGCTGTCACCTCACCGATAGAAGGTTCTGGGTTCACCCTGCTGGCCGACTGGGTTCTATCCGTGTTGAGTTTGCATGTTCTCCTTGTGCCGGTGAGGGTTTCCTCCAGGTGCTCTTGTTTCCTCAGTTCCTCAGAGACATGCAACTGTCTATTCTAAATTGCCCATAGGTGTGAGTGTCAGTGTGAATGCGATAGATTGGTGATCTGTCCAGGGTGTACCCCACCTCTCACTCAAAGTCAGCTGTGATTGGCTCCAGCGACCCTGACAGTTAACTGGCATGCATGCATGGTTGTTCAAAGTAAAACTTTTAATTAAACTTTTTAATGTCCCTTCATGTCTGACTGTCCTCCCTTGTCAGTATTACAGCCACTCACTCCTTTACTGTATCAAAAACTGTAAACGAGCGTTGTGATTGGATGAGAGCAAAACATTTTAGCCATGAACACCATCAGCATGCTTGGAGGCCCCCCACCCACCATAAAATAGTACATTTTGGGGTTGGGCCATGGGCTCTGGTAAAGATTGACAGAATACAGAATGATGAATTCAGCAAATTCAATTTTCAGAATTTAATCCTGCGTGTATATATAATGTGTGATTGTGTGTGTGTGTGTGTGTGTGTGTGTGTGTGTGTGTGTGTGTGTGTGTCTGTGTGTGTGTGTGTGTGTGTGTGTGTGTGTGTGAGCCTGCATGCTGCCACTACAACACCTGTATATCTTGACAAAGGGCATCTTCCAATCTTTCAGTAATAGAACTGTAGCTTCATTATTTAAAAAGAAAAGTTTATCTGTTTATTAAATCATATTTTAAAGCAGACAAAGGAATTAAAAATGTTCAAGAATAGAAGTATGTTTTATTTTCAAAATACTTTTTTTTTTCTACACAATTGTACAATAAATTATTTACATAAATTACATATAAATTATTTACAGCCTTATTTGCATTTATTTGAGTTTGTGAGCTGACTGTTAAATCACATGGAAATGCAAAAAAATATGAACACAAACTGTTTATTTAAAAAGCAAATATTAGCATTTTCAGTAACAGATTTCATTTTACACTATATTTTGTGACTAACACATTTATATGCGCTTGGTACAGCGGCTTTAGCTTGTGTCTTCACTTCTGAAAAGACAAATGAACTGTTCAGTGAAAGCCACTAGAGCCTGGCAGATATTTTCTGCCTCATTTACTTGATGGAAACTGTTTGAATGGCGCTGTTATTATTGTAACCCCGTGGCTTCTTAAATTGCTCTGTATGCTCAGGGTAGAATGGGTTTTCTATAAATTTTCGATTGGAGCTCTCACAAAAGCTGTGTGGCAAAATGCAAGTGGTGGCCATGAATTTTTTGCTGCTTGTCCTGGAGTCATTTTATAAGGGGACATCACCCTGCCTCTGGAAAAGTGGTGAAACTGGAGTCGACCATAAGCAATGCAGGAACATTCACACCATTGATCCCCCTTGATATTTCTGGGAAGAGAATCCCATATTCCCAGTTTTGAGAGAGATGGGAAATGCAGTGCAATAGTCTTTTATCATGAATTAAATTAATGAATTGGGGAAAAATTATATGAGACTAATTATATTTCTCCATTTCTTCAAGTCAAACTAAGTGTATAAGAACAGTATAATATGCATAATAATAATAATGATGATGATGATGATGACAATGGCAATGTAACAGAAATTACAGCGGTCCTTATGATAGCAAAAATATGTAAAAATGATTACATATTAAAACTGTACTGATTCACAGCCTTAGTTAAGTCTTGCTGTGATGAAGTGGACTTGATAAGTCATGAAGGACAATAAAACTCTCAATAAATGTAATCTAAAAGTTACCAAAAAAACACAAACAAGCCAAAAAACAAAAACAAAACCAGCACCAGTCTTTTGCAATAAAGTTAACATACAAGCCTCATTGAAAAGTCAACAGGTCAAGCCTCTTTGAATTAATCTACAACTTAAACAAGGCTTCTTAATGCTTATTTCATCATTTCCATTTGAAAAGGATTGCTCCAACTATGTGGAACCGTGTGGTGTCCGATCCTTTTTTAATCTTTCATTCATGAAAGTGGTCTAAGCTAATAAATAATGTGCAATGCCATTAATAAATAACAGGAAAGTAATAGAGATCATATATTAAACACAAAACGAGGTATACTTATCTGGTCTTTAATAGGCTTTATCTCTTACAAGGCTCTTTATATAGCTTTTAAAAGGCTTTAAGACACTCCATTAACACTACATCTGAGCTCATTTTAGGTTAAGAAAGAACTATGTAGACAACAAGGTTATAAAATCCCAGTAATCTTTTCAAATTTACTCTGCACAGCTGTTGCACTGTAAGCTTATGACATAACAAGCTCTCGCTTGTGTAAGCCATCCAAACTGTCCCGACAGTGTTTATGTTCGGATTAAAAGTGAACTCAGAATGCTTATTTCTAATTTTATGTTCTTTGCTGTGGATTTTCATTGTGATCTAACCCTCAGAATAAAGCGATCAATTAAACTAAAAAAAAGAAACAAGAAAGAAATGGATGCACATCCCTGAAGCATAATTTTGCATAAAACATTATTAAAAAAAACAGTATTCCATGAGAGATTCGTTTCGATCCACAGTACAATACAAGAACTGCTTAGAGAAAAAAAAATAAGATAAAATAAAATTTTATTTATACCATAAATAGATAAATTAATTAATACAAATTAAATGGTACCGAATGGAAAGATATCCAAATAATATTCAGTAGCAATGGAAAAACAAGTGTTCACAATCCTGAATAATGGTCCGGGTTCACATTCACAACAATGACGCTGCCAAAGCACACAGACCACATTTAAATAAAGTGATATTCAAAAACAGCTATAATAAAACAGGAGCAAGGGAACACAGATGGCAGGTACAACTACAGAACCACATCACAAAGACAATGGAGTTAAAAATGGGGCGGTGGGGGTGGAATTAATGTCACACCAACTACAACTGCGTGTATAAAATACAAAAATCCGGTAGTGGAAAAAAGGAAAATTACAATTCATTAAAAAAAGCAACTGTCCATTCTTCCCAAATTAATAAAAAAACATCATTAAAAGCTTTCTGATACTGCACATTTATGTCCTATATATACACACAGTACATTATATATTTAATCGCTCATATCCTCCATGGTCTCCTCCTCCATCTCTCTCCCTATTTCCTCTAATTTCACCGTCTTCTTCTGCCCGTTCTTCTCTTTCCTTTTCTCCTGCTCGTCTTTCTCTACTGGAGCGTACCACGGCTGGGACGGGTTATCCTCGCAGGCCCGGCCCGCGCTCCTCCTGTAGCCGCCTCGTCCTGCCCGTACCAGTCCCCAGCCCTGAGGCTTGCCCTCGTGAGGGCCGTTGTCCTGCACCCCTCTCGTCTGGTCCAGCTCCTTGGCGCTGAGGGCGGGCATGCGCACAGGCACCGTGTTCCCGAATTTGGAGTAGTCCACGGAGTAGCGGCCGTCCTCTTCAGTCATGATGGAGACAAAGCGGCGTCCCCAGAGAATCTCCTCCGGCGTGTAGGATGTGCGTGCCTGCATGGTGATGCCGGTGGTCTCCACGACGCCTGACAAGGAAACAAACATACAGAACAGGAAGTCATGTTTTAAACATGTTACAGAGAAATTCAGACACATTTGTGCTTGTTAAGATTTTCCCTTCCACATTCACAGGGCTGTAATTAATCTAAAACACATGTACCGTGCAAATACTGTGAAGAATGACAACAGTAATATATATTTTCACTACATGAGACTCAGTCAGGTAATAATCTGTGATCTCAAATAGGACTCTGGACCTATACTGTAGTGCACTCCATAATCTCGATAATGTCATTATGTTCCACTCCATCTAGTGAGCATATATACTCAATAGGAAGCCGTTAGTGATTATTGAGACAGTGGGATGAAGGTTTCTTTTTTTAGGCTCTTTTTTTTTTTTTTTAAGCTTAAATAAAATGGTTCTCCTCACATTACAGTAAATAAATAAATATCTGCTCAAAAGAGAAACTCCAGTCTCTGTGGTGCCAGAGGCTTTGTAAACAAGAGGAAAAAAAACAAGAAATGGCCCCCAGTATCCACAAGGAAAAGGACGTGTCTCTACTGAACTGTTAGTAATACGAGGGGCAGCTTATGTCAGGTTTTAAAATAATTACATTCAACTAACTGATTTTTTTAGTGGATCCTGGTTTACATATGAAATGTACATTGCAAATAATATCAGGAACAAAAATGTAAGTAAATAAACTCTTATTATAGTTTACATAGTTTTGCAATATCACTGTTTTGTCCCTATACAGCAAACAGCAAATGCTAAGTATGTACTTGTACTGATAAGGTACAGTTTCTATAGCAACAGTGGCTTCAAGAGTCTAATAAGTCTAATATTAAACGGATTAAAATATGTGTTGTTATTCATCAAATAAAATTATACATTTTTTTAGAGGATTCGGCTATTATTCTGTAAGGATACGTTTATTTAACATTTATGTAAAGAGTCTTTCATTGATTATTTTTCTATAACAACATCCCCCATAATGTTTCATTCCTTACTTAACATTGGAGCACAAATGAATAGTTTCCTAGTTTTTGATACTTACCCTAAAAGAGAAATCTTATTCTTCTGTTATTAAATGGTGTTGTTAACTAAAGCAAAATAAGTTGACACATGTACTACTATTATTATTATTCTATAACTGATTCATCTTTTTTGTGTTTGAGTACTTGACTACAAAATTACTAGGAACTTCCATTACTTGTTTTAAGCAATCTTATATTGCTACAACACCCACTGTACATTATTAATAACCACTCGCTCTCAATGTTTACCCTTAGACAGGTATTAAATAGTCACCTGAATAGGCTTTTGTATACAGAGACATAAAACAAATAATCCAGTTTAAAAATACACCTACTGTATAATTAATTGTGGCTGCAGTGGAAGATCCTCCTACCTTCCAGTATAACTATGAGCTCCAGATCCTCAGTGGC
>JAQQZR010000012.1:17708225-17719542 GCA_030068235.1 Notoglanidium macrostoma
CCCCAAGATGCTGGGATTGGCTCCAGCTTCCCTGCGACCCAGATGGATAAAGCGCTATAGATAATGGATGGATGGATATATACTTATATAGATAGATAGATAGATACATTTGTTGACTCAAGTTTATATTCAGAATTTATATTTCTGTGATGTGTGTCTGTTGTTAAAAGCGCTATACAAAAAAAATTGAATTGAATTTTGTGGGTTTGGACCAGACGGGCTAGTCTTTGCTCCCCCTGTCACTGGTTGTCACCTTGAATGACTTTTGGTAGGTACAAACCATCGCATACTGGGAACACCGCACAAGACCTGCTGTTTTGGAGATGCACCGACCCAGTCGTCTAGCTGCCGCAATTTGGGCCTTGTCCGAGTCGCTCAGATCCTTACGCTTGCCCATTTTTCCGGCTTCCAAAACATCAACTTTGAGAACTGACTGTTCACTTGCCACCTAATGGATCCCATTTTTGAGAGGTACCTGTCAGTGGTTTTAATGTTTTGGCTGAGTGGCTTGAGTAGGTTACTACAGACATTCTTTGATTTTCAGTTCAGCTTCATTAAGTATTGAAGCTCTGTCATATTTTATCTTGTGGAAAACGTGTTAATAAAAGTCGGAATAACCCCAACACCCCAGTTAGAGATTATGGAGCAGCGTTAGCTCATGTTTGCGTCTCCGGTCCTGTAGAGGGCGCTACTGCACAGACTAGCACCTCCATCCATCCATCCATCCAGATTACATTAATGTTCATTCACAACCGCTAGTAGCACATCGGCATTGTGGTGGAGGTTGTGCAGGGAGAAATACACAAGCAGGTTATTATCAAGCTCGTATTTATTCGCTTGTGTTTGTCGAAATGTCCACCGAGACCGAGCAGGCTGTGGAGGAGGCGACTACAGAGGAGCAGCAGGTCGGTCCCGGCTGAATGCTATGCAGCTAGCGTTAGCATGTGAGCAGCTAGCATGCTGTTTCCTAATGTGGATGTCTCAACGTCTGGAAATGATCAGATTAGCGCTCCTAATTAGTTCAGCGTAGTGCATTGCTCTGATATAATGTTATTTTTATTCATTAATCTTGTCGTGAACCTGCACTGCTGCTGCTCTTAAAGCCTGCTTTGATTTGCAACATGTTGACTTGGTTTATTTTACTACTGTATTCCTTCTCAGTTTCTGCCTTGCTGTTTGTTGTTTATCACACCCTATACTCCCCAGGAGATGCAAGATAAAGTCGTGAGTCCTGAAAAGGCAGAAGAAGCAAAGCTAAAGGCTAGATATCCTCACCTGAGCAATAAGCCAGGTGGGCCAGACCTGCTGAGGAAAAGACTACAAAAAGGGGTGGGTTTCTATCTCATGCATGCTGTGCAGAAGTCAACGTCTTGGTTATGGTGCAACAGTTTGTATGTCTTTTTGTGTATTAATCAGTGCTCACTCTGATTTTCTACAGCAAAAGTACTTTGATTCCGGAGACTACAATATGGCCAAGGCCAAAATGAAGAATAAACAGCTTCCGGCAGCAGCGACGGAGAAAACCGAGATCACCGGAGATCACATCCCGACCCCTCAGGATCTGCCCCAGAGGAAGACCTCGCTGGTGGCCAGCAAACTGGCTGTTTGATAGGAAGTCTGCTAGGGCTTTCCTGTTACCATTCCTGATTTGATCTCTAAATAACCTCTGTTTTATATGTCTTCCTCTCTTTCTTAATACTTTTTTTTTGTTCTTTGCTTTCCTAGCTTTCTATTGACTGTGTAACTGCTTTGAAGAAATGCTGTTTTGATGGGGGGGGATTTTACTGCTGGGCACCCTCCTGTGTAAATGACTGTGCCCAGCACACGTGTCAGGTGTAGCACCCTCGTTTACCTGTTTCTGTGGCTGTAGAAGACGATGAAGTTGCAATTTCTACTCCTAGGTGTGAATGCACTGTTCTCTGACTGAAACAACTGAACAGAAACTTTTCATTTTTAGGATTTTATTGGTTTTACTCCCTCACTCACTCCTTTAGAATGATTCATGTGTAATTCAAACATTTATGCTGGCCTTTAATGATGACACTCATTTCCTATAGTGATTTCCAGTAAGATGCAGAGGGTTTTTTTTTTTTTTTTTTTGAGTTGTTCTGCTTTCTTAATGTGTGTGATTGGTGAAACTTGCCTTAATGATATCTGCCACGCTTCCTCTTGGGCAATATTTGCCCACTCTGAGAGCGAAAGCCTTCGGGATTTAGCCACAAGCGGTCTTCTGGTTGAGGTAGATCACTCATATTCATCAAACTGTGCACAAGCACTGACTGTCACAATTGTGCCATTTGTTTTGTAAATAAACTAGTTTTGCACAAGAATGTTATGATCTGTTTCCTTTTTTGACTTTGATTCACAGTAATAAATAGCATCCGGCTCAGGGGCAAGGTTTTGAAATAAGTCTGTTTGTGTTGGTGGTGCCATCTCTCGAGCTGGCTCTTGCAGGAGAACGTTGAAAGATACGGACGATGCCGTTTCCCATGTACTTATACTCAGTGACTGCTAAAATACTTCCATGAAAACCTTTTAAAATCTCAGAGCAGTGAGTTTGACTCTTGGTATGTAGTCAAAGACTTATAGAAAGTGAATCTTCAAAAGAGGCACAGCAGGGTGAAATAACATTATGCTTATTGGCTTGCAATTATTTACTTAGATTCTATTACATGATGCTATAAAGCAAACTAATACAATTTTGTTAATTAACAGGTAGGCTGCAAGAAGGAAAAACAATTTAAGCTATAGTTAGGCAGTAAAGCATCAATCACTGCTTAAAATATGGCAAACATTATGGTTTATTTAAAACAAAAAAGGCCAATGAGTTGTTTGGTAGGCGATTGAGTCGGTTCTTATTGCTGAGCCGAACTAAAAGATTCGACTCACAAAATAAAAGTGCTGAACTTTCCACCGCTAATAAAGTAATGGGATCTGAGGGTGCTACAGCTCCCCCTACTGTCAGTATGTTTTAATTGCATTTGCTAAAAGAACTAAAAAGTTTGATTTGAATTTGTTTGAGTAAGATTTGCATCCTAAACACACGTTTTCACCACGAAAGTGCAAAAGAGAACTTCAGATCTACACAAGTGCCTCCGAGTACCATTACCTTGCTGCAGTCCACATGGCATATGATAGTTCTTGAAATTTTCAGTGCAGTGTTTGCTTTAATTTGTATAGGTTACATGGCTTTCTTTTATGGCACACTCTCATAACATAGGTTCATAAGCTATAAACATACTCTACATGGCCAAAAGTATATGGACACCTGAGGATCACATCCATATGTCTTGCTTCTTATGAATGTTTGGCCATATAGTGTGCATACTGTGTGTGTGTGTGTGTGTGTGTGTGTGTGTGTACAGTATTGTGCAAAAGTCTTAGGCACATGCAAAGAAATGCTGTAATGAAAAGATATCAAAAATAATGAATTTAAATCTTCCTACTCAAACGAAAAAGACTACAACGTGCAGTAAACAGTCATAAACTAAACAAAAGCAATATTTGCTTATTTATTTATTTATTTATTTATTTATTTATTTATTTATTTATTTATTATAATAGTAGTCCCAGGTACAGTGTGTGCAGTTTTATAAGGAAATGAGCTGTAAGTTTTACTGAGCATCTGCCACAGCTCTTCTGGAGACTTTGACTGTCACACTTGCTTCTTTTATTTGCATCAAAACCCAGGAGCCTTCATTATGTTTTTTTGTCTGAAAAGTGGCCTCTTACTTTATATGTTGCTTTCTTTACAAACATACCTTTTTCAAATTCAAATGTTTTGTGCTGACGTAACAATGAATAATTCATAAAATAAATTTCTAACAAAGATAACATCATATCTAATACATAATATCTATAAAATCAGTATCTATTGCCTAAGACTTTTGCAGTATATCCTAAAAGTAGTATACTAAAAGTACTAAAACTAAAATATATATATATATACTAGTTTAACTTTTAGGATCATTATTATTATTGGTTTAATTTATACATTTATTTTATAAAATGGCATGCTATTTTATTTCTCCCCCTTTATTCTTTTAAATGAAATTTTTAAAAAATTACTGTGTTATTAATTTTAATTATTAACTCAACTAAGTTGTTAACTTTATTATGTAAATGTTTATTATCTTGTTTGAGAAACAGTCCCTGTATTTGAGTTAAATAAATCCCATCAATCAGCAAGTACCAAGTCACGTACTAGTGTACTAAACAGTATGTGAAATCAGCAGTATCAGTACTAACCGTAGCGTACTCTATTCACACACTGTTTAGTGCTCTAGTATGCGGTTTAACGTTGGGACGTTACACTTCTTCACCGCTAGAGGGCGAGAGCGTTCATTGCGGCGGATCCTTTTATCTCACATCTACACCGGCTTTCATGCTGTCCTGCAAGTATCGGAGGAGTACTTTTGAAGTTGGCAGATGTTGTTGTTTGTCAGCTTGTTTTCCTTGTTAATCTGTCTTTTTGTCCTTGAAGGAAGTTTATTAGTAAGCAGAGGGTCATGGAAGCGCCGGCTCTTTACACAAAGGTAATTTAACTTCACTTCATACTGATATGAAACTGTTTCAGAGGCAGGAAAGTTACTTTCATGTCCCAGATCAGTGCTTTCAGCTGCATGATGTATCGCTGTATGGTGCTTTGATAGCCGCAGAATGTTTTGTTGCACGAGATCAAGGCTGTTTGATAAGTGAAGTTTTTTTAAAAAACATTTCTGAGTCTTTTTTACATCACCTCTGCCATTTCCTGATAACTCTGAAATGAACCCTGAACAGATCAGATCTTCAGTAAAGCACATGATGGAGTCCAGACAAACACAACCCAAGCCTCCTAATGACCCTTCCCTTCCCTTCCCTTCCCTTCCCTTCCCTTCCCTTCCATTGCCTTGATCTCCGATTGCTAACAGCGTCCTGATCCTTTGCAGTGTGCCCGGGTTTGGATCCCAGACTCTCAGGAGGTTTGGAGATCTGCAGAGCTGACCAAAGACTACAGACCAGGAGACCACGCTCTACAGCTGCAGCTCGAGGATGGCACGGTGAGCTGAAAAAGACAAGAACAACTGTCTTTTTAATTGTTATACTTTCCCAATGGATCAGTTGCTGGAATCTTAAACCTTCAGCTTGTAAATGAAATCTGTATTCTGGTCCCTGATCTGGTGTGTTCGACGGTATGATATTTCTATACTTGGGTGAAAACTCATGTGTACATACAGCACACAAGCCAAAGGCTAATGCTCGGAACAGACTATATGAATTCAGCCCAATATTGTCATGGCTGACAAGCTCCCGACATCAGGAACAAATGAACAGGTCTTATAGTGTGACATATTCGAAGAACAGCAACATGGTGCCTCACAACACCCTGATGAAATGTCTAGCTTTTATTCCTCACCTAGGTTGAGAACTGCTATGACATTTTCTTTGACACTCCTTCTGTAGCTGTGATTGACAATTTCTTGGCCCCACACCACCCCAAGGATGTGAACGATGATTGGTCGGGGTCAAACTTGTAGCATTTTCAGTCTCCCGACCAAGATATGGCAAGTGTTTATGGCACCATGTTTGCCTAATCTGACATGGTGACCATTGTGGAAGACAAATATCGTGTCTGACCCCGGCATACAATTGTCTTTATATGTACAGCGTGGGTCCAAAAGGCCACTGGGATCTGGGATTACTTTTTATTTATTTATAAGTGGAAATAAACCGAAGGTTTTAGAATTCAGGAATATTTAAAACCAAGAATGTATTCATATCTTGAATATTTAATATGCACTATTACTAGGTCCTTCTTTAAATGTATGCAAAGGCAGAAAATGTATCCTTATCACTTCAAGCTATCTTTGAAGAATGTTTGTTTATGGCCTGTTTTCTGGGCATCTTGATCCTGGATCACGCTGGCTGATGATGTGAGCATAGCAAACCTACAATTAAAGAAAATGACTATGGTTAGAGGATCTTCATCATATAATTTGACATGGAGAAAGTATGATCACTTGGTCTGTTATACAAGTCAGCCGACATTTTATTAGCATCATCGTGTATAGAGTAGCAAGTAATAATCTTAAAAGACTGCTGAAATCACGCGGTGTAGAACTGGCTTCTGTTTGGAGGTTAAGCTTTTGACGAAGAACTGAATTTTGGTAGGAAAGTATGTTTGAATTCTCAAAAAAAGGCTAGTTAGCATTTCATTATGTTAGCTTCTTTGATCGCGGATGCTTCACTGACTTTACTTTTTACTACCTTTGTGAATGTAAACAGCCTTTTTTTTTTTAAACATTCGTTTTTTTCTTAGATACTTTTAATAAAGTGCAGTGCGGCTATGTGAATCATCATCCCTTCTAATGGAAGTCCTCTTCCCCTTTACTAGAACCAAGCAAAGCTAGTGTGTCTAACTCTATACAATTAAATCATGAAGCCAAGCAAGAGCATGTGATGAAAGCATCTACCGTAAAGAAGGGTTTGCTGTAACATTTAGTCGGAGTGTCTTGGGAATGGTATATAAGGTGGTGCGATGGTTGCTTAGGGCTTTCAAAGGTTCAGAAGCACACATACGTACACTGAGGTGTTGGAAAATGTGCTGCTCATAAACGATACGCTTGCCTCACTCATTTGAACCTTCTTTTTTTTAAACCATGACAATAATATCTGGTTTCTAACTTCTTGGATTCCACATGAACACACTAACATATGGCATTTACTCATGACCCTTACCGACATACTATTCACATACAATTGCTTTCTATTGCCAAGGAAATGGAATACGAATTAGACCTCAAAAGCAGCACTCTGCCTCCCCTCCGTAACCCAGACATCCTGGTGGGCGAGAACGACCTCACAGCTTTGAGCTACCTGCACGAGCCGGCTGTGCTGCACAACCTGCGCATCAGATTCGTCGACTCGAAGCTGATCTACACCTACTGCGGTGAGCCATTCAGTCACTGATCTCAGTGGGTCTCGAGCCACGTGCACTTAAACTGTATGACCTGTAGACTTTGGAGTTGAGTCATTATACACTCTGCCTGTTGATGTCACGCCACAATGCCTTCTAGTAAATGACACGTTTAGAGTACTTGCGTAATAGGGAACAGTTACAGGTTGGAACAGTTGAACAAGTTATCCCATGTTGAATACTGTCGACTGAAATGTCTTTTCAGGAATCATCCTGGTGGCTATCAATCCTTATGAGTCACTGCCAATCTATGGCGCAGACATCATCAATGCATACAGTGGCCAGAACATGGGGGACATGGACCCACACATTTTTGCGGTTGCTGAGGAGGCCTACAAACAGATGGCTCGGTATGTGATCTCGACGTACTTCACCTTTCACGCTCTTCCTCATTCCATTGTCAGTCGAGGATCTGGGATCTCCAGGATGACTGTTTTTTCTTTGTTCTCCTGTAAGAGATGAGAGGAATCAGTCCGTCATAGTGAGCGGAGAGTCTGGAGCAGGGAAGACCGTATCCGCTAAATACGCCATGCGCTACTTTGCCACGGTCAGCGGCTCCTCCACGGAGACCAGTGTGGAGGATAAAGTGCTGGCATCCAGCCCTATAATGGAGGTATTGTTCAGTTTCTTCAGTCTGTTTTTGCCAAACGAGAGCCGAGACAGAAGACAGCTTCATAGAGTTTCATTAATAATGTGACGTGAGCTGAGAATATGTTGTAAATATATCATGAATGTATTGTATTATAAGTTTCCCATTTTGTAAAGCGAATCCAAGTTGCCTAATACCTTTTAATTCCAGGCGATTGGAAATGCAAAGACAACCAGGAATGACAACAGCAGTCGCTTTGGGAAGTACATTGAGATCGGATTTGATCGGAATCACCACATCACTGGGGCTAACATGAGGACGTACCTGCTGGAGAAGTCCCGTGTTGTGTTTCAGGTCACTGCTTTACTTGCCTATATTTTTTTCTTTCTCCCTCAAATGTTCGGGGTTTTCTCCGCTTCTTCTCAGCGTTGGCGAAACTGACAAGTTGTTGTGCTGGATGTTTTTAGGAAATCCCTCAGTTCAAGTTTACGAATTCCCTTCATTAAAGGTGTACCTTTCATTCCCAATCAAGACAAAATGTTTTATAGAAATGAAAAGTCAGTAATAAATTTGAAAGATACTAATTAATCTAGATAATTAACATGATCAGTGATTCATGAAACATCAGTAACACACTTGTTAATCTTTGTAGCTTAATTATTAATACTAATACTTCAACCCCTAATATACAATCACCGTCCACTTTATTATGAACAACTTCTCGTTCATGCAGTTATCCAATCAGCCAATCACGTGGCAGCAGCACAATGCATAAAATCATGCAGATACAGGCCAAGAGCTGCAGTTAATATTCACAACAAACAGAATGAAGAAAAAGTGTGATTTCTGTGACTGGATGTAGGTACCTGATGGGCTTCCAGAAACTGGGATTTCAAACTTTAAAGTTTACACAGAATGGCGTGAAAAACAAAAAGCATTGAGTGAGTGACAGTTCTGTGGGTAGAAACGCCTTGTTAAAGAGAAAAATGGCCAGATTGGTTCAGATTGGATATAGTGACTCAAATGATCACTGTTTCCAACCATGGTGAGCAGAAAAGCATCTCAGCAGGCACCCAACATCGAACCTTGAGGTGGATGAGCTACAACAGCAGAAGACCACATCAGGTTCCACTCCTGTCAGCTAAGAACGAGTATCTGAGGCTATCATGGGCACAAACGCGCCCGAACTGGACAAAACCACTTTTTCCAGTCTTCAGCTGTCCAGTTTGGGCGAGTTTGAGTCTTTCCACATTGATGTAAATATTAACGGAAGCTCTTATCCTGTATCTTCATCGAGCTGCTGCGTAGGTGTGTACGTGTTTACAATAACAGTTATGATTGTTAAATTTCATACAAGTAAGAGTTGACGTTACATCTCTGTCATGTACATGTAAGTATATTCCTAGACCGTGTTTCTTATTTCAGGCAAATGACGAGCGCAACTATCATATCTTCTACCAGCTGTGTGCCTCTGCCCGTTTACCTGAATTCAAAGCTCTGCAGTTAGGTATATCTCCTGTCCTGTTTGATTTTATATGAATTTTAAGATTTAAGAGTTCGATTCAAGGCCATTCCAGTTCGCTCAGGTCTCAAAAAGGAAAATAATTCTAGCGATCACAACTATTGTCACAGATATTAATGTTTTCAATTCATCTCCTCTTAGTTACCTTTTTTATTTACAGCACCATGATCATATGATTATTATTTGGTATTTTTTTGTAAAATTTCAAGACTGATTTCTATTACCTGTTTCACTGTACCGCTGCTCTGTGTAATCACTCTCTGTCTGAAGGCAGCGCGGCTGAGTTTCACTGCACTAATCAAGGCAGGAGCCCCATCATAGGCGGAGTGGATGACGTTCAGGAAATGCAAGTCACTCGGAGGGCTTTCTCACTTCTGGGTAAAATGACACTATTTTGGTTTTGTGTCTGTTCTTATTTCGACAGAGTGGGGTCAGGGTTGTGAGAAATAGATGAATTGTTTTATTAACAGTTTTAACCTCTTATCACAGGTATTAGCGAAAGTCAACAGCTGGATTTGTTCCAAATCCTGGCTGCCATTCTTCATCTGGGGAACGTAGAGATGACTGGGAGAGGCTCAGGAAACTGTAGCGTCTCGGTGAGGAAGAGTGAGATAATGACACCGCAATGCGCACACAACTGAGCTTTATTCAGTGCACTGATCTGAAGTCGAGGTTAACGAGGTTCTCTCTTCAGGCTGTGTGCTTAGTTTCTCAGTTTAACTGGCATGGAACTGGTCTCACATTGAACCCAGTGAACCATGTATTGTAGGAGTGAGAAATATGGTGTATATGGTATATAACATTGTAAAAAAATATAACACAATTTTAGAGAAGTATGGAGTTTTGAAGCTACTGGAGTTTTTACAAGCTTAAGGTGTCACAGACTTGATAGCATTTCAACTGGATCCCCAGTTCAATCCCGAGCTCAGGTTACTGCTCATGCAGAGTCTCGCATGTTCTCCCCATGTCCTAAAGGATTTCCTCTGGGTTTCCTCCCAATTCAATCCTACTTGGTGTATTCCATCCATCCATCCATTATCTATACTGCTTATCTGTTAAGTGTGGTGGGGAAGCTGGAGCCAATAATAGCTGGCTTTTGGGCAAGATGTGGTACATAATTGGTGTATTGACAATTCTAAATTTTTCCTAGCTGTAAATGAATGTGTGACTTGTCCTGCAAAGCATTTCAGCTGTCCATGCATCATGAAATATGTGCCACTTCTGTTTCGCGGGTTTGCAACAAGTAACATTTTGAGGCAACACCTCAATTGTCATTATAATTATGCTTTACCGTGCCAGAGATTCAAAAATATCATTTAAAAATGTTTATTGGCATCTCATTTATACCAATATTCATACCAGTGTTTTTTTTTTTTTTTGCTTGGCTTCTTTGAACGGTTCCTGTGTATTGATTTCAGGCTGAAAACAGTCACCTTACTGTATTCTGTGATCTGCTGATGGTGTCTCCAGAGGCCATGGCCCATTGGTTGTGTCATAAAAAACTGAAGACTGCCACAGAAACCTTCAGTAAGCCTCTGGCCAAAGCGGAGGCAATGGACGGCCGTGATGCCTTGGCTAAGCACATCTATGCCAGGCTTTTTACATGGATAGTTAGCCAGATCAATAAGGCTCTGCATTCATCCAGCAAGCAGCACTCGTTCATTGGGGTGCTGGACATCTATGGGTAAGTAACGGATTCACATGGTTGCCTTGGTAACCTTTAAAATTGTATTGTGACGGGTAATATAGCGCAGCCGTATCGCTGTTAAATCATGTACTTTGTGTGTCCAGGTTTGAAACGTTTGAAATAAACAGCTTTGAGCAGTTTTGTATTAACTATGCTAATGAAAAACTCCAACAGCAGTTTAACATGGTAAGTGTGATGCATTTACTCCCTGGTCTTTGAACCAAAAAAGGTATTTGCTTTGTCCAAAACACCAAAAGCCTTTTTTGTTTAATTGCTTAATCAAAGCACGTGTTCAAACTGGAGCAAGAGGAATACTTAAAGGAGAAGATTCCATGGACTCTGATCGATTTTTATGACAATAAACCATGTATTAACCTGATTGAGGCCAAGATGGGAGTGTTGGGTCTGCTTGATGAGGAGTGCATGGTAAGTATGTACTCTTATTTATATTCCCATGTCTGTACATCCATCTGTCCATCTGTCCAGCCATACATTTAACCGCCCAATTCAACCATCCATCTGTTCATACATATATATATATATATATATATATATGTGTATGTA
>JAQQZR010000012.1:17726290-17743794 GCA_030068235.1 Notoglanidium macrostoma
GGGTGACCCGGGGATCGAACCCAGGACCTTCTTGCTGTGAGGCGACAGTGCTAACCACTGCACCACCGTGCCGCCCCATGGTCTTTAATATGATTGTCTTTATACAGTCAGGCTTCTCCAGCAGCAAGGGTAAATGAAATGCTTTTGTTACACTTTTTGCTGTTCTGAAAATCTAGCTAGCTCGCTGCACGACGTATAGATTGGCCAGGGATGTGGCGTATCTCCAAAACTCTTGGCTGTTGTGTGAGTCAGTCAAGCACTTCAACCCAATGATACTCTGACTTCCTGTTTCAGAAGGAAATATGTCAAAATACAGAATCGGATCACTGCAGTTAACTTCATCTTATGAACTATTGCAAATGTGTGCATCTACAGATATTCAGTCCCCTCAGAATAGACATTAATGGAATTCAGTACAGTAAATACCTCTATTATGGAACTATAGTCACAGATTAGCATGGGCAGTGTTAATTTTGACCAGTTATTGTGTATCTGTAGTGTTCCTGCAGTCATGAGTGATAACAGAATATCCAGCACATCGGCACACATCCGTGTATAAATCAGTCCAGTCCCTTTCTTGACTGAGAAATGCACTTTTCAGAAAGGCTTTTTTTCTCCGCTACTCAAGCCCATGTCTGTGCTGTCTGCTGCAGGGGGACGTAAAGGGCAGTGTGGATGTGGCTCTCCTGCTGAAACTGCAGAAGCGAGTTTCTGAGCTGGAGCATGAGAAGATGAACCTGCAGAGAGAGTGGGATTCCAGAGAGGAGCAGCTCCAGCAGGAACACACCAAGGTACACATGCACTGGAACTGGGCTGAGCACCAGACTGCTAACACGGTGTTCATTTAAGCTGTCTAGAGGTCTAGGTTTTGTCTCGAAACGAGCTCAAATGGTTTGTAATCTGATTAGGGAATGGCTGAATAGGGATGGCTACTTTGATACTGCGATTTCAGTAAACTTTGAGGCGTGTGAAGCCAGCCCACCTCATGCTAAACCACAGGGCAGAGTAACACACTCTGAAGAAAGTGCTAACAGCATCTTTTCCACATACACAAGCTCACAGATGCCCATGATTGGCTTGTCACTGTGATTGACGGGGGACGGAGAGCAGGCTGTCCCTCCCACTCAGAGAACGTGGCTGGATTTGTGCTCTTGGATTGAAAACTATTCTTTTTAAGGAGTTGAAACATTGCATGGGCATGGGATTAATCATTAAGAAACTAGTTGCTAGCGTTAACTAGTAGTCTGGACCTACATACAGGCTTATAAGAGAACGTTAATGTATACTATGTATTCTAATTCAGGACCTGGATGAGTGTCGGAGAAGAATAGGAGCTGAGAGAGACTATGAGGCCCAGAAGGTGAAACCATATAGAACATTTCCTCTCTTTTTTTTTTTTTTTTTTTTTTTTTTTTCTTTTTTTTTTTTTTTTATTACACACTGCACTTTTCTGTGAGTAAACTTAAGTTCCTTAGGGATTAAAAAAAAAATCTGCCTACTCTATGACTGGAGATATCGCTGTTCTTTTTGGCTGTAACGATTATGGCTAATCATAATCATCAGGTGTAATGATTAGAGTGATTTTATAGTGTCAGTTGGGACTGTTGCCCTGAAACATTTTCCGTTTAAGTGCCTCACTCAAGCCAGGAGTAAAATCATCAGTAGCAGGATACTCAGTTTTATTTTGATATTAAATATATGCACCCATTTTCTTCTCTGCCACCCACCTGATTCTCCTACCAGCGACAGGAGCTGGAATCAGCAAATAAGAGGCTGCAGAAGGATTTGAATGAGCTGCGTGCGTCTCTCCCTGCGCGGAAGGGCTCAGGATTGGCATCAGCCTATAAAGTGCTCCTGGAGCAGCTGAGCTCCACTGCTGAGGAGTTGGAAATGCGCAAAGAGGAAGTGCTTATGCTGCGCACTCAGCTGGTCAGTCTGGAGGGCTTCAGGATTAAGGTATTGTATATAAATTGAGCTACTGTACCTGTACAGCTGAGGTTCTGCACGGTTTTGTGGGTTTTGCTTAGATTTTACTGCTCAGTCATCAGATATCGAGGCTATCACTGAGCTATGTGGAAATCCATCCATAAAGTAGACTTTAGTAGATCTGGGCCTGTTGCTTTCTCACGATTGCACGATTGAAAGGCATAAGCCATTAGACTACAAGAGCTCACTTGTATAATCCAGAGAGTGAACACTGGCAATTCAGTACATTTCCTGCAGTGCATACAGCTCAGGGACAAAAGGGTTTGCACTGATTTAATATTAAAATAAAGCAATATACTTTCATTTAATCAAAGTTGAAGATGAAAATAATATTGCAGAGTGGGATTTTCCCCATTTCATCCCTTGCCAATTCCCACTCACCAGCCAGCCTTTCCAGCTGTAAGTGGTAAAGCTTAATAAATTCGCCCTCCAAACCACTTCTGACTGCTGCTCATGCTGCATCACAGGGCAATGTTACACACTGAAGACAGTGCTATCCATCCTCTTCCACATACATGAGTTCACAGATACCTATAATGGGTTGCTGTGATGGACATGGGAGTAAGAGAACACCACCCATTCAACCCAGAAAGCATGGAAAACTTTGCTCTCTTGTCTCCCAGTCTTGGATGTCTGGAGCATCACTGGGATTTGAGCTCGGGATCTCCTGACCATAGTGCGAAAGCTTTTACTTGCAAAGTATTTCAATTAGAATCCTTACATAAACTTTACATTTAAGATAATGTCCCACAGATACACATTTCTAAATAAACACAAGAAAATTGCATCCTGAATTTGTATGAAACCATTACATTGTAGTGAAAACTCTTTTTCATCTTTCTCCCATACGTTATGATTTCAATTTTATTAGTATTTCTCCCGCTACTTCTCATGACAAACTCACTGTTGTCTTTTAGTTGCTTATTCCTATATTACCATCCTCTTGTAGGAAGCAGGAATGGAAAGTAACTCAAGCAACAGCAGGTATTTCTTCACACACTCTTCTAACCATACACTCCTTTAGTCTTTATAGAGCATGTCTTCCTATTTGAATCCTTCTCTCTCCCTTTTCTCTCTCTCTCTGTGCTCAGATCCCCCACTCTAGATCTCCGTGAACTGAACGAGGATGGAGAGCTTTGGATGGTGTATGAGGGATTAAAAGAAACTAACAGGTGAATCGTAAGCATACCAATTTGTACAGGAAAGCATCCATACCTTGATTTATCTCTGTTTGTATGTCTCATACATGTATTTTTTTCTGTAGGGTGCTGGAGTCTCAGCTGCAAGCTGAACGACAGAGTCATATGGAGGAGCTGGAGGCCCTGAGAGCAGAGCTGCAGATCCTGAAAGAGGAGCGAGACCAGCAGCAGCAGCAGGATCTCTCTGATGCGCTACAACTGCCTCAGGATGGCCGTGTAAAGGCAGCCCTCCAGACCGAGATCAGCCGCCTCACACGCCATAATCTGGTGAGCACGGAAGCAGATGAACTGTTTGTGGAGAGTAACTATTATCTTTTGTATGTTGGGAATTTTGTAGAAGCACTTAATGGAAATATTTTGAATTAATATAGGATCTAATGGAACAAATGGACAAGCAGGACAAGAGCATTCGCAAGCTGAAGAAACAGCTGAAGATTTACATGAGGAAGCTTGAGGAGTCAGACAGTGAGCATATACTCACAATTTACAAAGCTGTATACCTAATAGAAATGTTTTGGTGATCTTTAAGCTGTGATTTACTTTAAAATGTACTGAAGGTATCAATGAGGTGTGTTTCTTGCAGACACCTCTGTGGAGCAGCCTTACACAGAAAACGTAGTGGATGAAATTCTGCCAGAGGTGAACATCCTGCGCAAAGAACGGCATTGTCAGGGCATGCTGGAGTACAGGAAGGAGGACGAGGCCAAGCTGTTTAGGACCCTAATCACAGGTGATGTATATTCTCTGGAGTAATTGAATGTTATTAATCAAAAACCTAACAGATTGTATTGGTGATTTAGAGCTAAAGCCCAGAGGGGTTGCAGTGAGCCTGATCCCAGGCCTACCTGCTTATATTCTCTTCATGTGCCTCCGCCATGCTGACTACACTAACAATGACCAGAGAGTCCGCACGCTGCTCATCTCCTCAATCAGCAGCATCAAGAATGTGCTAAAGGTGAGATTACTACAATGTAACAGTCTTTCATTTACTATGGGTTACATAAGGGATAAAAACATGACAGACAGGGCGAGCTGATATAGTCAAGTAATCGCTGATAATATGGTGTGGTGTCACTTGTGATGACTCGTTTTTAGTGCAATGAGGATTAAAGTTGAACCTGTATTTGTAACTGATGTTTCTTTGCAGAAAAGAAGCAGTGATTTTGATACAGTGTCATTTTGGTTGGCCAACACCTGCCGCTTCCTGCACTGCCTGAAACAGTATAGTGGAGAAGAGGTGTGTGTGGTGTGGGGGGGTGTGAGGGGTGTGACATGCTTGTCGCTTTCTGCAAATTACCTCTCACCTTTATACTTCGGGTGTCTACTTTCTCAGGTCTATTCTATACACAACACTCCCCAGCAGAACCAACAATGTCTGCTGAACTTTGACCTGACTGATTACAGGCAGGTTCTGAGTGACTTGGTCATCCAGATTTACCAGCAACTCATCAAATGCATGGAGGATGTCCTTCAGCCTATGATCGGTAAGGGCCATGTATCGCTTCACAGTGGTGTAATGTAATGGGTTATCGTTACCAACCTGACGTTGGTAATGAAGTTTATTTTCCAATAACAATACGTCCCGAAGTGTTCTATTCCTCTTACAGCACAGCAGTTTGCCAGTAATTATTTTTAACAAATGAACATAAACATTTACATTTTATTAGTTTAACATGCATTAAGCAAGACCGGTATTTCCGGTTATAAACACTGGTTCCATCACCAGCCTTTTTTATTTCTCTCTCTTGAAGTTAATAAGATAAAAAATAGTGACCGATAAAATGTATGATGTTCACTAGTAAAACAGAGTGCAACAATTTGAAAATTGCTGTGTGGTATAAGAAGAATAAAACACTCCAGGATAGGCTGCAGAATAGTCCACTTCAGGGTGGTAAAGAAATGGTAAAGTTACTGATTCCTTTCCTGTAACAGCATGCCTTATATTTTAGTCTTTACAGTTTTGCCACTGTCATGTATTCATGGGTGGGTCAAACATAAAAAACCCACATTACAGTAATGTTATAGCAGCTAAAACAGTGAGTCAGCCAACAGCCTCATTTTTTTTCTCTTTTTTGAAGTTAAGAAGACAAAAAGCACTGTACACGAGATAAATACACGTCTCCTTACAGAAAGCCTTATCAAATCAACAAGTACATGTTTTTTCTTTGTTAAACACCGTGTCTTTTTATTTGTTCTTTATTTACCTTATGTTTTTGGTTTGTTTGTTTGTATGACTGTAAGCAGGATTGCACAAAACTTAACAATTTCCAAGAAACTTGGCAGAGTGTAGCATGGACCAGGGAAGAACCCATTAATTTTTGGTACAGGTCTGAGTCACAGGTTGGCTGCACAAAATTGTTTGCGCTTTTGCTAGCATTGTGAAATATAGCATTTAACCTTGGCAGAAATCTGCGCTCAACATTGCCGTACATCTAAAAATACAGAAGATAGAAGTTCAGTAGTGACAAAATGTAGCCAATGTAGAAATACGATGTCTCCATCGGCAACATATTCTAACATATAAAGTGGTTGCGGTTGCAGATTTGCATGTCATAGAGTTGATCGTTGCTCTTGGTGAAGGTCTGAGCTTTGAGTGCCATTCTAGTTGGTCTTAGATTGTCTGCAGAGCAGGTCTCTGGGAATGAGTTATGATGGCAACTCGTACAACTTTTTCTAATAATGTATTAGAATGAGTGCATAAATATAAACCTGTGATTTTGCCTTGCACCCAGCTGCTGTTATAGAAATTATTAACCAACACCTGACCAATCAGATTCAAGAACATGATGTGGTCGACCTATGATTACTTTACAGTAACAAAGGCGACAGTGACAACAGGAATAAAGTCCGGTATCATTGGTGTTTCTCTTTAAATTGCTGGTTCTGTTTTTCCTGTTACACAATGTCATTCTTTCGTTTTAATGTATTTGCTATTCTGTTTATCGAATTGATATTTATCCATTTCGCTATCCTTGTTTTTCTTGCTCATTCCCGTTTTCTTGGTCTCCAGTGGCAGCCATGTTGGAGCAGGACACCATCCCGGGTGTGTTGGGACTCAAACCCACAGGGTTGAGGAAGCGTACCTCTAGCTCCTTCACTATGGAGACCATTTTGAATCAGCTGGATTCATTCTACTCCACTCTGCTCCAGCATGGCAATGATGCTGAACTCCTCAGACAAGTGCTCAAACAACAGTTTTATGTCATCTGTGCCACCACACTCAACAACCTGCTCCTGCGCAAGGAGATGTGCTCGTGGAGCAAAGGGCTGCAGATCAGGTACTGGCCACAAGGGCTTGCTACAGAGCAGCTGCATTTGTAGAGGAATTCTCTGCCTAATAATGTGACCCTTCATCTGTGGTCCAGGGGCAATGCTTTATTTAAATGTGATGGCAGTATTTTCTTTTTGCATGTGCAGGTATAATGTGAGTCAGCTGGAGGAGTGGCTGATGGATAAGGGAGTGCAGGGTGGTGGGGTGCGCGAAACTCTGGAACCTATGATCCAGGCTGCTCAGCTGCTGCAGATCAAGAAGAAGAGTCAGGAAGATGCAGAGTCCATCGCCTCAATGTGCACAGCGCTCACTGCCACACAGGTCTCCATCCACTCTCAAACTCGTTTGGTTTTGTAGAATCTCGAGTCTTCAGTTGTGCAAAAAATCCAAATATTACATTTTTCCTGCAACAGATTGAGAAGATCCTCAACCTGTACACACCAGTAAATGAGTTTGAGGAAAGAGTTTCTGCATCATTCCTGAAATCTGTACAGGTAATGTCTGCATGTGTATACAAGTCTCTGGGTGGGTGGGTGCACATGTGTGTTTGTAATTTTTCTGTCTGCTCTCTATAGGCTTTGTTAAAGGACCGCCAGGAGTCTCCTAAGTTGCTGATGGACAGCAAAATTCTCTTCCCCTTCAGTTTTCCTTTTAACCCTTCTCCTGTGGCCCTAGAGAGCCTCCAGATCCCCCAAAGCCTCAACCTCAGCTTCCTCACAAGACTCTGACAGCCACCAGGAGCATCCTAATTAAATTTATTTGATGCCCATGGGAAACTTTCATTGCACTGAGAAATATCTATAAAAAAGTACAGTATATTTAAAAAATAAATAAATAAATAAATAAATTATTACTAAGATCACTTGAGGTTATTTCAGTGCTTTTTCCCAGCATGAACTTTAAAAATAATAAAATCTGTACTAACTGACTACCCCAGACTTGAAAAGCGAGAATAAAAAAAAAAAGAAAAAAAAAGTAAAAACATAGTATCTGAATATACTAACCATTATGAAATGGCTAATTTGAGCAACACCTTCAGAGTTCCTCACCTTTTATTCCCAAAGGAGGTACACAGGCCACCAGAGGAGACATTCAAGACATCTTTCTCCACTTGGCTGTTTAATGCAGTGCTGCAGGTCTGTGCAGGAAGTACCTCATGATTTATACATACAGAATTTTCAGTCAGGAAAAGCACAGTGATAATAATCAGCACCTTAATAATGATGCCGGCCTTTGGATGTTCCAGCTGCATATCTGGTACAATAATCTCTGAATAAAATCTCCTGCTTTTGTAGAAAGTACTTTAAAGTACTTTAATGTGTAAAAACTTTTGGACTTTATGCATCAGTACTTTGTGATGTCTTATCTGGACTTTATGCTCTTAGTCTGTGCTTGTTAGACTTATAGTTTTAAGGTTCTTTCATTTCTGTTGCCTACATTTTTTTTCGAAAGAGGAATTGTGTCTCTACTGAAAGCTGTGGTGAGAATGATGTAAATGAAAATGGTTTACAAGGTTGATATTTATTCCAGGCCTAGAAATGGTGCCGTGGGTAGCATTGCCATCTCACAGCTCCAGGGTCCTGGAGTCGACCCTGAGCTTGGGTAATTAGGTTCTCCCTGTGTTGCATGTGTTTCCTTCTGGTTCTTGTTGTTTCTTTCCAGTGTCCAAAAACTTGAAAGTAGGTGGATTGATTACACTAGACTGGTGTGATGAGTGTGTGTATGGTGCATTATGATGGACTGGCATCCCAGCCATGGTGAATTCTCTTGCCTTGTGCCGAATGTTACTGGGATAGGCTCCGGATCCACTGGGACCCTGACCAGGATAAAGTGGTCAAAGGGGCTGGCTCGTACTTCCCAGAATCCTCTGCACCAAGTAGCAAGTCGCCATTTTCTAGGGAAGCAAGATTTTGAAGGGATCATGAACAGTGAATTTGCAGAGATTTTGCTTCACAGACAGTTAGCAGGTAGCAATCACATGCTTTCAAAACAAAGCATTGGATTGTAGGAAGGGTGAGTCAGCCTCTTTAATGAAATCTGTAATTCTAATGTGCATACAGTATGTATTAAAGTATTATGGGGAAAAAAGAGCAAACTTTATATTGAAACAAGGCAGTGTTTGTGTTTTTAAAGTTTATTTCAGCTTAAATGTTTATTCAGCAGAATTCCTTGTGTAAAAATAATAATAATAATAAAATGAATCCCTTGATTTGTTGTCCTTGCTCTCAGTCTCTTTGACATCTTTTTTTTTTTTTTTTTTTTTTTTTTAATTTGGTTAGATTTTGACAGGAGTGTAGCATTTTTAGATTTTCCCCAACATAAACAGTTTCACCAAACACCACCACACCAAAGACAACACAGAGAGCCATGACGCCATGTCGAACTTTCTCTCAGAGTGCAGAACGTGACGCCAGAGGAATGTTTCTGTCCCGCACGAGCTCGGATCCTGTTTCTTTTGTTTTCCAGGTCCTTGAGTAAATGAACACACCCCTACAGCAAGCAGGCGTCACGAGACCTGAAGGCGCTGAGAAGCAGTGTAACAGGTGCACTAGAGTAGTGAAGTGACCTAACACGTCGAGATTGAGCCGCTTAGTCTTTACACTTTTTTTTAATGTAGAGCTAATATCATTTAATATCATTTTCACAACATAAACACATGAGTGAAATCAGTGTCGCGTGACTGAGCGCTGTTGCCATGGCGCTCTCGGAGCTGTACACCAAGGTAGGGCTGAAACGGAAGTGCTTCTGCGCGTGAAGTTGTGTTTAAAAGTTTAATAATTTTTCTCTCTTGTTTAATAAAAAAACAACTATTCTAATACAGTCTAAAATAATATAAAATTTATTTACTGTGCTTTGGTAATCCTTTTAAAATATAAAAAAATATATATTTCTCGTAGGTTAAAAGTTTCCTGAAGTGCAGCATATGGTAGAAAATCTGAGCTAGTAGCAGGTCACCTGTGAATCTGTTGTGATTGTTACTGGTTGTTCTACTTATTTAGGGGTTTCTTTTGGGGCTTTTTTTGGAGTTTGAGAACTTTCTGAAACATTTCTCAGAGAGAGAGAGAGAGAGAGAGTGAGAGAGTGTGTGTGTGTGTAAAAGTGCTGCCTGTACTGCAGTATAACAGGGTCTGGGTGCCGGATGCAGAGCAGGTGTGGAAGTCAGCTGAGCTCCTGAGAGACTACACACCTGGAGATCCAGCTCTCCACCTGCAGCTAGAGGATGGAGCTGTAAGCACCTATAGTGTAACTTTTTATATATACATGCATATATGTAGGTCCAAAAGTTTGTGGATACCTGACCAGTGTGCTTGTTGAACATCCCGTATTCTTCTGATTTGGTCCGCCACTCTTCTGGGAAGGCTTTCCATTAGATTTTGGAGCGTGGCTGTGGGGATTTGTGATCATTCAGCTAAAGAGCATTATTGAGGTCAGGCGCTGATGTTGGGTGATGAGGACTGGGGTGTAATCGGTGTTCCCGTTCATCCCAAAGGTGTTCAGTGGGGTTGGCCACTCAAGTTCTTCCACTCCAGTTTTGGGAAACAATGTCTTCATGGAGCTCGCTTTGTGCACAAGGGACAGGTTTGGGCCTCTTAATTCTAGCGAAGGGAAATTGGAATTCTACAGCATACAAGGTCATCCTATACAATTGTGTGCTTCCAATGTTTGGGTAAGAACCACGGATGGGTGTGATGGTCAGGTGTCCACATACTTATGGCCTCGTAGTGTATTTCTACATCGTAGAAGGTGAGGGCCATATAGTGTATATTATTGAGTTAATTTTTTAATTAGTATTTTTATCTCGGTTTTGATTTTAATGAGATTTGTAAGCTTAATGTTATTTATTTTAACTTATTCCTATTACTCTAATTTGTATATACTTTAGTTGTAGATTTAGTCTCCCATCTTAAGTTCTGGGGACAGATTACAGATTCTATAGGGTTTTTTTTTTAATGCGTTAAATATTTAAGGTATCATTAATAGTCTACATGAACTAAGCAGGTCTGCTTCATCTGTCGGAATTTGAGAATAGTAAAACAATGGCTGGTCTAAGAACATTTAATATTATAAAATTAAATCACTGTTTCTGTAAAATAAGGATAACATAAGGATATTCTTTGAGGGCATTAATAAAATTATTAAAAAAAAAAAAAATTAAAAAACAATAAAATAAGTAAAAAATTATGAATTCACCTGCCAACCTCCATTTTTCACACGTGAACTAGAACTGAAGCCATATAAATGTTACACAGAAACAGAAAAGCGGTTAATAATTCACAGCTGTGTTGCTGCCTATGGAGGTGATGTTGCGCTTTTTTTTAGTGTAGTTTGTTATTTAATTTTAATATAATATTATATTGCAGTTTTCAATCAATTTTTTTTATAAATTAACATGTTAATCTGTCTGTTTACGAAGTAAATACATGACATAATGCGTGGACCAAAATAAAATAGTTCGGCACCTTTAAAACTTGCTCCTACACAGTGACTGGTTAACTTTGTTTTTGGTGTGGTTCAGTGCTAGATACACATTAAAGCTGCTGTTGTAAATCCATGAGTAGTTGTAAATCCATCTTGTGTTTTTGACATTTCTCCACATAAATATCTAAAAATAGCCACTTTACAAGGTATAAGTCAAAGAATATTTAGTAAGTCTGGTAAAGGCTGTTGGGAAAACCAGATTTTAAAGAGCCCAGAATCACTGTTACAGTATTGACAGTTATGTTGCTTGCAGATTCTGTACAAATTTCATTAGCTCATGCTGATCTTCCGGCTGATTCTGTACCTCAGGAGATCCAGTACCCAGTGGAGGTGGACGGTCAGTTACCTCCCCTCCGTAACCCAGACATCCTGGTGGGGGAGAATGACCTAACCGCTCTGAGCTATCTCCATGAACCGGCTGTACTGCATAATCTGCGTGTGCGATTTGTGGACTCAAAAATCATCTACACGTACTGTGGTGGGTGAGATAGCAAGTCGGCAGCGAGCGTCTTGTTCCAGGAGTTTAATCATTTTATGAGCTCACACAGCAGATAAGACACAGAAGCTATTATGGGACCTGGCAATGAACTGCATAAAAATGCTTTTTGACTCCTAGTTTGTTCATAAGTTTCAGTATGAATAGTCATGACACTGAGCCTATGCCAACTCATTATGTCATTGTCATACCAAGAGATATTAGTTAGGATATGACAAAAAAGTTTGTGAATGCTTGGCTATGTTTACTTTTTCTGAGTTAGATGTGCATGTACGATGCACGAATGAAACGATGCCCCATTCATAGCATATTTAAACTAAAACTTATTTGTTTACAGTTAAAATTAAGAGAGAGAACTGTAAGAGTTTATGCAACTTAAAAAAAAAACTGTTCTTACTTAGGATATATAGTCAATCAGTTAAATTTAATCTTTGAATGGTTTAATACACTATCATCCTATCAGTTAACTATATTGCAGTTTCAATTTATCATTAAATGTGTTTCTAAACACTGTAATAGCCCAAAATCTCATGTGTCTTTATCATCTCTCCTGAATGTACCTGGACATCATGTTGCTTGCTTATGGGTTTGATTTGCTATTCTGTAATTCCTCTTTTCACATATTTCTATGTTTATCTTTCCATGTCTTACGTGCTTCATATTATGCCTCTTAGGCATTATCCTAGTGGCGGTAAACCCATATAAACAGCTTCCCCTTTATGGAGATGCAGTCATCCGTGCTTATTCTGGCCAGAACATGGGGGATCTGGACCCTCATATATTTGCTGTGGCAGAAGAAGCTTATAAACAGATGGCAAGGTGAGTGTATTGCAGCACTGGGGTAAACTGACATTGATATGCATGAGCAGAGATGATGTATGACATCACCATTCAGAATATGTTCAAATTATAGAATCAGTACATCATTAAGGGTTACATTAGTCTTGGGAAAGTTAACATTTCCAATCATGTGTCTCAAATGTACATGATAAGCTAAGACTTATTCACCGTCCAGATTTTATTTCAAGACTATGAGGCAAAACTTTTAGCACCCTGCAAACTATGCCACACGTCAAAATCGTCAAACATTTGCCATATTTCTACAGGAATGACAGGAATCAGTCCATCATAGTCAGTGGGGAGTCTGGAGCAGGGAAAACCGTGTCTGCTCGCTATGCTATGAGATACTTTGCAACGGTCAGCAAATCTAGCAGTAACACTCGGGTGGAGGACAAGGTTTTGGCATCGAACCCCATCACTGAAGTACTGTGGTCTATCTTCAGTAGCACTTATTATTTACACTTACATCAAGTTACACAAATAATTACAAATTTTGGCTTACACGTTTGCTGTATATTTGTGATTAGGCAATAGGTAATGCAAAGACCACCAGGAATGACAACAGCAGCCGATTTGGGAAATACACTGAAATCAGCTTTGACCAGAGATACCAGATCATCGGTGCTAACATGAGGACGTACCTTCTCGAAAAGTCTAGGGTTGTTTTTCAGGTAAGGAAGCTTGCACATTGTGGTCAGGGCTAGCAGCACCACAAATGGTAGCTGGACTAAGCACACATTGCCCAATCAAAAGAGTGTATATTTACATTATTTGGCAGATGCCCTTATCCAGAGCAACTTACAGAATTGAAAGGACTTTATATTTTTATCTCATTAATACAACAATTAATACAACAAGGGCCCTGCAGTGGCAGCGCTGAGATTTGATCTCAACAATCTATTGATTAGTAGGCCAATGCCTTATCCACAATGCTACCACCACCATGTTAGTGTTTTTTATTTGAACAAAAGTGTTACAGGATTTCTGCTTTCCTGTGTTTGGAAGTCAGCAGAAACACTGCATGGAAGTAGTCGAGGATTACGCATCTAACATTTTAGCTACCTATCTACCCTTTAGTGTATAATAATTTGCCCCACATCATTCTTTCTACTTATTATCATCATCAAGACCTCATGATACAATGCATTGCTCAATATTCATGTTATGTCGATGCATTATGTTTTACATATAATTATTTGAATTGAATATGAAGGATTTTACATTAGCTATTTTTTGTTCTGCCTCCAGTCAGAGAATGAACGAAACTATCACATCTTCTATCAGCTGTGTGCCTGTGCAGACCAACCACAATTTAAAAGCTTGAGACTGAGTGAGTGTGTATGCTGTTTAAGTTTATCTTCATCTAATTGATATCTTGTTGGAACAGTAAATATACATTTTTTAAAATTATTATTTAGATATTAGTTTGACGCTCATGTAAAATATATTTATTATTGTACACATACAAGTGAGTGCAGACAAGTTTAACTACACCTGCATGGGAGGGGAGATGGAGATCCAAGGAGTGGATGATCGTGCTGATATGGCTGAAACCTGCCGCACTTTCGCTCTACTGGGTAAGAACTGAACACATTTATCTGTCCTGTATCATAAAGGCATGTTTCATGTTTCTTTAATGATCAATGACATGTTGCACATGCATTGCATAACACTGTGCTGTTCTGTTTTCTTCTGTAGGACTAAAGAATGACTTTCAGAGTAATGTGTTCAAGATGGTGGCAGGGATTTTGCATTTGGGCAACGTGGTGATCAGAGCAGTCGGCTCAGACAAGTCAGCCATCAGTGTAAGAAATGGAGATGGAAAAAAAAGTGGAAGCACAGTATGCACATTTCATTCTTCCTGTCTGGATAGTTATCATATTCATCAAGTGGCATTGATGTTCTGTCTGTTCTAGTCGTCTGACTCTCACTTGGCTGTGTTCTGCGATCTGCTTGAAGTCAAAGAAGAAGACATGTGTCGCTGGTTGTGTCATCGGCGTATTGTCCTGGCATCTGAAACTGTGGTCAAACCGCAGCCAAGGGAACGTGCCATAAATGCCCGCGATGCACTCGCCAAGCATCTTTACGCTTATCTCTTCGACTGTATCATCCAAAGGATTAACCAGGCCTTGCGTGTGCCTGGAAAACAGCACTCTTTTATTGGAGTGCTGGATATCTATGGGCAAGATAAAGCTCTTTTTTATTGTCTGGAACAGTTTAGCGTATTTTATAAATCGTAAACACTCTTGAAGATCTTTAATTTTGTACTAAACCCTACTTTACTCTCAAAGCATACAGTACGTAATGCAAGGCTTGTGAAATGGATCTTTTTCATTGTCTTCGGGACTTTACAGATTTGAAACCTTTGATGTGAATAGCTTCGAGCAGTTTTGCATCAACTATGCCAATGAGAAACTGCAACAGCAGTTCAACTTGGTATGTTCCCAACCTTCTTCCGCATGCTGGGTTTAAATCCCATATCAGGTTGACCAACTCTTTTCTTCCCTGTCTGTTTGCTTCCTGTTAGCACGTGTTTAAACTAGAGCAAGAGGAGTACATGAAGGAGGACATTCCCTGGACGCTGATTGATTTCTATGACAACCAACCAGTCATTGACCTTATCGAAGCCAAAATGGGCATCCTGAACCTGCTGGATGAGGAGTGTCTGGTGAGGAACTCTATAAATGTTTTGACAGCAATTCGATACACATTTGTGCTTTTATTCAGTATTGTCTTCAGCGTACTGTTTGCTCTGCAGTTTCCTCAGGGGACTGATAAGAACTGGCTGCAAAAGCTCTATAATTATCTGAGCTCAAAGCCTATGTTTGAGAAACCTCGTCTATCCAATGAGGCGTTTGTGATCCATCACTTTGCAGACCGGGTGAGAAGACATACTGTGCATGTTGTCTGTTTTGCTGATGCTGCAAGTGCTGCATTTTTGTGATGAGTTGATTAAGATGCAATTAAAGTCACTTTTCAAATCTCAGGTAGAATATCAGTGTAAAGGTTTCTTGGAGAAGAACAGAGATACACTCTATGAAGAGCTGGTGGATATAATAAGAGCCAGCAAGGTACAAACTCTTACTTGCCTATATGACTATATGTATATTTATAATTAGACTTCAATGTTTAAAAGAGAAACATGTTGTTCCAAGAATCTCAAACAAGTATCACTTTAATTAAGTAATGTAAATATATACTGTTTTAACCTTACAAATGCTAATTTAAAGATACTTTACTATTTTTAAGATCTCCCTTTCCTGAGCTTTGTATTCACCTGAAACATATTTGTCTTATATCAGTTTGTTCTCCTATTATTATTATTTATTTTTTTGAGGTACAGTTTACAGAGTTGATAGCAGTGTGAAGATGTATAACTCATACTAATACCCACACACCTGTAGAAATGTGTCAAAAACTCGAATTTTTATGAGATGAATGCCCATGAGAGAAACTAAATACATCGAATCAAATGCAAACACGAGGAAATAGAGAATCATCTGAAGTAAAATGAATCGTCATTAGTAAAATGACAAATTTTGTCTTTTGCTTTTGAACTGTCTCATATTTATGCTGTTTGAAACCTTTTGCTGTCAGTTTCCTCTCTTGGCAGATTTCTTTCATGAAGAGGAGCAAAATTCTGTGCATACAACGAAGGGTGTCAAAGTGAAAGCAGCGCGACCTAGAGTCAAACCGGCCAATAAGCAACTTAGAACCACTGTAGGAGATAAGGTGCGCAATCAAAATGTGTCAACATTGCAGTCAGTCTCTATAACAGCGAACATCTGTTTATTGTCAGCAAATATATAACACTGTCAAACCCACAAGGGAATACACTGGTGTGTCAAATCGAACTTTGCTCCAATCAGTCAGCTACTGTGAAAGCTGACAGCCATTTTAATTTAAATGATGTCTTTCCATTTTCTCTCTGTTTTTCATTTCAGTTTCGGAGTTCATTGTACCTGTTAATGGAAACTCTTAATGCTACTACTCCGCATTATGTCCGCTGCATTAAGCCTAATGAGGAGAAGCTGCCGTTTGAGTGAGTAATTCCAACTGATATGTACCAATATACTTTTATTCCTTATTTTCTTTCATGTTTCTGATGTCTGTGTCCACAGATATGACTCAAAGCGTGTGGTGCAGCAATTGCGGGCTTGCGGAGTACTAGAGACCGTTCGGATCAGTGCTCAGAGCTACCCATCTAGGTAAACACCTTAATCACTGCCTCAACACTACACCGTTTTCAAATTTATTCATGGCAGATTCAAAGTCTCCAGAGTTTTGCAAAGTGTGCATGATGTTTTAGAATACGACAGTTACATGATGCGTAAATATAATAAAATTACCATCCAATCCCTGAGTAATCGGATACTGGATTAGCACTTGTTGTATTACAGGTGGACCTACATTGAGTTCTACAGCCGTTACAGTATTCTGATGAGCCAAGCAGAGCTCAGGTTGGGGGAGAAGAAGCAAACATGTAGGACAGTGTTGCAGAGGCTCATCCCTGTAAGAAGCCCTTCTTTTTTTTTCATTACTCACCCTTCAAATTGCAATCAACTTCATGTCATTTAATAAAACATTCTGGTTTGACTTTTTAATTCGTTTATTTGTTAATATTTTTGGAGCACCCGATTCTGAGATCGGCACTCCATTATCGAGTTAAAAATAAAATACAGTCAGACAATATGCCCATGAATACACTCCTACGTGTGGAAAAGGGTAAATAGCACAGTGCTATGAGCACTGCCCTGAGCATACGCTGCCCTGTGATGCAGCAGTTTGTAAAGATGCAGTTGGCTGCAGCCATATATTTTAAACAGATCAGATATAATACTGTTATATTTATGTATTTATTATTGGCCTAAAAACGCATTATTACATAGTCTTTGCGTGCACTTCAGTGCATTTCAGCATGACATATTGTGGTTATAGCAGACTGTCAGACTGTGGCACTGGACTTAATACTGCAGTTCATTTGATTTGGGTTTCAGTCCAATGTCAGAATCACACACCCTGTAACTCTGCCCTGTGTGTGCAAATCTGGTGCAACTGTCTGAGTAGTATTAAGTCCATAGTTACAGCTGAGTACCAATGTGTGGAGTTAACTTCTCACCATGCTTGGTAACCCATCTCTGAACACAGCCCCGAATGCATACAGTTGTGCTTGAAAGTTTGTGAACCCTTTAGAATTTTCTATATTTCTGCATAAATATGACCTAAAACATCA
>JAQQZR010000012.1:17743894-17754130 GCA_030068235.1 Notoglanidium macrostoma
TGTAATATTCAATCATTTTCCTCAATAAATAAATGACCAAGTATAATATTTTCATCTCATTTGTTTGACTGGGTTCTGTTTATCTACTTTTAAGACTTGTGTGAAAATCTAACGATGTTTTAGGTCATATTCATGCAGAAATATAGAAAATTCTAAAGGGTTCACAAACTTTCAAGCACAACAGTAAATATAAAATTTTGCAGGTGTTTATTTTCTAAACTGTTGTCAATAGGTCTTTATGGTGTTAGGTCACAGCAGAAGAATATTAAGTAAAAATGTCTGACTGTAATGTTTTTTAATCACAACAGGACTCTAATCAGTACAAGTTCGGACGGACCAAAATCTTCTTCCGGGCGGGACAGGTGGCCTACCTGGAGAAGCTGCGTTTGGATTATCTGCGCACGGCATGTGTGACCATCCAGAAGCATGTGAGGGGCTGGAGTCAGAGACGCAGGTATCTGCGCATGAGGCAAGCCGCCATCATCATCCAGCAGTACATCCATGGCAAGAGGCAGATCAGGTGAGTGATCCAGTCAAACCTCTCTCTATGTTGGATTTAATACCATGACTTTTCAGTTTGTTTAGAGATCCACGTTATACTAAGTACCTCTGGCCCATATTAGATGCAATACTGAAACAACTTATATTGCAGTTGGCTTTCTGCTACAGCAAATTTCAGAGAACACCAGCACTTCAGTGATTGTTCAGTTGGTAAGCAGGTGTGAATATGTGTTTCTTCTAGGCACATGATTACAGCTGCAGCTCTGAAGCAGGCCTGGGCAGCTGTGGTCATCCAGAGGCACTGTCGTGGCTATCTTGTACGCCGGCTTTACCAGCTTGTTCAGGTGGCTACAGTCACTATTCAGGCATATACCAGGGGATGGATTGCCCGCAAGCGCTACAAAAAGGTATCTTATAAAAGTCTAATTTTAATGAAATTTCAAATAGCTTTGAAATATTTCATGTTAAAGTTTGCATGTGTATGTGTTTATCACTCATGTAGATGGTGGAGGAGCATAAAGCTCTGGTTCTGCAGAAGTACGCGCGGGCCTGGCTGGTGCGTCGTCGCTTCCAGACCATGCGCCGACTCGTCCTGAACGTCCAGCTCTCTTACAGAGTCCAGCAGCTGCGTAAGAAATTGGAGGAACAGGTGAGCTCATGATCCTGATTATTAGAGACTGCATTTGTAAAACTACACACCCAAAATACGACTGTCATTTATTACTGGCTCTGTACACTGTATAAAAAATTTTTTTGGATAAACATGTGATTATTCAAAGTAGTATGTATTTCCTATTGATCATCCACTAATTATAATAATATGATTTTTTTTCTTTAATGTAGACTTGTATATGACACTGCATATATTACTGAAGCATACAAAGCAGTTATGCCCTAGAGTTATCTACATAATACATATAGTATAGAAGATTGCTCTATGTATATATATATATATAATGTTTAAGAATTATACTGTATGATACACCCGACAATGCTATCAGCGGATCTGGTTCTAGATGTCTATTTAGAGAAATGCTCATTGGCCATGTGTTGAAAGATATCTACTGCTGAGTATTGTTCTCTTCAGACTAAAGAGAACCGTGGTCTGATGGAGAGACTGACCAGTCTAGCCAGCACTCATGCTCAGGGATTGGAGAGGGTGCAGTCCCTGGAGGTGGAGCTTATCAAAGCAGCCAATGACAGGCTATGTGTAGAAGAGAGAGAGAAGAAGAGTAAAGAGGAAACCAGTCAGGTATAAGACCTTCTGACCTGACAGCTACAGATTTTGTAATTCCTTGAATATTGTCTGGATGGACCTCTAGGAAACAGTCTTTAAATATATGCATTATACATAATTCAGAACATGCATTCTTTAAATATACCAAAGATACATAATTCAGTACACGTAATGAATTTTTCACATAGAAACCATATATTTTGCTCCATAAGGTGATCGCTCAGCTTCAGGATGAAAGGGATAAAGTCAAACTGGAGAATCAGGCTCTCCAGACCAAACTCAAAGAGACCATACTACAAATAACAGGTAGTCCAACTTAGACCTACTTTAATTTATTATAATATCTACATTTCACTTAAAACTCAGTGTCCCAAATGTGTCTTTTTTTCCCCCCAGACAATTTTGAAGAACTGAAGAAAAAGCTCATAGAAGACTTGGAGAGAGAAGAGAGGCTGAGGAAGTAAATGTTTACAAAACACATTTACAAGCTACATTATGCTACTTTTCCTATCATTCTTACTAAGTGTTGATACTGGGAAAAGCTTTTTTTTTTTTTTTTCACTCTGGATCGGCAGAGTCGCAGAACACAACAGTGAGCTCCAGAAGGAGGACTTGGATAAAGAGATTGTAGCACTGAAGGAGGAGACTCGCAGGCTGAGGGAAGAAAAGATCCAGCTACAGGCTCAGGCTGAGGAGGACACACAGATCAACGAGGAGCTTCAGGAGCAGCTTGGTCAGCTCACCAAACATGTCAAGGTGGATGCTATAACTTAAAAGGGAAAGAGGTCTGTAAGTTTTGTCATTATTAGGAAAATTGATATTTATTTTCATAATTTGGTGTGGCTATTTATTCTTACCTATGTAGGTGATACCAGAGTTACATAAGGAGATTAACAGCCTCCAAAGTGAAAAAACTGAAGCTGACAGAAGGATGAGGGAGGAAACTGAACAGACCAGAGGTACTGTCTGAGACATACAGTATCTGGGTAGGCTATAGTATGAGTAGGAGTAGTTTCATAAATGTTTCACTTAATACTCTCAACTTAAATTAATCATGCTGTGTTTTTACCTAATATAGAACAAATAAATATAAATCATGTGCTGGAGTATAGAACCAAAATAAGAAAAATCCAACTCCAATTACTACAGACTTTGTTTTTCTTTCTCTCAGCAAAAATCAGTATGATTACTAGAAAGCTTCTGGGTGAGACAAAAGAAGAGGAGATCATTCTCAGGTCCGGATAAACTTTTTTCTTCTTTCTTTTTGAGAATTCAGATTGTCATTTCCACCTCCAAAGCATAGACCGTAAATAAGGCAAATCCTCTAATCCTGAAAAGTTTCACATTTTCCCAATCGTTAACACACCTGTTCCATGTTATGGAGGAGGCATTGTTAATTACCTCCAGCTCTAAAGCATGTGCATTTAGAAACAAAGAAAACTTGAAAATCGGCTTAAGGACTGGAGTTAATGCCATGAGTTTTTACTTTCCGCTAATAACAGTTCAAAGATAAATGACTGCTCCTCTGCACGCACACACATTGATAGTTGGTAGATTTTATTTTGCAGGCTGAAAAAAGAGGCCACTGAAGCTGCTGATGATGAAGCAGATCTCCTGTTTGCATTCAATGGGCTGCAGAACGCCACCAGGTTTGTGAGATATAAAAGTATACAAAGCATTTTTCAACCTAATCTCTATGTTGCATCTCTGTAATGTACGACATATAATCTACAAAACACATTTTGGTAACCGTTTAAAATTCACTTATATGTATCACAAATTCCGTTACAAAAAAACTGTTACACAAAAAGTCTTAAGACTGCATGTTGAACATTTGAAATACACTTATGATTCAGATTACTTATCCATGCCGAATCGGAATGAAACTGAGGCACTTTCACATATGCTTGTCTGAACAAAGTCCTATTTTTAAAAGGTTCTTTGACTAAATAAATTGTTCTGCAAATATATATTACATAGAAATATTTATTGACTGCCTAAACATCTGCCCTCTTTTCCCATAACTCTATTCTTATATATGAGTCTCATAACAGGTTTTCTTTCTTTTCTCAGTGGAGAAAAATGTCCGAATTCTAACATGTGGTATACTCTACAGATATGCTAGATAGAGGCCAGTTAAAAGTAGTGCTGTATAAGGTCACAGTCAGGGCAGCATGGTGGTGCAGCGGTTATTGCCCCCCACCCCCGGCTCCAGGGTCCTCAGTTCAATCCTGAGCTCGGGTTACAGTCTGTGTGTTGTTTACATGTTCTCTACCCTTTTCTGTGTGAGGTTTTCCAGTTTTTCCATCCAAAAAACATGCAAGTAGGTGAACTGGGTATGCTAAATTTGCCCCTAAATGACTGTGTGTATGTGTGTGCATGCATGGTGTCTTGTGTTCGACTGGGTGTATTCCTACCTCATACACAGCGTTCCTGTGAAAGACTCCAATTTCTCTGTGAACTTAATGAATGAATGAAAGTTCATAGTTTCTTTAACTAACTTTTTATCTCCTCACACTCTCTGTGTCTTCCTGGGTAAGGCTGGTGGAGACTCATTTACGGGAGCAAAGGGAAGGTTACGAAAGTAAGCTGGAGGCACTGGTTTTCAAAAATGATCACCTGAGTAGAGAGAACCAGCAGCTACAAGCCCTCTTTCAGGAGAAGAGCGATACCAACCACAGCATCGGACAGGAGGTGGCCCGGCTCACCGCTGAAAACATGGTACTTTTATTCTCACCTCTGGAGTAGCTAGTGAGGTGAATGATTGGAAGGTGAGGTGAATGATTGGAAGGTGAGGTGAATGATTGGAAAGTGTTGGAGCAAGGAAAGCCATGCCAAAGCCCTTGGGGAGTCTGGAAGAATGAGTCCTGACCTTCTGACAAACATGATTTAAATGACAGAATCTATTAAAACTGTGTGAAAGTATAAGCTTATTAATTTTGACAACATGACTGTGTTGTATGTTGCATGTAGGTGATCCCTGAACTGACGCAACAGGTAACAGAATTACAGCGTCACAGACAGGAGCTGGAAACACAGCTAGAGGAACAATGCACTGAGATGACTGGTGAGCTCTGTTACAGTGTAAACATTCCTCCATTAAAGTCAAGATCTCCTGTTAAATCTTTTTTTTTTCAATTTTGCTTGACAGAAAATAATATAAGGATATCCGATGAGCTTCAGCGTAAGCTTGAAGAAGAAAGCTCACAAAGAAGGTAACTGTCATTTTTTTAATCCGAAAAAAACCCATTACTGAGTATGTGTATACAAGTGTGTTGATTTCTACACCCAGGATTTTGGAGGAGAAGAACAGAGAAAGTGAGAGAAAAGGAGAGGAAATGGAGAGGAGGCTGGAGGAGCTAGAGGAGAAGATAGAGCAGCTCAAGAGACTCCAGCAAACAGACAACGAAGCCAAGAACAAACTCCGACAGGAGACCTCGCGCCTTACAGCTGAGAACATGGTGCGTGGTTGTACATTCATGACAACTTTGTGCAGCTAATCCCATCAGTGGTCAGGTTAGGTTTTAGATACGTCTTTTGTTCACAGGACTTTGAAGAGCAATTAGATACGAAAGACAGAATCATAAAGAGGCTGCAGGACCAAATCAAAGCTCTTCAGGCACCAGTGAAAGGTAAGACACAGAGCTGACTATCTGTGATCTACTGACCTGGGCTTACATTTATAGTAACGTTTCAACTCTTTGATCAACAGTCAGCAAGAAAGCCGGACCAGCTGTTCCGAAAGAATACCTTGGCATGCTGGAGTATAAGAAAGAGGATGAAAGCAGGCTTGTGCGGATATTAATACTTGGTAATTTCCACTTATATTCACTGCGGTCTGTATATATAAATTCATGTACTCATGATCCTGAAGCTAATGTTAGATTGGTTAGCTTAACAGCATGTTATAAAGGAGGTCTGACGATTAGCAGTTTAATATCCGAGATAGTCAAAGTAACATAAATCAAATAAGAGTTCTGAATAGTAGGTGCCTGATTATTTAATGTTTCATGGGGAACAGTCTCAAAAATCACAGTAGTGTCAAATACAGACAAACAGAATCCGCGACGAGGAACAGTGGTCGATAGTCAAAGCTCACGGACGCTGGTAGATGGACACTTTACACAATAGTTTGCTAAATTCCCCAAATTACAGCCATAAAACAACTATGGATTTGAATGAGCACTTCCAATTAACCAGGCAAGACGTTATGAGCTTCTCAATGCTGGAATGCATGGCAAATGCAAAAACCTAGACTCCTTAGCAATGGAAAAATGTAATACTGTCTGAGTCAGCTTTCACCATATTTGCTACATCTGGGAGGATTTATGTTTGGATAAAGCCAAATCAGTCTGCAGCCAACTGTTAACTATAGTGGAGGATGAAAAAAAAATCTTGAAGAATGGTCCAACATACTATGATAAATTACTGAGGACTTGTAGGGCAGAATTCCAAGAACGTGTAAAGGTGTTCTGTAGGCGTTCATTTTTCCTATTCTTTATTATGTTCCTAATACTAAATGTACAAGTTTTCATTATTTTGTCCACCCCGCTACATAATGCTATATATAAATAAGAGAAAATGAAGAAACAACGACGATTCTTTGTGAGTTGTATGGTTTGAGGAATATGTGTGGTCTGCAGAGCTGAAGCCGAGAGGCGTGGTGGTGAACATGATCCCTGGGTTGGTGGCCCATCTGCTCTTTATGTGCATACGGCATGCTGACTATCTCAACGACGGAGAAAAGCTGAAGTCCCTCATGCATGCCATCATCACTGGAATCAAACAAGTCACCACGGTAAGAACTCCTGATTGCTCTTTAGCCTATGCAGTGCTCTCCAGAACTACTGGTATCCTTCATTAAAATGAGTAAACATTAAAGTACGTTGGAGCTTGAAAGTTTGTGAACCTTTTAGAAATTTCAATATTTCTGCACATACATGATGTAAAACATCACAACGATCCAATATTCTATATTTGTGAGTGGTAAAAGTAACCCTTTTTTGTGAACCCTTGCTGTCGTATCCCTTGTGATGCAATAACTGCAACTAAACATTTCCAGTAACCGTGAAGCACCACTAGATAAAAAGTGCTTTCAAAACGATCAGTACCCTTACAACTAATATTTTATGACGCACGGACAGAGAGAATAACAGCACTGAGTCTCTTCCTGTAATGTCTAACAAGGTTAGAGACACTTTTAGAGGAATCGTGAACAACTCCATGCAGAACATTTTAACCTCCTTTGCATTCTTAGGTTCATGTTGATTGAGATCACAGGTTTCCATTAGGGACTAAAAACTGATCTGGTCCCTGCATAACATGTGTTTCGTTTCTGTTGACTAGAGGGTTTCTAAATGCCTCTATAAATGCCCAAGTTTGAACCTTCTGACACAGACACCCAAAGCTGAAACATCCTGACATTTAACAGAATTCATAATGCCATCAATCTTAACATCAAAACAGCCCTAAAGCATCAATGACCCATCACCATATTTTTAAGTGGATATCTGCGTTTCACAATGCACTTTTTTTTAAAGCATTCCAATAATTCTGGAGGACACTTTGTTAATACCAAATATGTAATGAAACTAGAAGTAGCAATGATGATATCTGCTTGTCCTTCTGTTTCCAGAACCATCAGGAAAACTTCGAGATGTCGTCCTTCTGGCTCTCCAACACATACTACATGCTCAACTGCCTCAAACAGTACAGCGGAGAAGAAGTGAGTGTACTGTAATTGCGATTATAAGTCCTCTTAGAAGCATTGTAAGAAAGCTAAAATCGTATTCTCTCATCGATAGGAGTTTATGAAACACAATACACCTCGGCAGAACAAGAACTGCCTGCAGAAGTTTGACCTGTCAGGTCACAGACAGGTCTTCAGCGATCTTGCCATTCACATCCATCATCAGTTTATCAATGTGATGGAGGATGCACTGTTCCCTATGATTGGTGTGTTACAGATTGTTTCTTTTTTTCACTGACCTGAGACCAGTTTTGTTTAACTGTTAAATTAACAGTTGTGGATGTGCTGTTTTGTCACCTGCTGTGTTTTAACATAAAATCTGCCAAATCTTGGCAAACATTGTTAATACCCACTCATGCATTATGTTGTGTTATGCTGGTCCCTCTCTATCTCACTCCAGTCCCTGGGATGCTGGAGCACGAGAGTCTGCAGGGCATCTCAAGCATGAAACCTACAGGTTTCCGTAAGCGCTCCAACAGCATTCTGGGAGACGGGCTCAGAGAGGGCGAGGGCCAGAGCTACAGCATCTCCTCCATCCTACAGCTGCTGAGTGACTTCCACAGCTGTATGGCGCAGCAGGGCATGGATGAGCAGCTGCAGGGTCAGGCCCTCCGCCAGCTCTTCTACCTGATTGGAGCCACCTCACTCAACAGCATCCTCCTCCGCAAGGACCTCTGCTCCTGCCGCAAGGGCATGCAGATCAGGTGAGCGGGATTAGGAAGGAGATCGCGTAGGACTACAGAGAAAATGTTAATAATTGGAAATTTTGCATTTGTAATGCAATGTGGTGTTCAAAAACCGCCATGTGTATGTGTATGTAACACTGAGCAAACAGACAGAGGGAATATAGAAAGAAAAGATCGTTGATTATTAGCATGTTTGTTTAAATAATTTTATTTCGCTGTAATCCTGCACCACTTCTTGGACAGTACATGTTTATTACCCAGTACTATATGTCTCTTTGGGATAGTGTTCAAATGCCATTTTGACATAAAGTGCATATATGGGGGGAAAAGAAGTAACATGTAATTATACCAACTCCAACCGCTGACAGGTGTAATATCAGTTACTTGGAAGAGTGGCTGAGGGATAAAGGCCTTCAGGGCTACAACGTTATGGAGACTCTGGGGCCGCTGTCCCAGGCTGCCTGGCTCCTGCAGGTGAACAAAACCACTGACGACGATGCAGCTGAGATCCAGCAGAGATGCCACGAACTCTCACCGGTTCAGGTGCAACAGATGTCCTGACACTCCTCCATTCTCATCGCTATTGATTTGCTGCGTAGGCTTACTCAATTTTCCTCTATGCATTTTCAGATTGTGAAGATCCTCAACTCGTACACTCCCATCGATGACTTTGAAAAGCGAGTTGCGCCGTCTTTTGTGCGGAAAGTTCAGGCAAGTTTGTACACGCCCTCTTCCGACTGATCGTGTTGATAGTTCAGTAATATTTTTCATTCTGTTAAAAGTAGAATTAGTGATTAGTGTAATCAGTACTGTAATAGGGGTCCATTTCTGTTTTGGGATTCTGTTTTGAAACAGGCTCTGCTACAGGAGCGCGAGAGCTCGACTCAATTGATGATGGATGCACAGTATCGCTTCCAGGTTACTTTCCCTTTCTGTCATTCCACGCAAGCTCTGGAGCTCCTGCAGGTGCCCAACAGCCTTCACCTGAGCTTTGTCACCCGCATATGAGCCCTGACCTGGAAATTTAATTGACTCTTCATGATTGACCTTCCTCAGCTATCAACATGCTTTTTATGAACTAATCACAATTTTTGATTCTCTTATGAAAATGTTGGTTATTCATGATGTTATTTTAGACTTAGTGTCATACAGCACAAAGAATGTTATACATGATTTTTTTGCTGACTCTTTGAAGTATGTTTGTGTTTTATGTACATAAAAAATAGTATTTCTATATATGAGCAAAATGTACACTCTGCTGGGAAAAGCTTGTGGACACCTGACCATCACACATACATGCTGGTTGAACATCACATTCCAGATTTATTCCCCCTTTGCAGATATAATAACAAGACTTTTCACTAGAGTTTGGAGTGTGGCTGGGGGGGGTTTGTGTCCATTCAGCTACAAGAGCATTAGTGACTTCAGGTCACTCGAGTTTGTCCACTTTAACCATGACGACAGTCATATAGTCCGTCATATGTCCTTTCCTGATCACTTTTCCTTGACCTAAATGGAAAACGTCATGAGGTCAAGGAAAGATGTGAAGGAGAATTCTTAATAGACAACTGTGGTGCTAAGAGAATCCGACTGCACTTACACTAGGCTACACAATTATGTAACGTGTATGTTATTGACGTGGGTCTTTAAATGTTGCTGCTGCAAGTAATTGTGGGATGTCATTACCTACTTTCCTTTCGTAAAGGATGGTCCAATGTACCTTATGCTAAAGGAGATAAGAAAGGTAGCACTGAAACACCTTTCTTTAGCATTTAGAGAATTTGAACAACTCTTATCATGGCTGCCACTTAGACACTTCCAAGTCATTTCACTCACCTAGGAACATTTCTAAGCACAAAATAAAACATATCTGACTATAACTCCTGTCTTTGTGAAGCTGGCTTTGTGCACAGGGGCGTTGTCATGCTAGATCACATCTTGCATCTTAGTTCATCCATCCATCCATTATCTATACCGCTTTATCCGCGGGGAAGCTGGAGCCAATCCCAGCATCTTCAGGAGAGAGGCGGGGTACACCCTGGGCAGGTCGCCAGTCCACCACA
>JAQQZR010000012.1:17754230-17767428 GCA_030068235.1 Notoglanidium macrostoma
CTCCGCACAGAAAGGCACCCTGGGTGATCCGGGGATCGAACCCAGGACCTTCTTGCTGTGAGGCGACAGTGCTAACCTCTGCACCACCGTGCCGCTCAGACTGTTCCCCATGAAACGTTAAATAATCAGGAACCTACTATTCAGAACTCTAAGTTGTTTTATGTTACTTTGACTATCTCAGATATTAAACTGATCGAACCCAGGAACTTCTTGCTGTGAGGCGACAGTGCTAACCACTGCACCACCGTGCCGCCCATCTTAGTTCAAGTGAAGGGAAATTGTAATGCTACAATGTCCACATACTTTTGGCCATACAGTGTATGATGTGTTCTCGCTTGAACCATTTTGAACCACATGAAAGTGTTAGACACGTAGACATTATTTATAAACCAACTGAAAGATTTTGCTTTCACATGCACAGTGTATGAAATAAATCGGTTGTTACCTCTGCTTGAATCCCTTTCCTACCTGCCTCCATAGCAACCCATAAATATTCATCACATCTCAGTGAATCCTCTGAGGACGCATAGTGATTGTGGAAGATGTTGCACGAGCATAATTACAGCGGGCAGCCTATATAAAAAGCACACATATTCGGCTGCATCTCCATCTCCATGAGGTGAATCAGGAGTCTTGGTTTGAGGAGTGAGGGAGAAAGTGCAGCTCTTGCAGTGCTCTTACTAGGCTGTATTGATTGCTTTCTGGGCGTTAAGGCGAGCGCGAGCGCCTCGCAGGATGCTGGAAGCAGGGCATCCTTCCCGTGACGTCACGTCAGCTGCATCCGCCGCTCGCGCTCTAACATCCAGCTTGTCAGAGGGCTCCCTTTGGTCCTGTTCGGAAAAATAATAATAATAGCTGCTAAATAATAATACTCCAAACAACACGCCTTGCTTAGATAAACATCTCATTCAGGGGGTAAAAAAAAAAGATGGCTGCTCAGGATGTGCAGCCGAGTGAGACCATAGCGAAGCTGAAATCCGAGTCAGAGACGCTGAAGACGAAGCTGGAAGAGGAGAGGGCCAAACTGCATGATGTGGAGTGTGAGTATGGGAGACATTTAAAAAAAAAAAAACAACACACATACATCACACAGCTGGGCTTGCTGATGCCTGGTTGTTTGATTTTCTGTAATATAAAGATGAAAATTAAATTGTGACAAAAATGATTTGATGGAAAGAAAACCGTCCTTTCACAGGCCATAATATTGAGGCTGTTATTTATAGCGCCTGTTTACAGAGCAGTGAGCATCAGCTAGACTTAATTACGCGCCAGGACTGTACTAATGCAGCAAATGCTGTAATGTAAAGAACACCGTGTGGCTCTACATGTACTGGTTACATGCTATACTCTAATGTTTAGTAGCCTGCAAGAAGGAGTGTTACAGTGAGTAATGAGGAATCTGTTCAGATTTCTGCTTGTTTTAGGGCTATGTGTTTATCTTGGATGCCAATTGTCCCTCTATAAACTGTCAAAGAATGCATGCACAGCTAATCCTGTTGCCAAATCCTACAAAATTACAAAAAATGTGGTTCATAGTACTCTTAGGCAACATTTTATTTTTTTTTTAGTACAAATGTAATTATAGATATTTATTTTATGAATTCTGTATTATTGAGTCAGTTCAAAAACATTTTAGATTTCCTAACATTCCTCCCTCCCCTTAAAACAATGCATTTGAAAAATGTTTGTATGTCAGTAAAGAAGGCAGTATATTTAATAAGAGGCCACTTTTCAGACAAAAAACATAATGAAGGCGCTTGCGTTTTGTTGCAAAAAGAAAAAAAGAATCAAGTGCGACAGTTAGAATCTCATCTCCAGAAAAACCGTGGCTCTTCTCCAGGATGCTGTTAAACCTACAGCTCATTTCCTTATAAAACTGCACTAGTATTTAAGAAAAAAAGCAAAGGGTCATTAGAGCAAATATTGACTTTGTTTAGTTCATTATTGCTTGCTGCAGAAAGATGAGTAGAAAGATTTCATTTGATTATTTTTTAAGTCATCTTTATTTTACTAGACAGCACTTCTTTGCATTTGCCTAAGAGTTTCACACAATACACCATATTGTACATTGTATATTTGTGGCAAACATTAAAAGAAGCAGGTGTGACAGAGATGCTCAGGAAAAAAAACAGCTAATATTAAATAAAACTGCACAAATAATTCAGAGACATTTCTTTTTTTGGGGGTGGGGCAAAGGGTTGTTACACCTTTGTTTAGATTATGACTGTTTACTTCTTTTTTTTTTAATTGATTTTTTTTTTGACTGTGGAAACATTTAATGTCATTCTTTTTGAAGGCATGTTTACAGTATTTCTTTGCATGTGCCTTTTGCATGGTACAGTAGATTTTTTAATACCAATAACATTAGCGTACCTCTCGAACAGGCTGTTTTGTCTTCGCCTAACCCTGTTATTGAAACTCGGTTATTAGTATTTACCCGGTTAAAGGAAGAGTAAAAAAAACAACAAGACAAACAGGATGCCTTTCTGAGTAGCGCATGAGAATATTTAGGCACCAGGTCTTCCAGCTGACTTCTATTAAGGGAAGAATAAATTCTAGCGTATTAAACCCCTGCTTCCTCACACAGTGCACCAGGTGGCAGAGAAGGTGGAGGCTCTGGGCCAGTTCGTCATGAAGACCAGGCGAACTCTGAAAGGACACGGCAATAAAGTGCTTTGCATGGACTGGTGTAAAGACAAGAGGAGAATTGTAAGCTCGTCCCAGGTACAAAAATAAATCCTATTCCAACGCCATCTGGTATGAATTAATGGCTTCTACACCCTTTGTAGTGCACTATAGGGTCCCACAGGAAGCCATTTAGGATTCTTGCTCCACAGGAAGTGTCATTATCAGCAGGCTAATTGCTGTGGCCTGACTGCAAGTTGAGAGCTGTCCGTGATCTTTCAATCATTTCTGCAAACAATAAGACCTATTACATGACTGTTGTTTTATGCTTTCAGAATGTCTGTATGTTATGTGCTGTTTTTGTGCTCTAGGATGGAAAGGTGATCGTGTGGGATGCGTTCACAACCAACAAGGTATATGAAATACACCAAGGGTTTAAACTCATCATTAATAAATATGTATATATATATATATTTTTTTATCTCAGGGACTGATATAAAAAAAAATATAAAAATGATTCAATCTTGCTGATCTATGGTGATTGTTTAAAAGTAATTTATTCCTTATTTTAATCCTCTTTCTTAATTTTACCATCTTATTATGTTAAAAGAATCTCTCAGCAGTTTCATAAATAGGCTTTAGAAATAAGAAATTTCATAGGGTCATTAAGACAGAGTTTTGTAGATGTTTAGCTTCTTACTTCTCTTTCGTTTTTATCCACAGGAGCATGCAGTGACCATGCCATGTACATGGGTGATGGCCTGTGCCTACGCCCCGTCTGGATGTGCAGTAGCCTGTGGGTGAGGATCTGGGCCACGTTATGGCTTTTTGAACGAAAGAAAGAATGATTGTTGTTATTTTATAATTGTGACGCTAATTAGCTGCGATATCTCCTCGTTTTAAGTTGTATATCCTTCCTAAGTGAGCTCTTTGTGTTTCCCAGTGGTCTTGACAACAAGTGTTCTGTGTACCCACTGTCCCTGGATAAGAACGAGAACCTGGCAGCGAAGAAGAAGTCTGTGGCAATGCACACCAATTACTTGTCTGCCTGCAGCTTCACCAACTCAGACATGCAGGTCCACAAGATTTATCTTTTTAATTTGGCACTAAATAAGAAAAAAAAACAAAAAAAAAACGGTTCTGTACATCCTATGTAAATAAGCATGGTATTATGTCATATTGGATGATACAGTATATCATCTCTAAGAACACGCCGAGAGCTGGAATTTGTCAGGACTCTGTTATTAGTTGTTTTTCTACATGTACGTAATCTCTATGGCTCTTTATTTCAGATCCTGACATCGAGTGGTGATGGAACGTGTGCATTGTGGGATGTGGAAAGTGGGCAGCTGCTCCAGAGTTTCCACGGTCATGCAGCTGATGTGCTTTGCCTGGACCTCGCTCCCTCTGAGACCGGCAACACCTTTGTCTCTGGGGTTAGATTTCCAAAATACATCAGAAGCACGTCAGCACTCACTCATGCCCTCTCTCTCTCTGTGTCACTCTCAGAAGTACTATTGTTATTGTGCAATGACTTTGTTTTTTCCCTACTAATATCCCAGGGCTGTGATAAGAAGGCAAATGTATGGGACATGCGCTCAGGACAGTGCATCCAGTCATTTGAGACCCATGAGTCAGATATTAACAGTGTGCGGTGAGTATACCTTCTAGTGCACAATGATTTCTGACATATGAGCTATTCATTACGATTAACAGACAGGAAAGGATTCACAATGCTGCTACATTCTATACGCAAGCATTTTTTCTTTTTACCTATTTGCTATAGATACTATCCGAGCGGGGACGCATTTGCCTCTGGCTCAGATGACGCTACTGTGAGTTTTTTTTTTTTATTTTAATTTTAATTAATGCTGCAGAGAGCTCACCTCTCGCTGGCGGTTGACAATGTTCATGTCACTATTTGCTTGAGCCAAGATTAAAAACATATGATAATATTAAACACGGCTGATTTTTATCTCAAGGAGTCTCAAGATGAGACAAAGACTGACAGCTGTCCTGACCACCTTCCACAATTCCAGCAAAATGATTTTATTCTGACGTTGGAAATTTGTCTGTGACAGTGAAATCGCTTGAAAAGTTGTTACGTGTAGGGCGACAGCGTTTTCTCAAAAATTGCGCTACCCAACAAACAAATTATGAAAATGGTATTGCAGCGTAAGGACGCTATTGCTGATTTCTAAGTCTGATTTGTTTTCATCAGTGCCGTCTGTACGACCTGAGGGCCGATAGAGAAGTGGCAATTTATTCCAAGGAGAGCATCATATTTGGAGCTTCCAGTGTAGACTTCTCTCTCAGTGGTAAGTGCTGACATTTACACTAAACAGCCTGTTTACTGGTAGAGTACACACACATAGAGAAAGAGTACCATATGGAAATATGATCTAATTTTACATCACTGCCATCACAAAATCACCATAGAATGTGTAAATACAAGGGTGAGTCAAACGAAAAGCTTTTCATTGATTATTCCAAATAGAGGTTACAAAAGTGCATGATTGTTCTACAAACTGTAACTCCATTTTGTTCAACGCAAGATGTTCCAGTCCGGATTCTTGCGTGTGCAGCCACTGAAATTAACGTTCTGACCCGCCCTTGTATTTACATAATCTACAGTCTAGCACTGATGTCTATAAATTGTGTCTTGCAGGCAGACTACTATTTGGTGGTTACAACGACTACACCATCAACGTGTGGGACGTTCTGAAGGGGACCCGCGTATCCATTTTGTTTGGACATGAGAACAGGGTCAGTACCCTTCGGATCTCTCCAGACGGGACGGCGTTCTGCTCAGGGTCCTGGGACCACACTTTACGGGTAAGCAAAGTATATAATTCAGACATTTTATTTAAGACTAATAAGTTTTATTCAATATTTAACTGAAAGCAAATCTTTCTTCTTGACACAGAGTTTAGAGAATGAGAAATGCCTTTTTTTTCTAGCATATATATATATATATATATATGCCATATATACCATTATTGCTACAGCATTTCTTTTTAAAAGTCTGTATTGTATTTTTAATCTATTTAAATGTGTATCAGGGTGAACTCCAGGCAGTTCTCACACTCTTCCTTTGCCTTTGCAGGTCTGGGCTTGAGCAGCAGCTTGCGTCGCCTTGCTAGATTCTCTCTGGCAGTGACATCAACAGCAACATCGGCTAGAACAACTATTAACTTAAAGTGTTGGGTTTCTGAGAAATGCACAGTAGAGTAGAACAGGGTTGAAGACAGACTGTAGTCTATACAGACAAGAGCACAATGTTATTTAGGGTTTGTTTTTTTATTTTTTTTTGATAAATACCTTGGCCAGAAACCCTAGCTGCGTCTGAAATCATATACTATGGGGTGTTTATCAAAGCAAATACTTCTCGCTAATACATGAAGTGCATGCAGTTTATAAACAACACTATAAATAGTGGGGTATAATTTCATACTAGTTCTCTGTGTTCATGTCACCTGCTATCTTCAGCTACGAATGAATAAACGAGACAGTGTTTGAATGGAATAAGTTCATACATAAATGGCGGCAATCGTGAGGCAGTTTTATTATATTTAAAATTTCAAGTCGCCTGTTTTTTTTAATAACATGAACATACTAATGACTCGATCATATTTAAAATGGTACGGTAATACATGGAAGCTACGCCTACGCTCTTCTGCCATAGTGCACGTCATACCCATCAACTCTATACTAATAACCAGCCCTCTTCTTACGAACTCCTGTAATTGGCCGTTCTGTTACGTTTCTGTCTAGACAAAAAAAAATTGAATCATATACAGCATAAATCATTAAACATATCTCAACTGCAAATGTATCTCTGTCTTGTGATAATGTCTTTAATGGTATCAGATGGTGAGATGAGCTGCACTTATCGCTGTGTTCATTTACAATTTTAGATTCTAGTCTAAAATAGTCAACTGGAAGAGCAGAGATTTTTTTGTGAAGATTGTTAATATAATATGCAAACATTCCCTACTCAGTTATCATGTGCTCTTTGACATATAATGATCTGAAGTAATACTTGCACTATAGGAACAGTTACTACTGTAGCGAAATATATATATATTTGTCCAAAATAATAATAGTGTCATCATTAAAGATAAATAAATGGGTTTTACATATCGAGAAACATGTGATGTATCTGCTTTTGTTTTTATTTTTTTTTTACATTGTTTAATTTGTAATATAAGGTATGGGGAATTCAGATACTGTATAACAGAATAGTTTTGGAACTTCTTCTTGTTTAACTTGTCTAAGCATCCTTGGTAAAAAAAAAACAAAACCAGTTATGCCCAGGTTCTCTATACGAGAAGGAAAAGGTTTATGTCCTATTCTGAAGAAGCATGGATTACCCTTTTGTCAATAGCCATTTTTAATGGCATGTTTGGGGATTTGGAGCATTGGTTTAGGACTCCAAATTCATCATTAACACATTCTACTGCTGTATGAACACAGTACACAGAGTACAGTTGACTACATGTTGGTCTAAGTAGCATTTTCTGTAGCATAATTCATTGCAAGACAGGATTTAAAAATAAAACAACAATAACACCACCAACAATCTCTGAAACAAGACTCAATGACATATGGTGGCGCTATAGAGTTGCAGTACCACACCTTGGGCCAAGCCTTGGTTGCTGAGAAGCTATCAGAAGCACTGATGTGTTTGCCAAATGTCATGAGTTTCTGCCCATGAGAACCACCTCAAAAATGGTCAAGTCTTGAAGAAGAATAAGAAGAGCAAAAATACAATTCAATAAATAATAACTATAATAAAAATCCTTATAAAGGCAAAAGGGCCCTGCACCTATGCTGCAGGTAATTCTGGTAATTATATCATGTTATGCACGTATCTGCATATATACAAATATCTGCATACTAATTAGTAGGCCTATATTTTGCAGAATATCTTATTTCCCTGCTTATAAAAATGCTTTATAAAAACACCATTTAATGCAAATAGAATACATCAGTCATAGTAATCATAGTTATGGGTTGTTTCATGTATACATTCATTCACTTCTGGGCAAAAAAATGAGGCAAACCCAATATTGCAAAACATTAAGCTTTTAATGGCCTCAACAGCAAATCATTGGGCAGAAAATTAACCAGAAGTAAAAAAATAAATAAACAAAAGCGCTCCTGAGACGTCGGCCTTCTTTTGCTGGTCGATGTTCGCTGCTGAAACTGTTGGGGGGAAAAGCTGGAAACAGGGACGTTCACTTACATAGTCTCCTGGGACGCAAAGAGAAAATCATGAAAAGATTGAAATGTTTAAATGATATAAAATTGAAACTAACTTGTCTGGGGGTTCAAAATTTGCCAAAATCTCTTCTGTTTGAAGACTTTAACATCGAGTGGAACAACATGGACTCTTCTTTCTGTAAAAATCCGTCTGCAGGTTTCCCCACAAAACTTCAACATTTAAAGGAAATCGAGGGAAAAGCTCCCACAACAATTTACTTTATCTATTTGTTTAATTCTTGCTAATTTTCCTGACCAATGATTTGCTGTACCCATTCATTGTGTTAACAAGAGCATTAGTGAGATCAGGCACTGATGTTGGGTGAGGTCTGGGGTGCAGTCGGTGTTCCAGTTCATCTCAAAGTTGTTCAGTTGGAAGGTCAGCACTCTGTGCAGGACAGTCGAGATCATCCAGACAAACTTTGGCAGACCATGTCTTCTTGGAGCCGGTTTTGTGCACAGGGACATTGTCATGCTGGAGCAGGTTGGGGCCTTGTAGTTCCACTGAAGGGAAATTGTAATGCTACAGCATACAAAGACATCTTATGCAATTCTGTGCTTCAGTTCTGTGCTTCTGTGGACAGGAGCAGTTTTAGGAAGGAACACATGCCTATGTGGTCCTTACAAGGAAAACTGTTTTAACTGTTTTAACTGTCTGAGGTTAGGGTTAGTGTTAGGTGAAAGCATTGCATTAATAATGTCAACAGAAGGTCTTCACAAGGACTAAGACAAATGTGTGTGATATAAACAAAAACAAGGGTCACTGATTTTACTCATTTTGCTAGATCGGGTCACATACAGACATGATAGTTATGACAATTTTACAACCTTATGAAATGAAATATTAGTGTTTTTTTTACTTATTACAGTGGTTTTTTTTCTACCTAAAGAATTCCTGTTTGATACTGACCACACCCACTTACATCATGCCACATGATTTAATCCATGGTATTTCTATCAAGCAGTCCCACAGCAAGGGGTTTATTAACTTTCATCCATCCATCCATTATCTATAGCGCTTTATCCGTCTGGGTCACGGGGAAGCTGGAGCCAATCCCAGCATCTTCGGGCGAGAGGCGAGGTACACCCTGGGCAGGTCGCCAGTCCACCACAGGGCCAACACAGACAAACAGTCACACACGCTCGCATTCACACCTATGGACAATTTAGAGTAGCCAGTTGACCTAATCTGTGGGACTGTGGAAGGAAACCGGAGAACCTGGAAAAACCCACGCATGCACGGGGAGAACATGCAAACTCCGCACAGAAAGGCAACCTGGGTGATACGGGGATCGAACCCAGGACCTTCTTGCTGTGAGGTGACAGTGCTGGAAAATGAATGTGGATAACTATTATTACTTACCTTGTTTTCAATAATGATTTATGATTAAAATGATGATAAAAATGATAAAAAGAAATTTCAATAACGAGCTGCACGCCGTGTTTAATGGTTCGATCCAGCAGATGGCGCTAGAAACCATTTTGCCTAAATTCACACGCAACAAGAGAAGAAGAAAAACAGGATGTGACACTGCGTTCTGCTGTCAAACCTGGCCTGAATCCCAAACATCTCCTTAGTGCACTAGGCGTAGGGGATGTAAATCATTGCACTATACCCTACATAGTGCGCCTTTATAGGGACTAAGGAGGTGTTTGGGATTGAAGCAGCGGCTAGTTTCAGTGGTATAAACATTTCTCCTTTTGCAGCGTCCAGTTACTTTATGACCATCTGTAAGCTGTTTATTTGGGGGGGACGTTTGTTCAGTTCGTTTCCGAAGGAAGGATAGTGCCCGAAAGAGCAGGGCTGCTTTGTAATTTGTGCCTTTCCGAGCTGCAATGAGTGATGTTGTTGAGAAGACCCTCAGTGCTCTGCCGAGTCTGCTGGCTCTGGATTCTCAGCCTGGAGCCTCCAAACTTTCCCCAACCTCCAAATTAGGACACTTGGTCAGAAGCATCACTGAGCTGACATCCAAAAATGTGAGTGTTTACCATCAAATCTTCTTCCCTGACACTGTCATTGCCTTTATTCTGTCAGCAGTGAAGTGCTAATTCAGCATTTATTTATTTTAAATTTTCAGGAAGAAGAGAAGCTCATCACTAAAGAGCTGGCTGCTGTTAAAGACCAGATCTCATCACCTCATACTACAATGGTGAACCTGCTTTATATCCCTGATGGTGGCCTGTCTCTTGTAGTTTTCTTGCACTATAAATATCAGACTTTTTTCTTTCTGTTCAGAGACAAATGAGGGAGCTGATGGTGAGAGCCATGTATTGTGAGATGCTCGGATATGAAGCCTCTTTTGCTTACATCCATGCCATCAAACTGGCTCAGCAAGGCACAGTACTGGAGAAGCGAGTCGGTATGTTACGCACATCACTAATCGTCAGGATGCTTGATGATAATGTGTAGCTGATTTGCCACTCTGTGTGCTTGTGTGATCGCAGGCTACCTTGCAGTGTCACTGTTTCTTAACGAGAGTCACGAACTGCTGTTACTGCTGGTCAATACAGTATTAAAGGTGTGTATTGTTATTGGATTCACCACAAACCAGCACGTACAGGGTGAACGCCTGAATCCGCCGTGGACTATATACACGGTTCGGGAAAAGGAAAATTCGTACAAATATTTTAATAATAAATGTATTCAAGTTCCCTTTGGCCTCTACAATCACAAGAGGTGCTCAAAGTGGTGGCCGTTAGCTTCCAGACATTTGTGTGTAGAAGTGTGTATACTGTACATTGTTTTTTCTGACTCTGTACATGTCAACTGATTTACATATAGAGTTAAAATGAAAACACACTGAAAAGGGTCTTGAAGCACGTTTTATCAACCCGGAGTTATAACCGTGGCACTTAATATGATAATATGGGTGTGACAATGCACATGGTCATGATTTTGATCATTTTGATTCGATTCTCTGAATACTTTGAATCAAATTTGAATGAAGGAAAATAATGTCTGAAAAGACTCCTTTTTTATTTCTGAGTCGTAAGCAATGCCGAATAATGCAAATTTTTTCCCTCTGAACTGAGGTTTAATGTTATAAACAAAATGTACTACGGGTTCACCATATCTTAAAAATAAGTAAATCTCTAAATTATCCCCCAAATTTTCACTGGATAAACAAATTGACGTGGGAAAATGATAGACTGAAACATAAAGAGCTCTGTTGCAAAAGTAGAGCTCCAAAGTCAGCTAAAATGACCGTTTTCCACAGCCCTTGGAGTTGTTTGAAAGCTAGCGAAGGGCTCGGTTTAACTATAATGTAGTCGGGTAGCCATATAACATATAATATGATGAATTAGCTAGATCACGTTGATGGAATGTCTTTATGTGAAGACCTTTCTTTGACACGCAGTCTTTAGTTGTGCTGACTGCCTGCAAAACAGTAGTGTTGTTGTAGTGTTTTACAAACGAATAAATAATTCAACACTGATAAAGAGGTCTGTAAAAGGTTCTGTGCAACCTTTTACAATAATTGGCCAAATTGTCAACGTCCAATCAGCTTTTACAATAAAATCAGTGTTTATAAATTTTATAAAAGTTCTTAAGATGCCTGTGATACGAAAGAAAAAAATGATGCAGTTTGTCATATTGCCCATCCCTAGTGTAGAAGCTGGTCTGTACAAATGCGTCAATAAATTAGGTTTCTTAACTTATAACCTGCCATTTACAGGATCTTCAAAGCACCAACCTCATAGAGGTTTGCATGGCTCTGACTGTTGTAAGTCAGATATTTCCAAAAGACATGATACCGTCCATTCTGCCCCTGGTAGAGGAGAAGCTGTCTCATCAAAAGTAAGATCCAGAAATAATCAAACCCAGTTGAACTACTGAGAATTGTATTTCCTTTCTCATGGTCACCACGTGCCTTCTTGTTTTTAGGGAAATCATTAGACGGAAAGCGGTGCTTGCGTTGTACAAGTTCTACCTGATTGCTCCGAATCAAGTGCAGCACATTCACGGCAAGTTCCGGAAAGCCTTGTGTGACAAAGATCCTGGAGTCATGATGTCCTCTTTACACATCTACCTGCGGATGATCAAGGTCTTCTTTTCTCCACAGGATTTCCTTCCTTCCGTATGAATAACGACACTTGTGCATGCGATATAACTTTTCCTTGAGAATATAACGAGTCACTTCTGTATATTAGGCAGTTTGCGCCTTGCTGTCTGTTGTGTCCCGTTTGCTGCAGTAAATGTGACAGATTATGTTTATCTGCTTATCAGGAGAACCCTGACCATTACAAGGAGCTGACAAGCAGCTTTGTAACCATCTTGAGGCAGGTGGTTGGAGGGAAGCTGCCTCTGGACTTTAACTACCACAGCGTCCCCGCTCCATGGCTGCAGATCCAACTGCTCCGCATCCTGTCTCTGCTGGGGAAAGAGGACCAGAGGTATGTATTTTAGACGGTGAGGAAGCATCTGATAAAGCGTGTTGTTTTTAATAAAGAAATTGTTAGTGTTGGCTGAGGTAGAAACGCATTGGGTCATGTTGTTACTGGAAAATAATCGCACCACACCACTATGTCCTTGACTGTGTAAAGATTAGATGAAAATATTGCATGTCAGGGTGAGGTGATGTGGGATGTGTAAACAAAGCCTCGACCAACCCAGAGCGCAGTTTCTTCGTATAACCACATGGTCAGAAGTGTGGACTTCAGCTTCTTTTACCACTGCGGTGTGCCAATGATTCCATTGTTTCATTTATTAGTGATGAACCCAATCAGATCAGAGAATTAATCCTGTGGTATAATCTCACACCACGTTCCACTTTATGTTCTATTCCTTACACACACATAAAGATACTTCCAAGCTGTTCGTTTTAACATCGAGCTTCATGCGTAATGATGCTTTTCACACTCCTAGCACGAGCGAGCTGATGTACGAGGTCCTGGATGAGTCTCTGCGCCGAGCAGAAATGAACCACAACATTACTTATGGTGAGGTTTTTTTCAGTTTGCATATTGTGTCGTGAATAGTCATTGCCATGCCGTGCTGTGACCACTCGTATCTTTTTCAGCAATTCTGTACGAGTGTGTTAAGGCGATCTATACCGTGTACCCTAAAGCTGAGCTGCTAGAAAAGGCAGCCAGGTGCATTGGAAACTTTGTGCTGTCTCCGAAGATCAACCTCAAATACCTGGGTAAAGTATTTACCCCCCCCTTCAGTCTGACTGTCTTATTCTCTCAGTTAGAAACATCCAAACCATATTCTTATAAATGTTCTGTTTGTCTTCTCTCTCTCTCTCTCTCTCTCTCTCTCTCTCTCTCTCTCTCTCTCTCTCTCTCTCTGTCTCTCTCTCTCTCT
>JAQQZR010000012.1:17805814-17817567 GCA_030068235.1 Notoglanidium macrostoma
CAGGTGACGACTTCATGCAGCTGGGTAAGATAATGCCCACAATATCATCAAGCTCAATGGGGGTGACTTTGAAGAATATGAAACATATTTTGTTTTTGTTTTTTTTTCCACTTTTTTGTTTACTACATAATTCAGTATCTGTGTCCAAACTTTTGACTGGTAGTGTGTATGGCCAAACACCTGACCATCACACTTGTGCTTTATGAACATCCCATTCCAGATGTAGTCCCTCTGTACTGTTATAATAATGTCCAATCTTCTTGTAAGGCTTTCCACTAGATTTTGGAGCATGGCTGTGGGGATTTGGGTTCATTCAGCTGCAAGAGCATTAGTGAGGTCAGGGTTTTGTGCAGGACACTCCAGTTCTTCCAGGTAAACCATGTCTTCATGGAGCTCACTTTGTGCACACGAACACTGCCACGCTGGAACAGGTTTGGGCCTCTTCATTCCAGTGAAGGGAAATTGTAATGCTACAAACACATTCTAGACAATTGTGTGCTTCCAATCATTTTGGGAAGAACCACATATGGGTGCACTGTCCTGCTGTCCACAAACTCTTGGCCTTAGTGTGTTGAAAATTTGTGAATGTTCTATATTTCTGCATAAATATGACCTAAACCATGATCAGAAATTCACAAAAGACCTTTAAAGAAAATAATGAGAACCCACTTAAACAAATGAAACACAAATATTTTGACTGGTCATATATTTATTAGGTAAAATGATCCAATATTACATATCTGTGAGTGGCAAAAGTATGTGAACGTCTAGGATTAGCAGTTTATTTGAAGGTGAAATTAGAGGTGTTTTTTATTTAAAGAACAGAGATCTACCAAAATCTGACCTTCACAACATTTTTGTGGAAGTGTAGCATGGCACAAAGGAGATTTCTGAGGATCTAAAAAAAAAAAAAGAGTTGTTGATACTCATCTGGCTGGAAAAGGTTACAAAACATTCTCTAAAGAGTTTGGACTCCACCAATCCTCAGTCAGATAGACAGAAGAAATTCAAGATCATTGTTACCCAATACAGGAGTGGTCGAATAAAAAAAAAAATCACTCACAGAGCAAGACGTGTAATAGTCCATGTGGTCTCAAAGGAACCCATGGAAACTTCTAAGCAACTAAAAGCCTCTATCACATTGGCTAATATTAGTGTTCATGAGTCCACCATCAGAAGAACACTGAAAAACAGTGGTAAAAAAAAAAGCCACTGCTCTCCAAAAAGAACATTGCTGATCGTCTACACTGTGCCAAAGATCATGTGAACAAGCCAGAAGGCTACTGAAAAAATTCTATGGCAGGATGAGACCAAAACAGAGATAATGAAAAGCATTATGTTTGGAGAAAGTTAAACACTGCGTTCCAGCATAAGAACCTTATCCCCTCAGTGAAACATGGAGGTGGTAGTATCATAGTTTGGACCTGTTTTGCTGTGTCTAGTCTACAACAGCTTGCCATCATTGATGGAACAATGAATTCTGAATTACACCGAATTCTGAATAATCTGAATTCAACATTACAGAGGAAAATACAGTCTGTGAACTGAATCTCAAGGGAAAGTGGGTCATGCAGCAAGACAATGACCCTAAGCACACAGTTGTTCTACCAATGAATGGATAAAACATTTTTATTTAAAATTCTGTTAAAAAAATACAAGTAATGTTTGGAAAGACCAAGTCAAAGTCTTGACCTTAATCTAATAGAAATATTGTGCAAGCAGTTCACGTGAGGAAACGTGAAGTCATTCCTGCACAAGAGCGTTTGAAGGCAAAGGTTCACATACTTTTGCCGCTCTCAGATATGCAATATTAGCGGGGTACACTCTCGGCAGGTCAACAATCTGTGGCATGGCTAGCACAGAGACGAACAACCATTCACAACTATGGGCAATTTAGAGTAGCCAGTTGACTTAACCTGCATGTCTTTTTGGGCTGTGGGAGGAAACCAAAGTACCCAGCGGAACCCCACCCAGGCACTTGGAGAACATGCAAACTCAGCACACAATGGCCTCAGTCAACCGGCAGGTTTGAACCCAGACCCTTCTTGCTGTGAGGCGACAGTGCCAACCACTACACCACCGTGCTGCCACTGAAATCTAATTATCCATTCAATAAAAGTGTGGGCTTGGGTTCACTTGGCATGTGTGACGGGAACGACACCTCCTGAGAGAGTGCATCTGTGTCAGCTTGCTCCTGTTTCCCACCAGTGTACAGGCAGTATGGCCCCCAATGCATAACAGACATTGTGTCAAACATGGCAGGGTTCGAGTGCAGAGTCCAGCAAAACAGCCGATACCACAGTCCATGGACACCGAGTCCCAATGTTTTACACTTCTCCACTTTGCTCAAAAAGCTGGAAGAGGACATATTAGGAAACCTGGTTAATTCTGGTCAAGGTCTTGCGTGACATCCTTCCTGTGTAATCCAACAGCAATTCCTCATTATCATACTCTACACTCTGTTGCCAGGAGCTCATACATTCCACTTGTAGGCAAATATGGGTCATTGGCATAAGAAAGGAGCTATTACCAATAAAACAATCGAGACTCTCCATTCCTCATAATTAAAATGCCATTAAACCCTCTTATCTGAGTTTTTTTAAACACCCCACACCCCCCTTTTTACACCGGGGTGTGTATCAGACCCAAAATAGCACGTCAGTTTGAGGGACATGGAGTGTGTGTCTGGTCTGCTTGGGATAAAGACACAAAGTACCTAATAAGTATGATATGACGGTTTCAGACACAGCCCTTTTGCTGTCTGCCAGCTAGGTAGAGGAGAAAGGGATAAGGATGGAGTGACTGAAAGAAGAAGGAGTGCCTCATCATCAATGTAATAGAGAGAGACAGAGAGAGACTCATTGCTCTTCTGTGTTTCAGTTCCAGGATGGAGTTTGGTCCCTGAACATGACCATGTGTGATGGCCTGATGACTATGGACGTGATGCTGTGTACTGCCTCCATATTCAACCTTTGTGCAATTAGTATTGACAGGTAGGTTGGAGAGAGAGGGAGAGAGGGAGGATAAATTTGTGAAGTTTCACCTGTTCTTGCAACAGTAATTTCAATCATAAAGTTTCATGCAGATGAGGGGCATAAGTATGACCTCAAGGAGCGAACAACAAAACATACAGAGTGAGTTAATATGTTGTCAGAGTGACAGACATTCACTATATGCATGCAGTGGTTACCTGTGGATGTCTCATTTACACTCTCATTGACATTGGCCTGCTGATGGAGGATGGCTACAGAGTTAATTGCATCTGACAGTGCTCACAGAGCGGTGCAGAAGATGAATAGTGTGCACCGGTCAGGGAGGGCAAAAGCACTGAAACGCAGTCTTTCTACTCGGTGACTTTACAAGAGTTTACCTTTCTGAACTTTGTGCACAAGTAGAACTGGAACTGCTGCTAATAGCGTCTCTGTTTGGATCACTGCAGGTTTATTGCTGTGTCCATCCCACTCAATTACAACCGCAAACATGTGGACCAGCGGCAGATTGTCCTGCTGTCTGCCACGTGGATCCTGGCACTAGCCGTGGCCTCGCCTGTGCTGTTCGGCATCAACGATGTGCCAAATCGGGACCACAGCGAGTGCAAGCTGGAGAACAACAACTACGTGGTCTACTCGTCTGTCTGCTCGTTCTTTGTGCCCTGCCCCATCATGCTGCTGCTCTACTGTGGAATATTTCAGGGCCTCAGGAGGTGGGAGGAGGCGAGGAAAGCCAAGCTGAAGAGCAGCACACAGGCCTGTCATAAACATGAGGAGCCACCAGCATCTCTACTGCCACTGGCTTCTCTACCACCTCCACTTCCTCCAGTCATAGAGAATGACTGTACAGACCTTAATCTGAAAGAGAGGGATGACGATCCTGTCCCGGACAGTCCTTATACAATCGAATGTAAGAATGGGCCTGTAGCTTCGCTGACCTTCTCTGATAGTGGCTACAACCAAGACCAGAACCAAGAGAAGAAGAGGGCGAAGATTAACGGGAGGGAGAGGAAGGCCATGAGGGTGCTTCCTGTCGTGGTGGGTGAGTAGATCTTCATTGTTATCTCAACACTCTTGCTGAAAAACAAACAATTAGAGATGACAAATTACAGGACAAAAACAACAAAATGTCTTGGGACCTGAGGGCAGCTTTAGTTAGCCTTGGTAAAGTCTACAAATCTCTGCATCTGTTTCTTAAGATATTCCCTCAGCTGGTTTCACGAACCACACAAAAACTGTAAGTCTTCAGTTTGGTGGTCCTCAATTTTAGTCCTGAAGAACTTGCATATTTTTGTGTTTTCTGTGCTTTCTAACTTACTGGCCTTGATTATTAAAGGAGATTGAGAAGCATGGCTATGGAAACCTTTGTGTATATTAAGTAGGGTTGGGTACCAGACTTGGTACTTTTCAGGGTACTGACTGAATTACATTGGTACTACCAAGTACCGATTCGTATTAAATCAATTGGTGTCAAATTGGGTACCTGAGAGCGCATCTGGCTGAGAGAGCACAGTATAGGCTATAGAAAGAGACAGAGCGAGACCATGTGACATCACCCCTACAACATGTTGGCGCCCAACACACAGTCAGGACTGCATGCTCACGCACTGCCCCGGTGACAGACTGTGACCGGCTGGAGGGTGTAGGGACGGTTTTGGGAGGGGAGAGGGAGGCAAAGAGGGGTTTCATTTTGTGTGGTGTACAAAATAAAACAGAAATTACAACAGAAATGATACTTTTTTTGTTATTACAGATTGAGTAAAGTGCCAAAAAAAAAAACCTGTTGGGTACTGGTACCAAATACCAGGTACCAGTATCGGTTCAAATACGAATGGTACCCAACCCTAATATTAAGTATGGCTGGGTAATATGATGATATAAGATAAATACCATCATAAATTATGTCACAATATGGCTTTCTAAGGTATCTAGATTATCATGCTATCTTTTTATTTAAAAAAAAAAGCATTGTTTTGTTATTAATTGCATAATGACTAATCAGCTTGAAATGTAAAATGTAAAAGTAAAATGTTACAGGTGCTTTTTTGGTTTAAATTTTTTATAATGATTATTTTCATTAGTAAAAATAGAATAAAGAAAATTCAAATAAATGCATAAATAAATAAAGTGGGTAAATAAAATCATCAAGCAGTTAAATGCCTTCGAGAACCATATGATATTGTTGTCATATCGCCAGCCCCTTATATGAAGTTATGTTTGTGAAAGTATGACCTGTATCAGAAAAACCTTCATATTTCTTTTTGATAAGCCACTAATTTATTGAGTAATTGTATATGTATGCTGTATGGTCAAAAGTTTCTGGACACCTGCCCATCACACCTATAGGTAGCCATCTTGTGTACTGATGTTGGACGAGGAAGCCTGGCGTGCAGTGCGCATACAAAGACATGTTGTGTGCCTTCAACTTTGTGGCAACAGTTCGGGGAAGGAACACATGGGTGTGATGGTCAGACGTTCACAAACTTTTGGCCATATAGTATACAAGCTCTGCTTTTTACTTTCCTCAGTGTCATCATATGACGTTTCTTTATGTGCAAATATTCACTCAGCCTAGATAAAGAGCTTGGAGTGTATCAAAGAGCACACTGACTAAGAAATAAATAGCTAACTAACCCTTGCTAGCAAGTTTCATACGTCGTTGTGGTTGTGCTCGAGAGGAGACGTTTTGTAAACATATTTCAGATCTGTCCAGAATGGTTTAGAGAAGAATCTTTACATCATCATTGATTTTAAGCTAGTCTTTAAAGTTTCTGAATGTAAATACAGGACCAACATGCTGTGAAACTGAGTGACTCTTCTGAGCCACATTGGCTAATCATGCTACTTAAATCCTCTAATCCTATTATGACATAACCTTTGTCCTAGGCTGGACGCAGCCGTACGGCGCCAAGACTCACATTTGCGGCATTTCGCACACACATCTTTATCCAGAAGTGTTCAAACCCATGCTTAAACACAGCAGGACACTATCTTAGCACGTCCTGCTGTATTAGTACTCCTGAACGTCTTTTGTTTATGTGATAGAGGAGGTGTGGTTCTTTGGATAAGCCCTCTTAAAGAAATTCATTTAACAGACTCAGTTAGACGAAAGTATACTTTAGAACAGAAAGTCAAACTCCTACCAAAGTCATTGTGGTGGTGTATTTTTTTCAGTGTTGGAAATACATTCCTCATTATGTATAGCAGTGCTCCTGCTGCTCCTTCTCTCTTCTCCTGCCTCATCCCTCCACCCCCTTCACTTCAACCTGTCCCTTGTGATGGAGTGATGATGGTCTTCAGCAGTTGACAACAGGGACAGTGACAGAAAGCTGGTCCATAATTCATAAACTGAGGACGGATGAGTCACTCTCAGCCACACCCCTCAGACTAAGAATAACGAATACAAATCAATTCTGTCAGTCTGCAAGCTAATCTTTCAGCCCGATTTGTAACTAGTATGAAATTAATTGAGCTGTTTCACGGGTAAAGAGGTCCCACCCCAGCGTTGAGCACATCCTGTGCCTTTGACACGACAGGACGTTCCGGCAGCTGAGCTGACGTACTCTGTGCTCTTCTTTCCAGGTGCCTTCCTGTTCTGCTGGACTCCGTTCTTCGTGGTGCACACGATGCGCGCTCTGTGTGAGGACTGCGACATTCCCAGCAGTCTCATTAGCATCGTCACATGGTTGGGTTACGTTAACAGTGCCATCAACCCCATCATCTATACCGTCTTCAACACAGAGTTCAGAAAGTTCTTCAGGAATTTTTTACCTAAATGCTGCTAGACACTTTGCATGCCTAATGTTCATTTTGGCCAATAAGCTCTGAGGCTGACGATGATTGTAAACTAAGGCAATGCTTACATCTTGTAAATAGTAGAATGTGTACATTGCTGTCACGTTGTTTTTTTTCATTTACACTTGAATCGAACTGCTACAACAGCAGAATTTCACTTGGCTACTTTTAATGGCCTCAATCATAAGCTATTATTGCATATGGCTTTGTTCTTCAGCCACTTTAGTCTTTCAAATCACAGCGACCCTGACCAGGATAAAGCAATTACTTAAGGATGAATGAATGAATGCAGGAAGTCCAACACGACATGAGCACTTTGCTATGTTCAATAAGCTTCAATGTTTATAATCCTGTGGCCTTTAATTATTCCCTGAGCTTCATATATGACCACTAGCTCCCGTCTGCACGAGAGAAAAACAACCTGCTCCAGTTTTTTGTTGGTTCCTGTGAGATCGCCTTCTTTCAACTGACTACAGATGTGAATTTAGTATTTGACCACACTGAAATGAATCTGCCCTGACAGAAACATCAGGTTTATCCACACACACACACACACACACACAAACACTCTCAAAATATATGTACTTGTTGATGATTAAATACATGTAAGCTTCATCCACAGGCCTGTGTGGCTGCAGATTTTTGTTCGAACCAAGGAACAAACGATTACTGATTGTCGCATACATTATGGAACAGCTACTTTTTATTCTTTATAATAAATATTACCTACACTTGCAAAGGCTCAAGATACTATTCTCTCTGTTTTCTTATTATCCATCTTCCAGTGTCAAGCATGCTATTCTAGAAACACCTAAAATGTCTGAGGAGATATTAAAGGCAAAATAACGAAGGTGGAACGTTTTGTGTTAGGTTGCTGCTTTTAGGTTTTCAATGCTTTTAATATGAGCAGGGTGTCGGTTCTTATTATATTCAGCCTATGAGAGAGCAGAGTAAACCCTCCTCTTATAACCTTGATAAAAAAAACCCAAAACAACTGTCAAACAACGGCACCATTGATATGTAAGTGACACTTAATGTGACCAGTCGTATTCCGTTGCTGGTCTATTAAACCAAATCAAACATCTGGCCCTGTGTAAACTTGCATGCATGAGGGAACAGGATATTGTTGATTTTCACTGGTGCACTTCTCTGCCTGATGATCCCTTCTGTGATTACTGTAGAAAACAGTCATGGGGGCTCAAACCAGCCCTCCACAGCTGTTCTGTGATTTTTTTTTTCTTGTCTGTCCAAGAAAAAATTGATTTCACTGACCTCTGCCAAGAAACTAGTCAGTTTGCTTATTTCGAGGCACCACTGCTTTCACTTCAAAAGAAAAGACCATGTTTCAAGAGTCTCCAAAGGCCAAAAATAAACCCTCTGCTCAGAGCCACTGAAGCGTGGAGTTACAAGCAGGGAAAAAAACAACACCCAGGCAGCTTTCTCTCCATGTGAGACTTTGAGAAGTCTGATATTCTAAAAGCATTAAAGCACACAACTGTAATAGCAGAAGAACTAAGAGAACACAAAGCAGCAGGAAATAACACTACAGTTTAGCATGAAATGATGCGTCACTAGCAGAGCCGCAGAGTCTCACCGGCACTGCATGAATGAGCTGCCACTTTCTGTGCCTCCTTCTGGGCTGATGCAAGAGCAGACAGGAAAAAGAAAAGGACATGTAAAGCATTGTGTGTGCTTGTGTATTGTATTGTTTTGAGGTTTAATGCATTAATCACAAGTGTTGGAATGACCACTTCTGAAATGACTTTATAACACTGCAAGGTGAATCACTAAATTTAGTCTTGTTCCTTTTGACCCAGACGTGACATTTCCTTGTTTCTGGCATGGGCTTGTGTTGTCCAGGAAAGCAACAAAAGGGAGCCGACCTTGATATTAGAATATGGAGAACAGTATGGAGTATTAGAGTATGAAGAAGAAGAGAATAATTTATAGTGGGTTCACAAATGCCTGGAAGTAGATTTGACTAGACAACCCTACCGAGTCACCTAAAGACAGTTCCCATCAGTGGCTCTTAATGCAGTGCATTTTAGGCCGCAGTTTCACAAATAAGACAGCACGACCTTGACCTTCACAATTTCATTTGGTAAATATTTAATTGAAAAATAGAAATCCAGGTACAGGAAGTTGCTTGTGATACATCAATCATCAATACATCGTGGCTGTATAAGCTATAGCACTTTATAATGAATCAAAAGTAATTCTTTAAAAAACTATTTGTGTTATTTACATATTATGGCACTTGAACTAAGAGTGTATTCCCATCAGCAATGCTTTATAGCTAGAAGTCACTATAACTAGAAGCTCCAATAAACTACACTGCTAGAGCCATACATTTATCAATCTGGATTTGGGTCACTAGAAGGACCATGGGCCAAAACCTGAACAATCTGCATGTACTCAAACCTCTGATATTTATTTGGTAAATACTGTTCCTCATTGGGAATGTCAAACACTCCGTTTTTAGAAATTCAGGCTGCATGGTGTGGTGAATCTGTCCAGTCGAGCGTGTGGAGTTCATCAGCTCAGGATTAATATGGATGAAGCCAGCTGTGTGGCAGTGGATGACACCTCAGAGACAAGCCCGGCTAATCTCTGCTACGTGCCAGTCATTAAATAACGGCCGTTTCAGTAATGCTCACGTAATCACCAGCCACTTTAATAGGAACACCTGCTCATTCATGCAATTATTCAATTCGCCAATCATGTGGCAGCAACACAGTGTGTAATATTATGCAGACAGAGGTCAAGAGCTTCAGTTAATGTTCACAACAAACATCCATCCATCCATTATCTATAGCGCTTTATCCATCCGGGTCGCCGGGAAGCTGGAGCCAATCCCAGCATCTAGCGGGCGAGAGGCGGGGTACACCCTGGGCAGGTCACAACAAACATCAGAATGGAAAAAAGGTGATCTCTGGAACTTTCAGTGTGGTATTATTACTGGTCTGAGAATTTCAGAAACTGATCTCTTGGGATTTTCCTGACAAATGTCTGGAATGCTGCAAAAAAAACAGCAGTTCTGTATTAATGGCCCGACAGGAAAACTACATTAACTCAAATTAATCACTCTGTATAACCGTGGTGCACAGAAAAGCATCTCAGGCATCTCACTTTGAGGTGGATGGGCTACAACTGCAGAAAACCACATCAGCTTCCAGTCCTGTCAAACAAGAACAGGAATCTGATGCTACACTGAGAACAGGTTTACTGAAACTGGAATTTTTTTCCATGCTGACCAGTTTCACAGACCGTTTTTGGTGTGTTTTTCTGCATTTATCACATTTTTCCCCATGAACATTAACTGAAGCTCTTGACCTGTATCTACATGATTTTATGCACTGTGCTGTTACCTTTTGATTGGCGGATTGAATAATTGCATGCATGAGCAGGTGTACAAATGTTCCTATTAAAGCGTCCAACATGCAGAAGTTACACACCTGAACAGGGTGTGTTCTGAACATATACAGACAGATCCAGAAGTATTTGTACAGTGGTACAGTTTTCGTAATTTTGCCTCTTTAACAATTTAAAATGAAGCAGTCAAAGTGTGATCGAAGTGTAGAAGTACCAGCTTTAAATCAAGAAGTTTAACAAAAAAATATATATATTGCATTAATTGTTTAGGAATTACAGCTATTTGTTACATAGTCCCCCATTTTTACAGGCTCAAAAGTAACTGGACAATTGACTAATAAGCAGATTCATACCAGGTATGATGTGTTTCCTTGTTATGTCATCCCAAATTAAAGAGATAAAAGGTCTAGAGTTGATTCTAAATGTTGAATTTGCATTTGGCAGCTGTTCATGGGAATGCTCAAACTACGGTACAAAGAGGTGTCGATGCAAGTGAAGGAGGCCATCATTAAACTGAAAAAAACAAATACCCATAACAGACCTACCAGAGATAGCAAAAACTTTGAGTGACCAAATCAACAATTTGATACATTCTTTAAAAAAATGGAATACACTGGTGAGCTCAGCAACAGCAAAAGGCCAGGAAGACCATGGAAGACAACTAAAGTGGGTGATCCTAGAATTTTTTCCTTGGTGAAGAAAAACCACTTCACATCTAGCCAAGTCAAGAACACTCTTGAGGAGGTAGTCCTGTCATTGTCAAAGTCTGCAATCAAGTGACGCCTTCATGAATGTACATGCAAAGGATTTTACCTCAAGATAAAAACCACTGGAAACACTCAAGCAGAAGGCCAGATTAGACTTCGCTTGAAAACATCTTAAGCAGCCAGCACAGTTTCAGAACAAGATTCTTTGGACAAGATTAACTTGTACCAGAATGATGGGAAGAGTATGGAAGTAAGGTTCAAGTAAGCAACCCAAGAGCTTCTTACACCAATGAAATGGGATGTTCTTAAATGGTCACTCACCTGACCTCAACCCAATTGATTAAGCTTTTCACATACTCAAGAAAAAACTAAAAACAGAAAGACCCACAAACAAGTAGCAACTGAAGGTGGCTACAGTAAAGGCCTGGCAAAGCATCTCAAGGGAGGAAAATCAGCATTTTGTGATATCCAGACTTCAGGAAGTCATTGACTGCAAAGGATGTGCAGCCAAGTGATAAAAGGAATCCTCATATTTATTATGTTAATTTGTCAAACTAATTTTGAGCCTTTGAACATGGTGAGATTATGTAAAAAAAAAAATGGATATAATTACTAAACGGTTAATTTAATATTTTTGTGAAATACCTTGAATTAATATCTAATATATATATATATATATAATGTGTGTATATATGAATTAATATACCCTGTGTTTATATATGTAAACATACACAAGTGCTGGATGTGTTACTGTGTGTTTTTGCTTATGGAATATGAGTGTGTATGATATTTTAGGTGTCTGAATGGAGATCCATCCATCCATCCATCCATCCATTATCTATACCGCTTTATCCGTCTGGGTGGCGGGGAAGCTGGAGCCAATCCCAGC
>JAQQZR010000012.1:17817667-17830718 GCA_030068235.1 Notoglanidium macrostoma
CACACAGAAAGGCACCCTGGGTGACCCGGGGATCGAACCCAGGACCTTCTTGCTGTGAGGCAACAGCGCTAACCACCGCACCACCGTGCCACCCCCTGAATGGAGGTGTGGTATGTAATTATAAAGGCATTGGCTTTGGCTTCATGGTACCTCTCTCTAATTTATTGCCAATGGAATCCTTTTGCTATGATAAAGCCCTGCAAGCCCATATGCATTGAGAATTACGCATTGCTTTCTGTGTGTGCGTATGCATACATATTTGCCCACATTTTTACTATTGTAAAATTCGCTGTGCATTTGGGTGTATATGAGGACAATGCTGGATCTAGATGTGTTTACAGCACACGCTTTGGACCAAAACAATGTATATATAAATATATATATACACACACTGTAATGAGTAATCAGTATGTTCCGCCCTGCATCCGTGTCTCCATCTCAGTGTTGTTCCTGTGCATGTCTAAAAGTAATGGAGAGGGAATGTAGCCAATATCACACACACTGAGCTCCACTCAGCAAACACTGATATTCAGAAAGGACAGCCTGTTAACTTGCCTGCAACATCTGCTGCTTTTTTAAATAAAGGATAACAATTTATGTATGTATATAACTTCTTTTTCTATTTTCTGCCAGAGGCATGAGAAAAATGAGGAAAATGAATACCACGCTGGGAACTAAAGGTTAATTGGACAAAATCCTGAAAGTGATCGATCTAGTCAGTTTGTAAAAGCAAAACTGATGCTCGCTAAAACAAGCCAGGTTTTGCCTAGTGTGACATTTTGTGAGCAAGCCTGTTAATGCAAGCCCTGACTGGACTTCAGCTTTAAGATGAAATACTGTGTTTGAAAACTAGCCCTGTTTCCCAGCCTCCAAAATGAAATCCATAAATCTATAAAATCTTGCTATCAAAACCCCATATTTTGCTCTGCCAAAAACCCTAAAGTCTAGGCAATAAGTAACATGCATGGGCCTATCTGTTGTTCAATTTTGTCTGTTGTAGGCAATTATGGTCATTTGTACATGCCATGAGGTGGAAAAAGCTTTGAAGCCTTGGTACCAGAGATCTGTTGAACAGTGTGCATTTCAAAAATGATAAAAAGTTTAACCCATTGACATTCACTAAAACAAAACTGAATTGTAACAGAACGGCAGTGCAAGCTATATTACATGCTCTCTAATAATTATTGATTAATCGGAAACATTCACAATTATGTATAACACAATGAGTCTTCCGGTAGCACAAGGTAAAATATTTTATGTTAGAGCTGCATTTTTGCATGTTTTATTATTGCATGTGCTGCTTAAACTAGATTAAAACAGATAAATAGATGATAGATTCAGCAAGAATGAAAACGCAGGAAGATCGCCACATGGTGAATTGTGCAGCCAAGGTGAAAAACCAGGTTCCACTTCATTTAATCACTATCACACTTTAATGATGTATGCACTGGAGTAATCCAAGCAGCCCTTAATGGAGTTTTGCATTTGTTTATATAATTTATATTCAGTTCTCCGATTACGGAAGTGTCTCACACACACAGTAAATGTCTCACACACACAGTAACGTCTCATTTGACGTCTCTTTTGTTTTGTAAGGTTGTCTGTTGTTTGGTACCTCAACCATCATTCCTGTGCTCACTGGTGTAAATGCAACACTGCATGCTAGTGTCTGTTTGTCAGTATGGACATCTTAATTAACCCTGCATAACATTTCAGTTTGGGTGAATTTAAGTCAAAGCCTATTCACCTAACACTATCAGTACTATTCAATGATAGTTGATCAAATTACACATTGACATATACATGTAATTTAAATACCATCAAATGTGCAATTCATAAACAAATTTATCATTCATCATGATGTTCCTTGAGCTTTTTTTGCACACCTCTCTCTTTACAAATGACATCTGGCTTTTTTCCTCTTTCATTAACCACGTCAATAAATTTTATCACGTTCATCTTTTTTTGTGTTAAGTCATGCCTCAAAGACAAAATGTGCCAAGGCTTCCAAGACCAGCTCCATGTCTCTTCGTCTTGCATAGATGCTTCACTTCAGTCTCTGGAATTATGCTCCTCCGGGAACGCCATTTTGAAAAATGTGTCCTGTACTATAGAGTCAAAAGTTTATGGCCACCTCACCAGCAGACGCACGTGTGCTCCCTGAACATCCCATTCCAGATTTCTTCCTTCTTTGCTGTTATAGTCACTTGGCGTGTAGTCAGTGTTCATCCCAAAAGTTTTCAGTGTTCTTCCACTCCAACCTCGGCAAACCATGTCGTCATGGAGCTTGCACTGCATGCTGGAACCGGTTTGAGTTCTCTTAGTTCCAGTGAAGGGAAACTGTAATGCTACAGCATACGAAGACATTCTATACAGTCGTGTGCTTCAGACTTCGTGGCAACAGTTTGTGGAAGAACCATGTTGATGGTCTGGTGTCCATATACCTTTGGCCTCATAGTGTATTTCTACATCGTAGAAGCTGAGTGTGGGATTATTCCAAGACCACTGTCCATACTGGGGCTACGACTTGACTTTCTCTACCTCCATGCTGGCAATGTGAGCCTCGTCATGAACTCCCACAGATACACTGGGCTGAGAGCAACTGTGCTGGTGATCCTTCCAGTCCTGAAAAAAGACCTTTTTATTTGATACTGAATACACAAACTATTGTACTGGGTTTTGAACAAGATGCATGTTTCTGAAGAACAGATGTGCTCATTAGACACTGATCTAAGCCCTAAAGCCATTTCCTGTGCAGTGAAATGTGTTCCTTCATTTATCTAGAAAACAGAAACAAGTGCGATCAATTTAGAACCTAACCTAAACCAGAACGTCAGCATGTCTCATGTTTACCTTGTTTTACTGAACAGGACTGAAGAACTTACCTTTTTTTGGCAGAAGTTAGAGCAGTAGTAGACTTTGTGGCAGCTCGCACATTCGCTGGATGCTTCACGCCCACAGTTCACACAAGTATGCTACCACGAATAAGAAAAATGACAGAACATGTAGCTGTTAGAGTCGTTTACCCATTATGATATTAAATTACTGTAGGTGAAAGGTAAAAGATGTACACATGGCATGGGCTGCAAATGCTGCATTCGATCAGAGGTTATAACTCTGAACACTAAAGCAAACATCCTTCAACTGGAAATTCCTACTTAGGAACTCGGAATGGTCTCCTTCAGCGAGTGACGTCAAATCAACACGGCCGCTCACAGCGCGAACAATAAGCCAAGTAGCGCTTCTGACCTTTAAAAGAGTTACGCCGTACATACAAATATTTGCTTTAGATGAATTGACAAACTTAATAAGCGAATACATCTGAAACACTGAGTGTACAGTTCGCCGTTTTGAGGTCACTCATCACAGTTAGCTGGCTAGCTTGTTGTTAACCAAAGACAGACATGGAGGTGTCTATGTTTTCCCCCCCCATTGTGTAGCCTGAAGGCATGGAGGTTGAAAATGATGTCATTCTGAGCTTGCACCCAATGCATCTTCATAAGCCTTCAACATTAGTGCCCTTATACTTGTTCACTACATCCTGATCCTAGACTGACCCTTCACACACACACACACACACACACACACTCTAAATGAACTGCCAGAGCTCATTCAACTGTAACTGCTGATAGAACCACATCTTGCTCAATAGATCAGCCCCCTTCAAGCGGCTTACCACCTGCAGAAGGATCAGCGGCGCAGACAAGTTACTTGGCAACCATGCCATTACATGACTACACATGTACACTGAAAAGAGAGAGGAAAAACAAAAAAGATTTTCTTTTTTTTTTTTTTTTAACATGGTTATGGTTTGGCACAAGTGAAATGTAGGAACCAAATGAGAAAATCCATTTTCTGAATCATCACCTAAGCGCTAAAATGCTTGGGTGCAGGTTTTCGGATTTTGAAGCCTGCAGCCTGTTGGAGCGATTCCAAATACCACCACAAGTAACTGGAAGCGCCTGAAACATGCCTCCTACTAGTGTTAAGTGTTGCCTGGTTTTCATGTCTCCTAAATCTTAACACAGATGCATTTTATCTGTAATGCAGCTGAGTGGATTTACTACTTAAGTTCAGGGCAAGTGTTTGCACACGCACCCATACAAACACACACACACTTTCATCAACTCCAGATTTGAGGTTTGCAAAAAATTTAATTGAAAGAGACAGCGAGCGAGAGAGAGAGAGAGAGAGAGAGAGAGAGAGAGAGAGCAGGATGCCCACTTGCCTTGATGATAATTTCGGTAATCTTCCCCTCTGTGTCATCAGTAAGCGACAGTTGGCTGGGAAAAGACTGAAGGAGAACACTTATGATTAGCCTACTTAGTGATGATCGACAGATAGAAAGATGATTTTATGGTGAAATTACATTTGTTAATCATGGTACTAATAGCGCTAATCAGAAGGCATCTTCAGGTCGCGAGGTTCTCAGGTACCTTTGTGCACCTTTTACAACAGTGATAAGAAAATGCTGCAGTGCAATTTATACAACGGATTGTTCCTTTTTGACTGGGTTTTTATACCCACAGCATCAAAACTCCAAATGACAGAAGCCCATTGTCCTGTAAAGCTCATTTAAGCTCTAGCAAATCAGTCCTTTTTCCTTGCCTTGCGAGGTAAAAAAAAAAAAACAGGCTAGATGTATTTTGTTAGTCTGGAATATTAAATCAATTCTACATTGTGTTATAAATAAAAACTTATCTAAAACATTCTTTTGGAACACATTTATATCACTTTTATGGTTAAGTGTAGAGGAGCACGCAGGACTTTTAATCCCACTCCCACTCACTCCTGCTGTTAATTTTATTTGTACCCGTCTGCAATGTGTGCTAATGTGCATAGTGTTTATATGAACAGAAAAGTGATTTAAACCATGCCTTTGCATTTCTGTAGCATTACAATTTCCCTTCACAGTTACTAAAAGCCACAAACCTGTTCCAGCATGACAATGCCCCTGTGCACAAAGCGAGCATTGACCTTGCCAAGGCTGGAGTGGAAGAACTCCTACACAGAGCTATGACCTCATCCCCACTGAACACCTTTGGGATAAACTGGAACGCCGTCTGCATCCCAGACCTCCTCATTCATCAGTGCCTGATCTCACTAATGCTCTTGTGTGATTCGTGAATGAACACAAATCCCCAGCAGCCACATTCCAAAAATCTAGCTGAAAGCCTTCCCAGAAGACTGGAGGTTATTCTAACAGCACCGAGGCGACTAAATCTGGAATGAGATGTTCAACAAGCACATATGGGTGTGGTCACCAGGTGTTCACATACTTTTGGAGTACAACTCGTTGTTTGCTGTTATTTCTCAGCACTAATAAAACTGCTGAAGAGACTACTTTTTTAATTGCTGGTTGACGAGTAAAACGCCACAGTCCGGCAGCCTTAGCGTACCGAGCCTGGGAATATGAATGGAAAGTCTAGGTTAAGTGAAATATATAGTGATAAACTAAATCATGGCATTGAAAAATTATAACAAATAATGCAATGTGCTAAAGCACTCAAAACCGATCTCTCCCTGCTGTTTACTGGTTTCTGGTCCACTGAAAGCATTTCATAGGTTATTATTATTACATGACAAATGTAATCATCTGAACCAGAATAACTCCTACAAATAACTCGTACAAATCATAGACACTTTCTAAATAAATAATTGTGTGTCTGAATAATTTTCCATGTATTATAGCACACTTTGCCTAGGGCCTGTTTGTCAAAGTTCTCTAGATTAAATGATGACAGTGTTTTTATATAGTAGGCATGACGGTGATTGTTCCAACAAATTTAGTACAATGAGTACACTAGAGAATGATGGCTTACAGACTAAATTCCTGAATAGTTTATGACTCTCGCCAAGGTAAAACACGACTCTAGTAATAAGAGAGAGCTAATTAGCCTGTGCTGTGTGGGCAGGAGGTGTAACATTTCTCCTGCTATATTTGAGCTGCTTTGTAAAGACAGAATGAGTTATTTTAAGGGAGGAATTAAAGTTGCGTTTTTCAGACAATGTGTTCTAAGGAAGCGGCTAGTTTCTGAGATACTTACTTTCATCATTATTGCCGTCCTGTTGCTTTAAACGATCTATGCATTTTACTGATGATGATTAACATGCATATTAAGATAATGGCATTTGACTGTTCTGGGACCAGCTTTGTTTTTATACACAACACCACTGAGAACAAAACCAATCAGAGATGCAGCCAGCTCACATCCTTCCTGCTGCAGTTGCTTTTCTCCAGGCTGTTGCTGGCTTGGCTGGCCTGTTTGGCCTGGGCGATGAATGCTTTTAGCTGCTGGACAGTGTTGAGTAGCGTGTTGGCCGTCTCCTCTAGGTACAGCCAGGTGCGCTGCTCGCTCATCTCCAAGCCGTTGGCCACTCCAGCTGCAGCGGGAGCTTTAGCCTGTAATATGGGCTGCTGAGAGACGACGGTCAGAGCCGGCAGCGTGGTCAGCACTGACAAAGAGCAAAAGAAGAAACGTTTAAGACTGAGAACTAAAAATTGAGAATTAAGGTGCTCTTTTGCCAGCAGTATAAAAAGTTATATTTAAACCTGCAGTTTAAATCACTCAGTCAGATATGACCAGAGATGTACTGTGCTAAACGGATCCTGCTTTAACCCTGTTCTAAATTTTAACATCTTATTAATGTAGCCTAGATGAGATGCCATAAAAACAAATAAAACTCTTGTGCAAGTGAAGGCTCTAATACAGCACTCGAAAAAGGAATGGAAAAAGTGTAAAATTGTTCCTAGATTGACTTTTACAACTGATTAATGACAACTGTAGCATGTTGATACTGTAGGTTTCTGTATTGAAGCTTGTATTTCCATACTTGTGCTTACAACCTTGCCTAGCGTGAGCTTGGCCACAAAGACAGCTAGACTCACATGAGTCTATTATAATTAGTAGTCTTTGAGTACACAGGTGTCCTGGAGTTATGAGCGACTTTTTCAGCCAGAGATCTCGGCACGCACTTGTCTTCCAGAAATGGAGCTGGCCACGCATAACTAATATACAAAGCTTTAATTGCCAGCATAACAGATCTCCATCTCCATTCACTCACAAGAACATGGATACATCCAGACCACAACCATCGACTACATTTATGACAAAAAATAAAATGTTACCTAAAGCTACAGTGCATAGGGTTTGACTGCTGAAAAAACCCTGATTATGGAGTGCAGAACAATCTTCTATGGCATATTGTTCCTGACAGTCCTGTAATAGTAATTTGCGGTCAGCGCAGCATCAGGGGTGACAGGTCAGAATTGACAGGACCTTGTACATACCCTCACAGAGCACTTTATTAAGAACACATGTACACCTACTCATTCGTGCAATTATCTAATCAGCCAATTGTGTGGCAGCAGTGCAATGCATGAAATCATTCAGATACGGGCCAGCAGCTTCGGGTAATGTTCACATCAACCATGAGAATGAGGAAAAAATGTGATCTCAGTGATTTTGACCATGACATGATTGTTTGTGCTAGATGAGTACTTCTATACCTGCTCATCTCCTGGGATTTCAATGCACAACAGCTTCTAAACGAGTGGTCACCAACCCTGTTCCTGGAGATCTATCTCTGTGAAGACTTTAGCTCCAATCACAAAACTATCCAATATGAAATTCTTGAACTAAAAGAGGTGTGTTCGATTTTGGTCGTAGATGAAACTTGCAGGAAAGGAGATCTCCAGGAACAGGGTTGATGACCACTGCGCTAGAGTTTACTCAGAATGGTGCAATAAAGAAAACACATCCAGTGAGCAGCAGTTCAGAAGACAGACAAGCCTTGTTGATGAGAGACTGGTAGGACTGGTTCAAGCTGACAGATAGGCTAAAGTAGCTCAGATAATCACTCTGTACAACTCTGGTGAGCAGACAAGCATCACAGAATGCACAGCATGTTGAATCTTGAGGAGGATGTTCTACAACAGCAGAAGACCACATCAGGTTCCACTTCTGTCAGTCAACAGCGTTGTTGAGTACTGTTGAACCATATGCGTCCCTTCATAGCCCATCTTACCCTTCCTTTAATGGCTACTTCCAGGATGATAATCCACCATGTCACGAAGCAAAAGTCCTCTCAAACTGGTTTCATGAACATGACGAGGAATGTTTCCAACTTCCATCTTGAGGAATCCATACCATGAGGAATTAAGGCCTAATAAAGAGCTCAGTGAGTGTATATGTTATATACTTTATCATGCCTGAAATTTTGGAATGAAAGAAGTACTACAAGAAACCATGAAAACATGGTTTTGCCATGGCTGGAGTGGGAGAACTCTAGTGTCCTACACAGAGCCCTGACCTCAACCCGCTGAACAGATCTGGGATGAACTGGAAAGCTGACTGCACCCCAGACATCCTCACCCATCAGCAGCTGATCACTCTAATGCTCTAGTGACTGAACGAGCACAAATCCTCACAGCTACGCTCCAAAATCTAGTGGTAAGCCTTCCCACAAGAGCGGCAGTTATTATTACAGCAAACAGGGGACTAAATCTGGAATGGGATATTAAACAAGTACATATGGGTGATATTTCTTACGTGAAAAGCAAGCTTTTCCATATATACACTCAAAAGCAACAGGTTGCCTAGATCAGGCATTATCTAGAATTATCTAGAATTCAAATCTTTGGTATACAAAAGGCAACCATATTATAGGCTGCTGTTGGGAGCAAAGATGGATTTGGGGACCTTTTCTTGTGTGAAGGCAGCTAAAAATACCACAGCATCATCAATATATGACAAAAAAAGAGGAAGAAAGACAGAATCCCAGTGCTCAAAGGGGGCTGAGAGGGAGTGTGTGTCGGGGGGGAAAGAAATAAAGCACACAATCTCCAGAGGAGGTATGCCATTTGGAATGCCCTTGACTTATCTGTCTAATGGACGGTTAAGAGCTTAAGGCACAAATGGCTGCACTGGTATAAAAATGATGGACAGGAAACAAAACTGACAAACACCCGATCCACAGTGTGTGCTAGGAAAATATTGAGACAGTACAGTCAAAACAGTAAGTCATGTCAGAATCTGTCTTTTGTGTTCATGTGAGAAGTAAACAGTTTTGAGAATGGAAGGAAGGACGTTTACAACGCAACATCTTACACTGGAGAACACACACCAGCGTCACTTATCTAATACTCTCAAGTAACTAGCAATGACAAATTCAAAATATGGACCGTACCTGTAACAATAATTCATATACCTCATCATTTTCATCACTTATATCGTAAATAGCATTAATAAAATCAAAGGGTTTCCATATTTACTGCTCTTTCTCCAATAACAAATATCCAAGTTGTGTTGTGGTTAAAGCAGAAGAAAAGGCATGACTTCGAGAAAACAGACAGGAATAAGCGGGAACACGTCCAGGGCCCGTTTTTGTGATACCTCTTCTTGTGGCTAAAAAGATTCAGGACTTATCAAACCACTCAGACATACTTTCAGGGACAAGTAGGATCAACATTTATGAATGAAATTCCTTCTGCATCTTACTGCAGTGTCATTCTGTTAGCTCTGCCTACTGATCTATAAAGACATTTTATACTTACACTCACTGAGCACTTTATAGGGAACACCTGTACACCTACACATTCATGCAATTATCTAATCAGGCAATCATGAGTTAGCAGTGCAATGCCTAAAAATACAGATACGGGCCTGCAGCTTCATATAATGTTCACATCAACCATCAGAATCTCAGTGATTTTGACCATGGCATAATTGTTGGTTTGAGTATTTCTTCAACTGCTGAAATCCTGTGATTTTCACATACAACAGTCTTTAGAGTTTACCCAGAATGGTGCAATAAAGAAAGAACATCCGGTGAGCGACAGTTCTGCGGACAGAAACCCCTCGTTGATGAGAGACAGAGAGTGGCCAGACTGGTCGAGCCGAGAGAAAGGCTACAGTAACCCAGATAGCCACTCTATGTGCAAATTGTGGTGAGCAGAAAAGCATCTCAGAATGCACAACATGTCAAACCTTGAGGTGGATGTGCTACAACAGCAGAAGACTGTGTTGGGTTCCATTTCCGTCAGCCAAGAACAGAAAGCTGAGGCTGAAGTGGGCACAGACTCACCAAACCTGGACACCAGAAGACTGGAAAAACGCAGCCTGGTCTGATGAATCTCGATTTCTGCTGAGGAACACAGATGGTAGGGTCAGAAGTGGTCACTGACAGCATGAATCCATGGACCAAGCAGCTTTGTGTCAAGAATCCAGGCTGGTGGAGGTGGCGTAATGGTGTGAGGAATGTTTTCTTGCAATGCTTTGTGTCCATTAATACCAGTCAATTATTGCTTGGTTGCCACAGCGTACTTTTGTATTGTTGCTGATCATGTGCATCCCTTCATGGCCAAAATTTGTCACAAAGCAAACGTTGTCTCAAACTGGTTTCATGAATATGACAGTGAGTTCATTGATCTTCAGCGGCCTTCCCAGTCATCTGAATCCAATACAGCACATTTGGGATGTGGTAAAACAGGAGATTGGCAGCATGAAAGTGCACCTGAAAAATCTGAAGGAATTGTGAGACACAATCATATCAACATGGACCAGAATCTCAAAGGAATGTTTCTAGCATCTTGTGGAATCCATACCATGAAGAACTGAGGGTGGTATGAGAGTAAAGTGAGGTCCTACCCAGTATTAAAGCACTGTCAACTCCTACCACAGTCAGTGGCTTCCCTATTGGATTTGCTGCCATTTCAAAACGTTTTCACAGATAACAAATTTTGTTCAATATTCAGAACATTTGGCAGAGATGTCATCTTCACTCCAAGCCTCATAAAAGTTATTTTTTGGCTTTTTGATTTGAAGTTTTCACCCATTATAGCCAATCAAAATCAGTGGTGAAGCTGCCAAACAGGAAGTGAGTTCATGTCTCAGCAACACTTTGATGTATTCACACCAAACTTTGCACATGGACTTAGACGCCTATTTCAAAGTAAATAAAATGTCTCATTTCACCGCTAAGTGGCACTGCTACTAGAAACGCAATTGTAAATGTGTTTACCTTAAAAAAGTAATTCTCATGTCGGTGTTACCATGTAGGATCCCAAGGCCGACCCATGGCAATTTGTCAAGTCAACATGATTGATCCGGCCGCCATATTGGATTTTATCTAACGGTTTAAAAAATTTCGCATGCAACAAACTTTCTCCAATCTTCACCAAATCTGGCACAGAAGCCTTATGAAAGTTATCAGATGAATTTTTATTTTCTTTTCAAAACCTTTCATCCATTACAGCATCAAATTTAGCAGCAAAATGGACAGAAGAAGAAGTGAGCTGATACCTTGGCCAATCTTTGGTAAAATGACATGTAACTTGCTGGGAGTGCATACAGCCATGCCCTTGAAAAAAACTGCATGACGTTTCCATGGCAACTATGCCCTGCCCGACTTCTTGGCTCCCTCATCGCTGCTTCTCAACAGGAAACCTCTACACCTCTCTTAATTTTTTTTCCACATAGTTATGAGCACTCGTATGTATTAGGAATTTTGATACGGCTTTTATATCGATGTGTAAAAGTAAATCTTCCATCACATTAAACTCAGATTTTTCTGAGAAGCTTTTTCACGAATTTCTTTTCTCTGACAGGCTTGATGATTATGGGTCCAGATCTGCGTTCAGTGCCTGAGAGAGCAGAATGGGGTTTCATCACTCCTCATGAACTGTTCCGGTTTTCAGAGGAACTCTATACCTGGCAGTGATGAGACACCTGCTTCAAGAGCCACTCTGTCTTTGGCCAAGTCAAGTCTACAGCCACTCTGCTCTTAGAGAGGAAGAGTAGGAATATGAATGTGTGCATGTGCATGTGTACGTGTGTGTGTGTGTGTGAGGACCAAATGGCCACACAAGGATAGGGATATCTGACAGTTTTGATCTTGTGGGAACACTTGGCTGGTCACCATGAGGTGAGTACAACCTTAAAAAAAAAAGAAAAAGAAAGAAAGACAAGAAATGAAAACTAAACGTGACAAAGCAGGTCCTTTTATTTGCTGGGGTTAAGGTAAGGGTTGGGTTTAGGTGTAGCGTGGCATTAATTACCTGCATTAATAACTATGTGAATGGAAAGTCATCACAAGGATAGTGAGACGTGTGTGTGTGTGTGTGTGTGTGTGTGTGTGTGTGTGTGCTGCAGGCATCTAGTTTCAGTTGTATGCATTTCCAAAAAAAAAACGACTGCAGACTACTGAAGAATCTCTTTTAGTTGAATAACAGTTATTTGTCACATTATGATGACAGGCTCTAAACGAAAATCACACTAGGGGTGAAAAAAACATCACACTGATTCCGTTAAAAAAGAAAATGGACAAAAACTAAAATGTGTGCGATTTGAACAGCCGTGTAAAAAATACAAAAGAGACCAGTTATGAACTGACGTTGAAATTACTGCCATGTAACTCAACGTAACCTGCAATTACGGCTATCAGGATGTGACCAGGCACTTTATTTACCCTGCCAGCTGGACAGGGGCAGCACCAGACTTCAAACCAATTCTGTTTGGAGTCAAAGCAATTCTCATCTCTAACGACAGAAGGATACTCGTGCCTATGACTTCTGACTGCGCTCACGTGGTGAATGCTGTCAGACCGCTGCTCTTGCATGCTTGCTCTCTTAGCAGACCAGCTGAAAATGATTTTTTTTTTAAAAGTGTGCATGGCACTGTGTCTGAAAATGCCAGTGACCTACCTGCTGTGCTGCTGAAGACGTCTGAAGCGGCAGGACTGTCGGAAATGATGGTCGTCGCGTCTCCAGATGCTGTTCGATCAAAGGTCAGCGTGCCAGCAGTGGTGAGCTGACCTGATGGAGTCACTGTGACTGGGTAGACAAAGAAGCAACCGTCTTCAACCAAAGCCAGTCCTAACTAAAATGCTGAGAAAACGAATGATCTAGTATACAGTAATAATCATCTTTATCATTTGCATGTAATGACTGAGCTTGAGCATTAGGTATTGGTGATTTATTACTGATCAACAGTTTAATGTACTGTGTTTAACAGAAACATGGATTAAACCAAATGAGTATGTAGCATTAAAC
>JAQQZR010000012.1:17842380-17852490 GCA_030068235.1 Notoglanidium macrostoma
GTAAGACAACATGCATGAAGAGGATGATGTGGCCAAAATACTCATTTGCCTAATAATTCTGCACTCCCTGTATGTGATCATGTGGTTTGTGAATTGCAAACCAAACTAGATGTTTGAAAACAGTTTGCATGACTGAAAACCTTTACAGACAGAAATCCCTGATGGGACGGCGCTGAAAGAGGCGTCATATTAAAGAACACTTAACGGAATAAAGGCACCTGTCATGAAATGAAAGCAAATTTTGGAATGAAAAGCCATCATCTTTATTCACCATGCACTTTATTAAGTTATTTGACATGAACATTGACTATAGCTCATGACGTTACGCATTGCCGCCACATGATTGGCTGATTGCATGATGTTCCTAATAAAGTGGTCAGTAAGGGTTCACTATTTGTTCGGAACCTTACCTGATCCCAGAAAACATGTCCCCAGTAGTCCTGTCCTTGTCCATGTCCCCCATTAGACAATCCTCCAGGACTGATGCCCCCAAACGGTGTAGGTGTCTCCGTCAGAGACGGGAGCGCGCTGAGAAGGTAGAACATGCAGCCAATCACAGCCTGACTCAAAGGCTCTGATCCAGCCAGCTCCACACTGCTGCCATGCCATAGCTCCGCCCACGCCCTTACATGGGAAGCCTGCAGGTCGCCATATTCAATGAGCTCTAAACCAGTGTCAAAGCAAAACTGGGCGATCTCAATGCTCTCCGCAACTGCAACCAGGAAGCTCCAGTTAGCCTGGCTCTGATCAGGCAGTAACGTTACAGAAGAGGTCAGACAGGTCCAGATAAGGTGCACACAGGGACGAAGCACTCCAGGGGATTCTGCGGACATAGTGTGCCCAAACACGTGCCTGTTGTTAAAAAAAAGAAACAGAGGGTTACTGCCTTCGCTGGAGCAGCAATGTAGATCTAATTCATTTCAAGAACCAGTGTTTGTCTGGTTCAATATGTGTATTTTGGACTTGTTCTGGTTATTGAGCTTCAGACAGCAAAATAGGTTTCGCTTAAACATACCTCCCTCCTTTATAGTCAGGAGCCTCCTCAAAGGCAATGTCAGGACTGTGAGGAGTGAAAGAACTATCAAGCTTGACTGTGATCGCGTCCTCAGAGCTCCTCTGGCGCTTTAGCAGCACTTCCATGACCAGCAGGTTGGGATACTGTCGATGAGCATAGAACACCTGAGTTGCTTCCACAGACGAGGTTAGTATTGAGTGAGTGAATATACCTGCAAGAGAAGAGAGATACACTTTATCATCCAGGCATGCATATTGGCATCAGAAAGTGTTTACAGATGCAAGGTGACATGAGCAGAAGGCAACAAGGATACAACGTTCCGGATACAACGTTCCGGCTATACCAGTGTGGGCATCCAAACTGTACGTATGCTTCCCCTCCTCGACCTTCATCCTGACTGCAAGCGGACACGGTATATCAGCTCGGTGACAGGCTCCAACCTCTCCATTAAAGACTCCACCCTTGTGCATGATTTTTCCAAACACTCTCCACCCCAGCGTCCCGTTGGTCAGAGGCGGCAGGAAGCGGTGGTCAGAGGGTAACGAGTGAGTTGAAAATATATAAGGGTCAGCAGAGTCAGGGTTCATCTCTGGCAAAACAGAAGTACAGAGTGTGAACATGTGTCTTGCATAAGTATTCACCCCCTTGAACTTTTTGTGTTACAACCTGGAACTGAAACGGACTTGTGAGTCATGACCGTACACAAAATAGCCCATAATACTGAATGTGCTGGTGTTTTGCACATTAAATGTTGGTGTGAAATCCGTAAATTAATTCTGGTGCAATGATGAGAAGACACAATCACATGACTAGATAGTGTCACGTGATCTTGCTATAACCACACCAGGCGGCAACATTACAAAATGTGGGTAAAAAGGTTAAGGGATGAAAGGTTATGAATGAGCACAGGACATAACTAACTTCCGTTAGACAACATCTCTGTCATTACAGTAACCTTTCCCTGACATCAAAGCTTTAGCATAAAGTATTTCCATTAAGCATGATATAAACCTAGGGTTAGACAGAAGGTTTTTTTTTATTACAAACATTTTTATCATTTTAATATTCACTGAGAGGTCGTTATGTTCCTGAGAGTGTTTTTAAGTAGACTGAAAGCAGAAGATACAGAGTTAAAGGATTAAACTAGTTGTACATACCGTCTCAAAGTAATGTCTAACTGGTCTGGTCAGCTTATTAACGTATTCACCGAAGAAGCTCAGCTTGTTAAAACTTAGGAGTGAAGATTCACACTGCAACTACAGAGAATTCCTATAAAAACAAAGTGTGTATTGATAAAGTTTTCCTTTTCCCAAAATCCGCTGAAGAGGAAGTTAAACTTACTTCACTACTACAAAGCAGGGGATCCGTGTGGGCGGAGCCTGGGGGCGGGGCGGAGCCTGGGGGCGGGGCGGAGTATTTTTTGGCACTGATCTAGAATCAGCTACCGAGATCCACATTCTGTCTTTGCCCGCATAAAGAAAAACATCAAAACTGGTTTGAGATCAGTTAAGCGTAACGTTTGCCAGACAATCAGTTGACCTGCAGTGAACGGTCAGATGACACTCAGATGACAGGGGTATGAGGTTATTACAATAACAATTTGCAAAACACATTTGCCTTTGACTCTGCCTTAATGTGACAGGTGGACTGAGAAAATGTCATCTCTTAATGTAAGCTTCAATAGAATAAGTGCTGTGATTGTATAAAGGCAAATCAGTACATGAATGTTAGCAGTGCCTCAGAGTTCAAACACATACAAAGTTGCTAATTATCATATTGCATAAACCATACAGAGTGGTGCAGTGGTTAGCACTGTCGCCTCACAGCAAGAAGCGTTCTGGGTTCAAACGTCTTGGCTGCCTGGGGCCTTTCTGTGTGTGTACCTGTGTGGGTTTCCTCCGGGTGCTCCGGTTTCCTCTCACAGCCCATAGACATGTAGATTAGGTCAACTTGCTACTCTAAATTGCTTATAGGTGTGAGTGTGAATGGCTGTTTGTCTCCGTGTTAACCCTGCAATAGATTGGTGACCTGCCCAGGTGACTCGCACCCGAAGTCATCTCGGATTGGCATGCGACCTTTAATGGATAAGTGGTATAGATAATGCATGGGTAATCCATACACATGCAGGTTGAGAAAGTTGTCCACTTTTAAATAAAGCTAACCATGACGCAGTCGAAACTCAATGTACCTAAATGAAATAAACCAAATGGCAAACGCAAATACGACATATGGCCAAAAGTATGAGGACACCTGACCATCACACCCATATGTAGTTCTTCCCCAAACTGTTACCACAAAGTTGGACGCGCACAGTTGTATAGCATGTCTTCATATGCTGTAGCATTACAATTTCCCTTCACGGGAATTAAGAGGCCCAAACCTGTTCCAGCATAATAATGCCCCTGTGCACAAAGCGAGCTCCATGAAGACATGGTTTGCCAAGGTTGGAGTGGAAGAACTCACCTGGACACAGCAAAGAGGGAAATAAATCTATATTAATGCGAATGGTTTTAGAAAGAGCACACACTGTATGGGTCAGATGTCCACATACGATTGGCGATTATATAGTGTGACTTACCATTGTATATATTATATTGTATATATCCTGCCTAACCCATCCCGGTGTCCTAATCCTGGTTGGAGTCATCAATTGGAAACCACTTGCTTCTGTTAAATATGGCACTATATAAACTGCCTCAACAGACTCCTAGAACTGTGATGATGCCATTGGACTGCTGTTGACATGAGCGGTTCTGCTACAATGACATAGGACTTGAATCGAATCACCATGAACAGTCTTGCACTTTAAACCTGACCCTAGTATTAAAGTGTATTAGTTGTAATTGAACTATACAGTGTGACCCAAATGAGGATGGGATCCCTTTAGAGTCTGATTCCTCTCAATTTTTCTTCCTTTTGCCATCTCAGGGAGTTTTTCCCTTGCCACAATCGCCACAGACTGCTCATTAGGGGTATATATATAGATAAATGTATAGATTCGTAAGTTTATATTCGGAATTTATATACTTTTGTGAAGCTGCTTTGTGACAAAGTCTGTTGTTAAAAGCGCTATACAAATAAAATTTAATTGAATTGAATATTACTGTTCAATTTGATTTGCCACTGATATTCTCTAATATGATTGTACTGTATATACATAACTGCATTTATCTAAAATTCAAATCATAGTACACTAAGGTTATTTTAGAAAGTAAGGATTCCTCATGCAACACCAAAAAAGAAAAGAAATGGATGACCTTACCTGTTTGTACGATAATCTGTGAAATGTAAAGGTGCTACTGAGACATGCACAAATATTAGATTTTATTACACTTTTTGACACTTAGTGGGACAAGGAAGTACATATACTGTATATCTGTGTTATTCAGATCAGTTTACACAAGGAAGTTTTTTTTATTTGATTCAAGTGTATCATTGTATCATTGAGGTACAGCACATCTAGGAATAGAATCCTATGCTAACATTCTAGTGTTACACTTCCACCCATTAAAAAAAAAATCATTCAGTGGTCATGAGGACACGTGATTTGTCTTCTTTCACAGTCTGGTGGTGTGATGGAATCTACCTTGTAAATCCTGATGGTCCTGTGCTTGGCCTTGAGATTTTAGCTTGAATGTTGCCCGAGTTTCTTTCTATGAAGTGTTCAGAGATGCAAAACTACAAAATAAAGCTGTTTCTGAGTTGATGTAATTGGTAGTAAGGTTAATGCCAGCTGTCCACGCTTATAAATGAACACTAATCAAGATCACAGTGTAAAGTATGAAAAGTTGACAGTAAGACAATTGATGTACTGTGTTTGCTATTTACTAATACACAGTATGTTAGTGAATATATTGCAATGTATGTGCTATAGAATATATTAGATTGGGTACTGGAGAGCAAATCCTATGTCCCTGTGCACTCAGGAAGTCTTTTCTTCTTCTCATCATCATCATCAAATCTGGCTCGCCTTAGAAGTTCTGTTCTAAGATATCTATGTAATATAGCCTTTATGCTGCATGCATCTACATTGCGTTAATCTGAATATACAGAACAGCTAGCCCAGAGAAATGCTTTTTTTTCATTTTATTTATTTAATTAGTCATGTGCTTCTCCATGTGCCTGAAAATCACTTATTTTCAGTGAGAGTTGTTGATTTACAGTGGGAAGAGACAAATCGGCCATTGGCCACACAGAAAAGTTGCACCAGATAGCCTTCTTCAAGAAAATCTCTGGTTACGGCTGTTTTTCTTATTGGAGATTGCGTTTCTGTGATTTCAGTGTGACACCATCCAAACACACCGATGGAAATGAAAAGCAACGCGCTGCAGTAAATTACATTCAAAATTCAAGCAATATGCTGATTGTTTTTCCCTAAATAATCTAAAAGTAGTACTGTTTGTCTATTGCATTTTATGCTTTCTCATCGTGTGACTGCTTTTCTGGCATTGAATGTCATCTATAATTTAAAAGAACTCAATTGTAAGAGAAGATGCTGTGTGAATAAACCCCCAAATGTGTTAACATAAGATTGGAAACTGCACTGAAGTGATCACCAAACCTGTCAGAGCTACAACACAGAATTCATGTCAGCGCTAAACCAACACACTCGCTTGAGGTCACCAGACTGCATGATGAGCACTGTTGAACTAGTGTTGTAGTACTCAAGTCCGGTCTTGGTCTCGAGACCATCTTTTCACTTACTCGGTCTCGTCTTGGAATTGAAAGCAGTTCTAGTCGATCTTGAATTGGCCTCGGACTAGAGCAGCACGGGTTAGACATTAGAGAGAGAGGGAGACCGAAAGACTATTTTTTTCTTCACCACAGTGACATATTTTAGGCCTTGGTCTTAAGACGGTCTTGATTTGGTCTCGACTGCACCAAAATCCCAAAGTCTTGGTCGTGACCCGGACTCGATAGAGGTGGTCTCATCCCCATCACCAGTTGGAACTGAATTCTGTAGCAGGGAAAGTGCTCAAGGGAGTGTTGATGACCACTACACATCTAGGCCTCTAGATGGGGTTACAACACAGTCTGGTTTCACCTGGCAGCATTCCAGAGGTCGGAACTCCGAACCCTGGGAAAAGAGCGGCTTTGTCCTTATAAGGCTGCAATCCGTCCCCTCTGCTTTTTCCTTTATTGCTCTCTTCCTTTCCTTTCCTCCCTCCCGCTCTTTCCTTCTCAGACCTTAGAGATATTTACAGCAAGGCCAGCTCGGCGTACCTTATTAGGAACTGCGTTTGCCGTCAGCAGCTACATTGTGTCCTTGTAGGACTACCAGCGTGTGAATAGATGGGACAAACAGATGAGGGTAGAGAGCATTTAGGTAGCATTCTCCCAAAGGTCATTCAGCTCTCTAGGCACGTCTGTAAACATTCACATGCATGTAAAATCCATCAGAGGCACCAAGAGGAAAGTTGCCTCTCTTCGTGAAAGACATACATCAGGCAACAGCAGCAGTGTAAACGAGAGGATTGAGAAGATTCCCAAGAACCGAAAGAAGTGACGGGTTCTCTCATTTCCATTTCTAGTCAATCAGCAGCGTCGACGTATTACAGCACTTGCACCCAGTTTGTCCACATTCCACTTTGTGCGTTGCTCTTTATAACACACACACACACACAATGGGAATGATGCACCCATTGCTCCAGCTGTTCCTCCCCCAAAGGATGCAGGACATCTGGTGGACAGGCACATAGTGAGCAAGCGAGCGAGCAAGAGACGAACATAGTGGCCATGATGACCAATACTCTTTCAGACAGATGAGAACCAATCAATGGTTATCTACAGTACTGAGGTCTCTTCCAACCTAATTGTACATCAGAAGAAGAAAAAACTGGGGTTCTTGACTCCAGCCCTGGAGACCTCATACCATGCAGAGTTTGACATTTTCCCCACCAGCAGCACCCAGCTGTTCATCAGCTAATTTAGAAGCCCTTAATGAGTTGGTTCAGATGTTGACGGTTGGGAAAATGTCAAACTTTTCAGGGCTGGAGGTTTCCCAGACTGACGAACAGACAACAAAGACGAAGACAAACGCATAATGACAAAAACTTGACACTAATCTACAAATAGATGGCTCTTCTTCATTAAAGGATTAAAGGTGCATTAGTCAATATTGGAGCTCTAGTGGTCATGAAGGTGAAGTTCAACATTAGAATGATCTTTTCCTGCCTGAACCCACCCCTACCATTCTTACCCAGGTCTTGGAAAAGCACAAATTTTTGGAACTATGGCATACTTACTTGTTGTTCACAGTAAAAGTATCTGGCAGCACTGGGCGACCACCAAACGCCACTATTTATATTTTCCTTTCTAAACAGACGGAGATGGGGTGGAGTGAAGGGGCATCAGGGCAGGTCTATAAAAGATTGACCGCAAATTTCCGAAAGGGTGTTCAAAACTTCATAATATAAAGTGATGCCACTGCTTTAAGGATTATCATCAACATTGCACAGTGCAACAAAATTGCCCAGTGCGGCTTTTCATCAACATAAGAGCAATGCGTTGGGGGCTTTGCTTGAAAAGCAAACCCGTTAGTGGCACTTCACCACAAAATGTCCAGTGTTGTGAAATTTTATTGAGATGGTTTTTCTAATTTTGACATTAATACATTCTTTAATCTATAATGCATCCATCACCAAAACATCATACGGTAAAACCACTCTTTTTTTCTCTGCATTCATTTAAATTTGCACATGGAAGTTTACATCTGATTTTCTTTAAACTTGGTTTTCTGTTAAGATGATGAGACCTTAAACATTTTCGCTAATTTCTCTGGATTGGCTGCACCAAATAAAATAAATAAATAAATAAAATAACGGCAAGAATATTCAATTAAACAACTTCTCATCTTTGACCAACTAGTTTCATTAAGTGGCGAGATGCCCCATCTGTACACCGTTATGATCCTCCTGCTGGGTTTGAGCTTTGATCCGAAATGAAAATGCAACACTGCTCCGTGGACTGTCAATAATATTAACTTTCTTTCAATCATTCAACATTTCATTCATAAGATGAAAGCCCATCCTGTCAACAGACCCAAACAGCTAATTATTAAACCCCTGGACTGACGTTAAGAATCAGGAGAAGATGAAGGAGGGAGAGGAAAAAAAAACAAAAAAAAAAAAAGATAGGCAGTGAACATCTTCAGATACTTGACCCTAAGCTACAAATACACACAACCTTTTATTAAGTGCTGAAATTCATTTAATATATATTAAAAACACATGGGTATCACGTCACTTTTGATGGCATTATTATTTTAAGAGAATAATAGTTGTCCATTTATATAATAAACAAAGTTACCATCCTCGTCGCCGAACAAAAGGTGCGAGGAACTGATGCAAACGAAAACACATGAAAACAAAAGTCTATTTCTTCACTTTTATATCAATACGTGTAGAAAAATACACAATGCATAGCATGATAGGCTTGTGCACAACAGTAAAGTGGGTTTGCACCGAAATCACCGACCGTGTCCATGTGTGTGTTTGTGTGTGTGTCTGTGTGTGCATGTGTTTGCGTGCGTGTGTGTGAAGTGTATGCAAAGTGCAAAATTACTGCAGACCTAAAGGAGCCTGAGAGGTGTGGAATGTGTGTGGCACTTATGTGAATGCTGTGTACATCTGTATGTATGCATGTACGTGTGTGTGTGTGTGTGTGTGTGTAAGCCTGCCAAGTGTGTGCTTACATAATTTTCAACTAGGCTCCTGAACATAGGGGCAAATAGAGTTCATATTGAACATGCATGTGTTGAGGGGTAGCTTGTGTACACACACACAGACACGCACACACACAGACACGCACACACACAGACACGCACACACACAGACACGCACACACACAGACAGAGACGCACACACACAGACACGCACACACAGACACAGACAGAGACGCACACACACAGACAGAGACGCACAGACACAGACAGAGACGCACACACACAGACAGAGACGCACACACACAGACACACAGACACACAAGTAGAGCGATCAGGTCAATCTGCAGTTTGTTTAAATGGTGCACATAAGAAAAAAAAAAAAGTGACGTGCTCTATCGTTCTTTCGTTCTCTTTCTCACACACAGCTAATTCTTTGGCACAGGATGTGAGGATGTGAGGATGGGGGAAGGGGTGGACTGTCTCTCTCCGAGACTCTGTCTATTTTCTGTTCTCCCTCCCGTGCGTTCACTTGCTCTTTCTCGTTGTCTATTTCGAGAGCTTGCTGATCACTCGGATGAGCGCTCCATTTTCGTCCTTCAGCCTCTGATTATCCGCTTTTAGATCCCCCAATACCTACAAGCACAAACACACACACAAGTTGGAGCCAAAGTGCCTGCGGGGGGTAAAACAATGAGAAACGGAGTCCTGGATGTGTGCGGTTCTTACCTTCAGCTCCTCCTCTAACTCCGCCGCACGTCTCTCCAACATCACCTTCTCCTGAGGGTGGGGGGGGGAAGGAAAAAATCATTCATTGACTGGGAAATCTGATACTAGCGGAGATTTCCAAAGACCAGTTCCTTCAAAGTGTAGCGAAACTACAAAGGGGATTATAGATATTTTGTAGAATTGTGCTAGATGCAAAAGTGACGAACACAGTGCATTTCACAAAGTACAAAGTGCAATTGCCAAAAAAATAAAAATAAAATTCCCAAGTGGAGCAACAGAAAAGCATTAGCCCCATTGTCTGGAGATCACTAGTCTGAATCCCAGTGATGCCGAAGCAATTTGCGGACGGGAGTGCAAGAGAACCAACCTGGCTGCCCTCTCAGGGAGGGGAGGGGTGGTGTACATCTCCCTCCACTAGGGATGGGAAGATTCCCATCGGCGAATTAAAATTACAAATTGGGAATGGCGCATGCCCTGATTAAGAAAAGTGTGCACCGGATAGAATTTGGGATGAAATCGTGACCATCGTTTATCATATGGTAAAATATGATTAATTAATATATAATTATTAGTAGAAACCATATACCTTTATTTTTTTGAAATGTGAACAATATTTTTATTTTTAGATGGAGTCCATCCATCCATCCATTATCTATAGCGCTTTATCCGTCTGGGTGGCGGGGAAGCTGGAGCCAATCCCAGCATC
>JAQQZR010000012.1:17858076-17878112 GCA_030068235.1 Notoglanidium macrostoma
ATGGTAATGCGGGAGGAACAGCCGGTAACGCGGGAGGAACAGCCAGTAAAAATCGAGAAAACAGATGGTAATGCGGGCGGAACAGCCGGTAACGCGGGAGGAACAGCCAGTAAAAATCGAGAAAACAGATGGTAATGCGGGCGGAACAGCCGGTAAAATCGAGAAAACAGATGGTAATGCGGGCGGAACAGCCGGTAAAATCGAGAAAACAGATGGTAATGCGGAAGGAACAGCCGGTAAAATTTGAGAAAACAGATGGTAATGCGGAAGGAACAGCCGGTAAAATTCGAGAAAACAGATGGTAATGCGGGAGGAACAGCCAGTAAAAATCGAGAAAACAGATGGTAATGCTTGAGGAACAGCCGGTAATACGGGACGAACAGCCGGTAAAATTGAGAAAACAGATAGTAATGCGGGAGGAACAGCCGGTAATGCGGGAGGAACAGCCAGTAAAAATCGAGTAAACAGATGGTAATGCGGGAGGAACGGACCGTAAAACAGGGCGAACAGACCATAAAATTGGGGGGAACAGCCGGAAATGCAGATAGACCAGACCGTTAAATCGAGAGAAGAGACGCTGACGCGGGGAGAACAAACAGTAAATGGGGATGAATCGGCCAATCAAACTGTGGCGATTTCCACCTGGACGTAGTCTTGAACTGGTGTTTGGAAGGGACCACACTGAGAACACACTGACTGGAAAAGAAACTCACTAAACACTGTATGTGAACGTGTATCACGTCAGCTTGCTTCCACCATGTGTGATAACCATACGGCTTATAAACATACAGCTCCTAGTGCTCACCTGATTCAGCATCGCTCTCTGAATCGCTCTCCTCCTCGGAGCTGGAGCTGCTGGAGGCCTTGGGTGGTGCACCTGGACGGCTCTGGGAGTTTGGCTCCTCCTCCTCTTCCTCCGTGGGTGGAGTCTGCAGGGCGGGTGGAGGGTGCTTCTCTCTCTCGTGCAACGTGATCTTCTCCTTGCTGCTCATACGAGAGATGGACGTCCTGCAGTGGCGGGCCAACACGGCCAGCCGAGCACGAGTGACATGCAAACCAGCCAATCGGTGAGAGCAACAGAACAGGTGAAGCGAATGAGTGTGCAGGCAGTTTGGCTGCGGCGTGAAAAGGTATTGGCATCCCAATTTCTGATTTGTTGCTTTAACCAGAACGATGGTCAAATTTTTGTTTTATGAAAAATATGATTCAAACTGAGGTTCCAATACCTTCAGGAATATGTGCTTCAACTACTCAGACAGAAAATCCTAACGTAGAAATTTAATTCATACAGAAACGGAGTCAGAATGAAATCTTTACTTTACACTCATGTACGGTTTCCATCACTAATGTGCTATTCTCCAGGTTACTCATCCCTCCCAGTATATCTCCAAGGACCACCATTTGCACCATCTTGGTGTCTGTGTTCATGTTTACACATGCAATTCAAATATAGTGTCCTTTCGTGAGGCCAGAGCTGGTGGGTGAAATAACATGCAGACTGCATCTGAGTCACACTCCGTGTATTTGTGTGCGCGTGTGTGAGTGTGCGCGCGTGTGTGTGGGTGCGTTACCTGCGAGGACGGACTGGTGCCATAGAGATGGGTGGGCTGGTTTCAATAACAGGCATCTGGATCTTCTGTTTCTCTGTACGCATCTGAAGATTTACACATGACAGCAGGATAAAACGGCAGCAAGACCTGCTGAAATCTGTCCAGCCCATCTCTCCCTAAAACCCTGATCATCTAACAAATCTCTACAGCCTTACAGTAAGCCTTCTTTATGTAATTAACTGCTAGCGAATAGCAAAAGGTAATATAATAAACACGGTCTGACACTCTATTGTGTGAGGTCCATATATGGCTCCTGGCTCGAGGAGTACTGCCCTGCTGTAACTTACTGTGCTCTGGGTGTGTGTGTGTGTGTGTGTGTGTGTGTGTGTGTGTTATAACAAACTGCTGGCTTTCAGAGTGCGTTCCAGCACAGATAACCTTTTCTTGAAAGAGTGAAAGTGGTCTTTGAACATAAACCAGAGAGAGGTGATAAGATAGCACTTCCCATGTGGAACATACCACAGTGCACACACACACACACACACACACACACACATACTGCATTTTGCTTCTTTTGCAGCTCCTCCAGCTTTTCCACTAGAGTTTCGTCGGCAACATCAAGCGCGGTCTGACCCTGCGGAACACAAAAACAACCTTAATATCAGACAGAAACGGAAGCAACAGAGAGAAACAGAGTTCTGATGCACGCACCACGTTATTGACGGTGTTCATGTCACACATACGATCCACCAGGAGACCGCATGCCTCCTCCTGCCCCCAGTGAGAAGCAGCATGCAGAGCTGTCCAACCATCAGAGTCCTTACTGTCCACATCCACCTTACACTTCAGTAACACCCTGCCACACACACGGGATATTGTTTTACTGTAGCCCATAAAATCTAGATGTGCCGGGTGATCCGCGTCACAGCACACGCTCACTCACTTGAGCACTTCGATGTAGCCTTTAGCCGCAGCTACGTGCAGCGGCGTGGCCTTGGTGTTGGGATGAGGCACCAGAGAACCACTTCCTGCCAAAACAGCCGTGGCATCCTGCATCATCACTCTCTCCTCCTCTCTCCTCGCCTGCTCAATGTCCACACCTGACACACACACACACACACACACACACACGTATGCTAAGTTTTGCTTACATTGTAAGAAAAAGTAGATTAGGATTTATAACAAAGGTGCAATTTCCCCCTGTTATTAACATTATAATAATCACTTCCAGTGTATTTCATGTTAATATTATTAACATGGAAAGATAGTTTGAAGGTAGATTGGGCTTTAAATGATCAGGCTAAATAACAAATTCATGTCATCGCTGCTCCTACTGCGGTCTCTGAGCCACCTGAAAGATTTAACACTGACCGATTTAACTGTACAGATAAGGAAAACGGTCATGATTTTATGTTGTGTATTTCCTCATTCCTCCAAAATTAATTTCTGGTTATGCCACTGCCGGCACAGTGTGCTTCTGGATCGTTATACACGCGAGTATGACTCACATCAAGCGCTGCACCATGGTTAAGCCGGCAGCAACAGAAACCAGGGTGCACGTATAATGCGGCGGTTTACGGTAACTATTCTTTGCATGGCTACACTGCTGTGAATTCTGGAGAGAGTGTGAGAAAATGTTGAGCGGTAGGTTCACGCGGGCCAAATGAAACGATGTTAAGGGCGTTGTGTTTGGTGTGCGCGCCAGAACTTCTCTTTCTGAGGAGCTTAATTTGTTGGACTAATAAGTAAGCATGTTTCGAGGCAGTTAATTTCCCACTCACAGGTGTGCTAATAAGAAGCTCATGATGAATATTAAACAGAGATGTCACCATGCGGGACACGAACAGCAAGGTCATCTATGGCGATGTTCGAGACAATGACACTCTGATCTGGTGCTGCTGAAGAACAACATCCAGATGGTGCAGCAGGATCCACCATCACCCTCTCAAGCAACACACACTCGCAGAAACACACACACCATTTGTCTGACAGCATGTGTGTTCGTGCACATGAGTAGCAGCCACTATAAAGCTGTAGAGTAAAAGCCGTATTGCAGAGTGTGCGCGCGCGTCTTTTAGAGACTCAACACAGACCTTTGATCTGATGATCATTTCTCCATCCTGCTGCTTTCCTTCCCTTTCTATCACTTCTTAGCTATCGGTTCATTGGAACGGCTCTCCTTTTCTCACTCCATTTGGTGCTTTTCTCCTCGTTTTCCGTCCTCACCCTGTTTTTTGATCTCTGCCTTTAGCAGCCTTTCCATGGCTTCTTCCGTGGCCACATCCAAAGGCAGTTCCCCCTCGCTGTTCACCACTCCCACCTGTGCGCCGTGCTCGATCAGGTACCTGCAACACGGACACAGACGACAAGGTTCCAATGGCTGAACATGATCTACGCACACAAAACCAGTCAAAACCCGGACCCACGTGTTCACAGAAGGTTTTCCACGTGACAGTAACACTATAAACAGCACTTTAGGAATTAGGAAGTGACTAAAAAAAAAAAAATTGTTCAAATGTAAAATGTTTAATACTTTACATTCTTATGTAGCATCTGAAAGATGTATCCTTCTTACTTAAATCACGGAGATGGAATTTAGAGTTTGGGGCAATTCCCTGTTTTTCAAAAGAGGTGCTGTGCCACCATAGAGCTAGCTTAGCACAGAACTTGCTAATTTGTAAAAAAAAAAAAAAAAAAAAAAAAAAACCACACCACAGCGGTCTAGGAACATACAGCCAGTATGCATCTACAAGTCTTCATACCACAGTACATCCTCACACCCCTTCATTAAGTATTAAAGTTATTCACATTCCTGTGAAACACAGCTTTAGCGTAACTCCCTCTACTCCTTGACACGGGAGTTGTGAACAAACTGGGCAGATACATACGAATAACTCACTGCTTGCTAGCTAATGGGATCTACACTGAAACGAGACTAACATTAGATAGCTAGCTAGTAGGGCTCATCTGATAGTGTGTGAAACCATCATCGTCGACAAAATGTAGTAAATATTGTGAATAGTACGAAAATTGTCAAACAGACCTAAATGTCCAAAAAAACATTTTGAACTCTACACTTACTTTAATAATACCTATATACATAATTATTCATCAGAAAATATGCACATTATTAGTTATGTGTTTTCAAGGTATGCTCCATTTAACTAGCAAAAGAATGCGCAATCCATCATCAATGAAATACTTTATGCTTTTAATTACATAGGTAACTGCACAAAAAATTATTTCAGTTGAAACGAAAAAAATATGACTTGTGTTACAGTATATGCCGTTAATTTATGTGTACAACCGAAACGGACTTTACCCTGACACCTTCATGTGTGACACTCACGACTCTGCTTAGGTCAGCTGATTGTGTGTTGGTACTGTTGGCAGTGGGGTTGCAGTGTGCCCTCTGGTGGACGAACTATGACAACACTCATAACATGGTTCAATCTTCGATCTCTCCCTTTTCTTTTTTAAATCGTCATTCATTGGCCTTTATACAGTAAAGCCGATTCCGTTTTATCGGCAATGGGCTCATGTTGGCCGATAATACTGGCACATCCACTTATTGGTTGGACGCTAACACCTAGCTAAGCACAGAATGCACATTCATGTAAACAAGCGACATGGCGGTCACGAAAACCAACGACCAGTGTGTAGCTGCAAACACATTCTAGCCACAAGACATCCTCGCACCCAATCACATAAACCAATTAACATGAATCAATAATGTTTCATGTAGATGTTTGTCTTTGCTTCAAATGACAACTTCTCTCCAAATATCCCCACAATGACACACAGGTGGGCTAGTTTGGAAACAAATGCAGTGGATGAACATACATCAAAAAACATCCCTGATGTCGCTCACTGCTAGCTAGATAGGTTTAAATTTGGCTAGCTAGACAAAGGGACGGTCAGTCAGTCAGTCGAGTGAGCGAAAATGCCTCTTCTTGGCTGCCCCACTACGCAGTCTGGTTAAACATTCTTTGCAGCATGCTCCTGCAGTGACTGGTAGCGTAGTCTGCACCTTCCAGAGATGCGATATTCGAAGTCAGCGATCGTTGCAAGCCTGAAAAGAAATACAAGTCATCGGCGCAGCCGGTCCCTGAATCCATGTTTATCGTCCATCTAGTTGTATGCGAGGGTGAAATGGAAGAACAATACTGTTGCTTCTATAAGAACCCCTTATGCATGTCATACCCAAATGGTTGTTAAGAACAGCACAAATAAACACCAACATGACATGATCCTACCAGTGCACAGCATTAAAAGCCAACCTGTATTTCCTCCATGTTCTCTTATTACCGCTTTGTCTTAGTTCTGTGGAACACAGTGACGGTCACATGATTGACGGCGCTCGTGTTGATTTTGGTTAGAAAACGGGATCTTTCCAGAGTAGTCTGACAGCGATCACGTAATGTGTACACTCCTACAACTTACTGAACGCAATTTCAGTCATGTCGTGTCAAAGGCTCGGAGATTCCGAGAGCTTAAGAGGCGTGTAGTGTGCGCTCGGCATTACCCATAATCCCGCTTTCTGCATCACGGACACATTTCAACGCAAAGTATAAACAAGCCTCAACATGACAAGTACTCTCACACTCCCTCTCCCTCTCCCTCTCCCTCTCCCTCTCCCACACACACACACACACACACACACACACACACACACACACACACACACACACACACACACTGACTTGGCGATCTGGATGAAGCCACAGGAAGCAGCTGCGTGGAGGGGTGTCCAGCCCTCGTTGTCCCCTCGGTTCACATCACTTCCGCTCTCCACCAGAAACTGCACCATCTCGGCGTTCTCGTCGATGCAAGCCTGGAGGAACAGAGACGCAGAATGTGCTTTTAGATGCAAGATCGTTTTAGCTGATGTGCAGATTTTAGCTTTATATACACAGATAAAAAGAGCTCATGCAGGTTCAAGTGTAAAACCAACGTCTGGCTGATTTCGTCGCGTGCATGGCATAGAAATGAAACGGTGAGCTTTTGTATGTTTATTTCCTTCACGTCATGTCCCGTTTCTTACAACTCCAAACATTAAGTACGCACCGCTTCAATATGGACATGGCACCAAATCCTACCTAAAGACAACCAACTCAATCATTTACTTGTACCAAATAACTATACATCCTAAACAGAGTGATGCTCTTTCCAATGCTTACGTTTCCTCCGAACACGTTTGTTATTGCCGTTTGCTTCAGCCATGTTTCTGTTTAACTCATGTGGACGCCCGTGTTATCCGGATTTCAGAAACTCTTTGGGGTGCTTTCTTGCTGGTTAAACAGGCTTGTCTCGTTTCCAACATGTTGCCTTGGCAACCAACCATCGTATGCGCTACGCTTCCATACTGCTGCGTGAGGGAACAAAACAAGGATGAAGCGGAAGTTAAGGAACTGTGTATTCTTCGTTATTATTGGTTAGTTCACGTGTCAGGGAGAACGCACGCTGGACTAACAGATAGCGTTGTGAGCGTTTTCAGTGCCACTGACGGACTGTCTATAGGGAGGCGTGTTCGGTTGGTTACGAAAGTGTACGAGAAGAAAGACTGACATTTGCTGCACGATAGGTCAGTTATGCGGTGCTTTTTCCTTTGGTGCACAAGAAGAACTATGTACTGAGAACCAAGAGCCACAGCACAGAGAAATCATTTAGCAGAAAGTGGGGGAGGCGACACAAAGTTTGACCTACAAATTCAGTGGAGGCCCTTTTTGAAACACAGAACGTTCTAGTAATGGACACACAAACTGTTTCAGTGCTTAGAAAGCGGAGCCATGACCTGCTTTTTTCCATATCTGCATAAACGTGTTTGAGTCTCCAGAGAGCGCTCAACAGCACAGCACACTCACCTGTGGATGACCGCGAATGTGTGAGAGAAATGGATTTCCATACAATATACGTGCAATATATATACACCAGGGGTGAAGCGATAGAATGGAAGACTGGAAAAAGGCCAAGGGATTTGTTTCCCTAAGCTTCAGCTGTCCAGTTTGGGTGAGTTTCTGCCCCTGATGGCCTCAGATTTGTATTCTTGGCTGGCGTGGCCTTCTGCTGCTGCAGCCCATCTACCTGAAGGGTCCATGTTTTTCCGAGACGCTTTTCTGTCACCACGGTTATAAAGAGTGATCGAGTTACTACAGACTTCCTGGCAGCTTGAACCGATCTGGCCATTTCCCTCGGACTTCTCGTACCTGCCGGAAACGTTGCCACAAGGCAGATTGAGCCCCTTGGTAACAAGCAAGCGTCAACTGAATGCCAAAGCCTCTCCGATTATTGTTTCTGACCATGTCTATCCTTTTATGGCCATAATATTCTCTAACTATATTGAATTATGTAACTGTACTTTTTTCACCATGTATCACAGTTACAGAAGCGTGTTAGTTGTAATCGCACTATCCAGTGTCACCCAAATGAGGATGGGTTCCCTTTTGCGTCTGGTTCCTCTCAAGGAACTCTCATGTCGTCTCAGGGAGTTTTTCCTTGTCGCCACAGGCTTGCTCATTAGAAATCTATAGATAAATTTATAGACCCGGAAGTTTATATTCAGAACTTGTATACTTCTGTGAAGCGACTGGAGGGTGGGGTGAGGGGTCCTGCCTGGTATTAGTATGGTGTTCCTAAAGAAACGCTCACTAAAGACAGTTTAATAGTGCAATGCAGTTTGCTGGGAATGGAACTGTAACGGCTGCACAATCTTGAAAGTTTGAATACAAACCAAAGAAATAATTGTTTTAAAAAAAAAAAAAAAAAAAAAAAAAAAAAAAAAAAAAGACTAATGACTGAACGACACCTTGGCGCACGCGCTGCATACCTCGCCGTGACTGCGTCTGGCTTATGCTCGCTTGATTAGGTCATATTGTTGCACCGCAACCTTTTCAAAATATTTGCATAACAGTAGCTGATATAAACACACAATGGTTTGCATTTTCTTTGCCCAGGCATGTGATATAGGACCCAGGACTCAAGAGGCATTTCTAAGAAATCTGAAAAGTAGAAAAGTATGTGGACACCTGACCGTCATACTCATATGTGATCCTTCGCCAAACCGTTTCCACAAAGTTGGAAGCGCACACACACACGCTTGTCTAGGAGGTCTTTGTATGCTGTAGCATTACAGTTTCCCTTCACTGGAACCCAAAGCCTTACAATGCCCCTGTGCACAACGCCAGCTCCATGATGTGCTTTTAGAGCACGTTATAGTTCTTAGGACGTTGTTTTTGACGGACCTTTTAGCTCCTACTTCAGGGTAGGTACTCTCCCTGCACAAGAGAAACCGGGAGTGACGTAAGAGCATGTTGATTGGTCAAACACATGAGCCAATGCAGCACCAGCAACCGTTGTTTATAAAAATCCATGTAGGCCGCCAAGCATGGAAACAACACGCTATATTAGTGCTAAAAACAATCAAACAACCAACCAAAAACAAAACACTGGAACGGGCCGACAGTAGCTGGGTTTCTTTATATTTTAAAGATTTTGACAATACACAACCGCGAATTGCATTATGGGATTAAAGCCTTCGTCATGCAACTTAAATGTGAAAAACGTGTTTATTTCATTCTTGCTTTGCAGAAACATCCCCCGAAATGAACGTATTTCCATTCCGTGTTTTCAGTTTGCAATTTCAAACTGTGCGTTAAGCAGGTTAACAGAAACCTGGCTAGTAAAGTCCAGGCTTTATATGCGGTGGAGGAAAGCGAGAGAGACAAACATTAACTAAACTAAGACAAACTTAGCGATCACACGACCCCTTATAATACAACGCTCCATATTAGGTACACATGTTTATACATCATACACATATTTATACATATACACATCTCTATAATGTAAAATAAAGAATTTACTGTCAGCACATAACACTTCCTGTTCCTGGTCTCCCCATTCTACGGCACAACAGGACGATCGGTTTCCGTAGAAACAAGCGACCCACGGAAACAGACAGGTTTAAACCTGAATGTTGCTGCTTTGCTATTTTCACAGTGACACAAGAACACCAGTGGACAAGACGTACATTCAGGTTAAAATGAACGACGAACCGGTGACGTCGCTATAGCAACCGTTGGCCAGCTTACGTTACTTTAGCGTGGAGCGAATGCAAAAAAAACCCCAAATAAAATTAAAAAAGCCCTTGATGGGATGCAGTTCTTGGGCGAGCGGGTAGTTCCTCTCTGCGTCTTATCTTGTCCAGAGTTTAAAAAAAGTAAATAAAATGAGGAAACTGTTCTTTGCTCATGGGACTGGACGGCGATGCGTGACGCCGTTTCACACAGCGCTGGTCACGACAGAATTCACTTTACTAAGCCTTAAAGGACAACAGGGACAGCTACGGGAGAAGCAGGAGTTCATACAAAGTGATAAGAAAGTGAAACCATGAAAGCAATAAATAAATAACTAATAACTAATATCTATAAAGTGTTTTCCCAGCAGAAGCTTGTTAACCATTACCCTTATCAGCTTTGGCCTGAAACGACTGCAAATACACTAATCGGGCTTGTCATGATTAACGCTGTGCGAAACAGCAGCATGGGAACTCTTGTTTTTCCGCTAGTCCAATTCCCCAGAGTTCTCCCAGGATCCCATCCTCGAATGCCCGAGTGCTTCAGCATGCAGCATGGAAAAGAATTAGTCTGCGACTTCATCGCTTAAAAGTCCTGTGTGACGGACACGCCGTACGAGTTCCACAGAACAGGCTTTCGATGAAAGGAAAATGCAAACTGCCAGAACTGCACGGGCCTGAAGGGTGAGAACGGGGACATGCGAGCGAGCGAGACAGAGCCGCATCTCGAGCGGATGTTCTGTCGTTTCCACGCTTCCTGTTTGGTGCTTTAAAACGCCTGTACGCTTTTGATTGCTCCCTGACATACACACGCGCCACCACATGTGAGCGAGTCCGAACAGCACTTCTCTCGTTCCCTTTAATGTCCCGTAGCTGTGTAGATCCAGTCCACGAGTGACCAAGAGATGAATTTGTTACACTAAACTAGATGAATTAACTAGTGTTGACATAAAAGAAGATCCAGTTTTCCAGAGTACTGCTTTTACAGCACGCACCTTTAAATATTTACAGTAGAGAGAGAGAGAGAGAGAGAGAGAGAGACAAAAGGTCTTGCAGCTTCATGAGAAATCTGCAAGGACTCCAAGGTGTGTGTGTGTGTGTGTGTGTGTTGTGGCAGTAGCAGGTCTAGGTGGCCGATATCAAAAACATCATTTCACGTTAATTAAAGATTTATTTCAACGATACGTGACGCGCATCAGGACGTGCAGTGTTGCATTTAAGAACATGAAATACTGACAAGCGCTTAAGTTAATATCCTGAAATCTCAGAAAAGTGTATTGTGACAACGTTTATCAGGATATCGATCATATCACCCCGTCGTAGTGCACAGGCTAGTCTTTGTGGGGGTGGGAAAATCTGCAGAAGGGCTCGAGTGGGTCGTGCTGTGTGTGTGTGTGTGTGTGTGTGTGTGTGTGTGTGTGTGTGAGACGCACAGAACGAGTGGCCTTTACTTCTGACAACAGCCGTTTGTGCTGCCTGAAGAATGTTTTCCATCCTCTCACTGCAAATCCCTCCTAGAACGGAGCAAGACACGTCCACGACCCTTTTCCATCCTTATCCCGCAAAAAAAAAAAAAAAGCCTCCGTGTACCACTAAAGAGATCCGGGGTGGGGGGAGGGGGTGCGCAGTACCAGCGGGGGGGGGGACAACAGAGAAAATGAATGAGAGAGTTTGGAGAGAGGAGATGGAAAATTAGGAGAGAGTAGTCCTATATTTAATCTTTGTTGCTGGGCAACAAGAAAATAACATGGCAGAGAGGAATGGACAGTAAAGAAAAGTGGGACAAAGTACCAACATAAAGTACTTGGTGTCCTCACGCGCACGTATTTATAAACAAGAAAGGATAAACTCCCACTTACCAACATGTACACACGCAACTATGCTAGTGCTGCGACAAATATTTAGCAAATTGTATAATTCAACTCGTAATCAATAACTGATACAACAGACAAATGGCCTGTGCAGACTAAATAAGGTAACACGGCGCTGCCAGCCAGCGCGCTGCTTCCTTCATGCAGTGGCATGCCAGTTCAAAGTGTTTCCTCATAGCACCCTGAATGTTTTCATCTCCTCCTACATTCATTATAACCTCGCGGATTCATCATGCAACACCGAACATAAAACAAGCCCAATATAGGCAGTCAAAATCCCCTGCAACATCTCGCTACTGAAGCGCAGGAGGCCGTGTCTGAGCATGAGCAGCCGAGCTTTCACGCGCTTCTCCCCTCAGGTTCCGCTGTGCAGGGAGTCGACGGGGACACGAGCTGGAGTTCTGGCTCCGTTACTGCAGCACACTGGGGTTTAGAATAAAATGGTGACCGATGTTAAAGTGCAGCTTTAATTTGAGGGTATTTATGGCAGCGAACGCTGAACAAATTATAGCCCTTGCTATGCACGGTCCTCCAATTTTGGAAGGCCAGAAGTAACTGGACGATTTTTGGACAAGTTGCACCTCTGAGTCAGCAGTTTATGTGGGAAAGAGCTCGTATAAGGGCTGGAGTTGGTTCCAGATGTGGCATTTGCATCTGGAGTTTGTTACTCGGCCGCCGAGAAGTGCCAATGTAAATACGGGAATCACCAAAAGGATTAAAAAATTTTTTTTTAAATCACACACACACACAGACACACTGACAGACAGACAGACAGACAGACAGACAGACATCTAAAGATATAGGGCTTATACAGAGTTCAGAAACAAAGAAAGAAGTGTGGAAGTTACTGAAGAGGCAAGCAGGCAGGCAGGCAGGCAGGCAGGCAGGCAGGCAGGCAGGCAGTTCCTGATCACCACAGGGTCAAGTTAAAAGTCGTATTGTTTGTTTTTAAAGCTCTTGACGGTTCAGCTTCCATCCATATCTCAGATCTCCTGTGCCAATGCTTATATTTTTATATATTTTTTTCTCTCTCTTCCTTTTATTGTCACTTACACCAAACTTTACAGGTTTTAATGTGATAACTACGCACAGCACTTTGGTCAACTTCGGTGGTTTTATTACATTACTTTCTTCCTTAATACATTCCGTCAAAACATGTGGACCAAAAAAAGCTCTGTCTTTAGTACCATGGTCTTCAGTCATGGGTGCGACTCATGCTGATAAACATTTCTCTGCCTGCAGTTTCATGTAAGGAAAGAAGAGCACGATCAATGTATTAGTAATGGTCAGATCGTTGAAAAATATGAACAAGGCCCTCGTTAACCAACGTGCCCAGACCCCACGTCTGGCTAACGTTAACTAAAAAAAAGGTGATCACCATCACAACGTGATTAAATGTGCAGCTGTAAGCGTAAACCGTGGACGTGTAGGAACGGATCCACGTATTTACCCAGGAAGTGATGAAATGAAACTGCTCAGGTCCAAACAAGTGCCTCAAAATACGTGTTGATTTTAAAGCGCGACTAGAAGAACGCTCCGACAGCGAAACCTGCTCCAAGGGCAACAGTCGACTCCATGATACGCAAACCTGCAACCGCAACCACATTATGTGTTGATACATTTCCATTGGAGTCGTCGTATTTCTACATTGGCTTTGTTTTGCCACTATTGAACTTCACTTCCATCTATTGCATTTTAGGATGTATGGTATTGCTGCGCGCAGACTTTCCCCAGTGTGCCGTATCTCACGATTGTGCTACATCGGTGCATCTTTCCAAGGAGAATCGAGGGGAGACGAGAGACTGGTGGCCGGGAGGCGGGACCACATATTCATTTTGGCCATGAATTAAAGATTTCATTAATTTGGCCATGTGATTATAGTTGTGTACCGCTACTCCTCGCTAATCAACAATTCATCCATAAAAAAACAAACGACACTAAAAATACCTTGGAATAATCTGCAAACAGAGCAGCAGGCAGTAGTATGAGCTCTGGGCTCCTGATCAGAAGGTTGAGAGTTCAGTTCCTCGAGCACAAGCTGCCACTGCTGGGCTTTTAACCCTCGGCTCTTCCAGCAGTAATCCCACGGCTCACCCCGTGTCCAGTCCACAGCTTCCTTCCAAACTGGGAATTGTCAAGAATTATGTTGATTGAAAGCACTTGTGTATACGAGTGTGTGTGTGTGTCTAACAGCAAAAAAGGCAGTCTTCCTCACTGGTGCAGCGCTCTGGAGTCTTTTCCTTGTTTGCAGCTTTTTGTGCATGAGCGCTGCTTGTGGATTTACGCTTTAAGAACGCTCTATGAGGGAAAGTAAACGCATTCCTGGTCTTCATTATGCTAACTAGATTAGAGTTGGCGCAGGCCTGGCTCCGGCTTCCTGTGTGGCACGATTCCCACCATGTTCATTCATACGACGGCACGGCCAATTAGCATTTCCTCTTCTAGTGAACACGCTCGGGGGGGGGGGTGTTACGCGCCTAGAAGGTTTTGAACCTTTACGGAGACGTCGTAAGAATCCTTCCTTCCCTTTCGCTTTGCTCTTTAGATTGACGTGTATAAACAGACACACAGCCAGAGTGTTTCCGGGCCGTTTAGCGTTACGTCTGAGTGGGGACGAATCTCTTTCAGAACGTTACAAATGCAACTTTGCTGCAGCTCGAGGTAAAAAATCCTGCATTTGTACAGTATATTACTGTCCTGGCTGGGCTGGGCTTGTGTGTGTGTGTGTGTGTGTGTGTGTCTTCCAGAAAGGACCTATAAACCCTCCAACTGCTGTTTAAATCATTCGTGTTTAGAAATGTACAGCCCAGCGCCGCTGAATTCTTGAACCTGTGACAGCTCGGACGTTCTCGGACGTGATGATTTGAGAAGAACTCGCTCGCTTGGACTTGTAAAGCAGACGCTCTATATAAACCTGTTTATTTCAAACCTGTGTAATTATAATGTCTATTAAAACACTGTTAGGTTGATGCTTCGGAAGGAGTCTCCAGTGTCGGTGCTTTGTAGCAGCCAGAGGTAAAGCTGCAACTTGAAGTTCTCTGATGCAGAAAAGTCTTCAGGAAAGCGGTTCTATAATGCACGACTGTTTCACTGAATTTGAAAATATGGCTGTTCTACGAGAGCACGGTAGCAATTCATATCCATGCTGGCCAGCTAGCGAGCTCACATTCACCCCTTTTTCACCGAGGCAGTTTGAGGGCTGGTTCGGCGCCAGTGCCTAATCTAAGCAGTTCACGTTTCGACAGCCAAAGAACTGAGTCTCGGCCAGGAAAACTGGTTCAAGAGCAACACTTTGCTGATCTACAACCAACATGGGATGGGAATATCTTCACCAAGACTAATGGCTAACGGCGCTAGTGGGCCTGGGAACGCTACATGCAGTTGGCATGTCTTGGCTCCATAGCAACCGTTTCGAACAAGGAAGTGGATTATAATTTTACGTGGCGGACACAGCGAGACGTCCCGGTGCGGTTAAACTAAATACAAGTGCTCTTACACTGGACTGGATCTGACTGCTGCATAATGAACAATAACCGACTACGGGGTGGTGATGGTACCTCCGCTTCATGCTGGGTCGCTACACACCACCCTGTCGTGCTTTGTTCCCTACACAGCGCATGATTACGGCTATTTAGCAAAATAGTACTAATTTGGTAGAAGAATCCAAACATTGCCGTAGGCAGCATTTCAGATCGACAAATCCGGTGTTTGGTGTTTACTGCTTGGGCCGTACTATAAAACTTCTACACTCCTAACCAACACTGAAATTGGGAGACTCCAGCCATGATGACAGATTTCTTGGGTTTTTTTTTGTCCTGGATGATATTTTAGATATTTTAACCTCCATGTTGCAAGATTTTCCCAGAATAAAACCCCCGCTTTCAGATTACACTCACGTGCCCAGATTTTTCAGTGTACATTCGAACGACGACTGGCTGGCGGCTCTGCTTACTCGTCTGAGCACGCTGGTTAATGGAGAGAACTTAAGGGCCTCCTCAGGAAGACTGATGCTTAATCAGAGGCTCATCTCCGTCTGCTGGATGACACAAGCCGTGTTTACATGAGGAGGACTCCTGGGATGCGAACCGTCTTTGGAAGAGAGTACAGTGTGTGCTGTGTGCGAGTGTGTGCGTTTCCAGAATAAGGAGAAAATTGGAGGACAGGATGTGGTATTGATTCTGTCCAGAGCAGACCTGAGAGAACATCTCTCTCTCTCTCTCTCTCTCACACACACACGCCTCAGTAAAGGGACATACTGCTCTGGCTTACGCTACTCACAAAATATTCACGGAGTTTGAATTTGACTTGGAGTGCTGCTCTCTTACACCAGTGCACATATAATGCATTTTTTTGTGTGGAGAAAACCAAAACAAAACCATCCTACAGCTGTAGCAGAGACACCCCTGTAGGACACCGGCATCGGCCAGCTCACGTCCTCACGTGCACGATGCTCTGTCTCTCCATACCGCTACTCACAATCAACAAGCCTATGACCAGCCCACACATGGCCTTTCGCGCAAATGAAATCTGTTTTGTGGTTTGTAAAAGCCGCAAGCCGAGCAGCCCTGACGCTACTTTTTCCCCAAACCCCGTCCTCCCGGCTGGCTCGGGCCGTGCTCCGTACAGCTAGCTTTATCCGGTGTCCAGCCATGACATCACCGTGACTAAAAGCAGAGCTCTGTTCCAGCTCAATCCACCATTAACACTGCAGCAGCGCTGCATAATCCACCGCTTGTTAGCTGTTATTTAAATACTGGCCTTTGCAGCAGTGCACAATGTCCAGACCAGTCTTTCTGTGTGCTGCGTCTGTCCTCACGAGCCGTTATAGGTCACCGATGGACCACCGGATTCAACAACACTTGTATATCTGAATGCTGCAAATAATTACTATCTCGCCCGTGTCTTGCGCCAGAGTTTTATTCTGTTTCTGCAAAGCTCAAGCTCTCTGTTCTGGTCATGACTTTCTGTCATTGTGTGTGGGGTTTTTTTTTTTTTTTTAAACACATTTTTCCTCTCCAGAGTGGAGAATAAACTGAACTTTAGAACCTGGACATTTTTGTTTCGCAGCATTTAAAGGGAAAAAAAAAAAAAAAAAAAAAAAAAAACAAATTCCACAAGTTTAAAAATAGGTTGGTGGTCCGGCCCCTTCCGCTACGAGAAGCGTCCGGTGTTTCACACTCATCCGGGTGATCACAGTGCACGGCGTGTTGCCATGCTCATCAGTGTGAACACACTTCTGCGCTCAAAATAGCAAGTGTAAGTGCAGAAGAACGTGCAACAGCGATATTCTGCTCGAAAACATACAGTCGCAAAACTTAGACTAACAGTGGCATCAATAGATCACTAACCTAGTATATCGCTAACTAGCAGAGCCGAGTCTTTGCCATACATCAGCGCGACTGCGCCGTACGGTTGCTCTGCGCTCTGGAACCTGGAGTCCAACGTTTCCGACTTCCGTATTGAAATTCTTATTAAAATCACACCGCATAGCGACTGAGAAAAAGAATCTCTTGATATCTTTTTGTGAGCCAGAAACGCAACCCCCGTACCTAATGCTCAAGTTGTCCTATTGTTACGCGGCGTTCGTGACAACTTGGAATCCGGAATTTGTTCTAGCTCGGCATGTCCCATTTCCCACTTTGGCGCGTTCACGCAAACTCAGTCGTCTGAACGTCTCACTGTGCGCTGGAGATAAACTGGAATTAACGGTCTGTTTGCTTAGCGCTTCATTTATTTTTAAAGTGGATGTGATCGGTTTTTATTAACAGTTCACATGATCAAGCAGTTTGAGTTTTTAAAAACAAAACAAAACAAAACAAAAAAAAAACGCACATCTTGCAGGAGGCAAATGAATACATTAATGAGCAAAGCGTCACCCGGTATTCAGCGATTTCGAATCTGGACGCAAACTCGGACGACTGTTTAAAAACCTTACAATCACTTCTTGTTTTACGTTTCATTACGAGCACCGCCATCTCGATGTGACGTCAACTCAGAAGTCTGAAAAACTTTGGGCAGCGATTAGGAGTTCAACTGGATCTTTCCTGCTGGGAATTTGGAAACTTCCCAAGTTCCACTTGGGTCACGGAGGCAGTTATATGCTGCATTCGTGGTGCTTTGTATGTGGTGATTTGCAAGTCATAATGAAGTCATTCGCCACCTCGGCACATTCGAGCGACATGCTAAGAGGGAGAAGGAAAAAAAAAAAAAAAAAAAACATGGATGAAAGGGTATCTTTCGTTTGCTCTGCCAGAAAACTAAAAACGGCCACCTTAATTGCACTTGTACAGCTATAAGTCTACTAGTTAGATTTTACTAACAAACTAAAAAAATGCAACATTTTAAACAGAAATTGCACCACATCAAGAGTGAACATTAACAAGCCTATTAGCTACAGTTAATCGAGTGACACCGGTAATGTTCATGATTACTGTCAAGGTTATTGATGTAACCAAGTTAAATCATCTAAAGTAGAACAGGGGGATTTGAGATCACTTTGTAAACAGTGAACAGGGAAGGAAGTGGTAACTGACAAGACGACCTCAAGTTCACGAGTGGAGACATTTCAAGTTGAAGTGTGTTTTCTGTGCCTTTTACTAGTGACGAATAACGACGGCGACCTCGCCTTGAACGCAGCCCGTGTTCTCCCTGTGACGTCATGGCGGCACACAACTCGTACTTCTCCCCGGAATACCAAGAAAACAGCAACAATCGTGAAATTAGCACCGGAACCAGAGAGCACAGCAGAAATGTCTCAGTATAAAGAGTTGAAGATGTTTCCTGAGGAATTGCTCGGTATGCTGAATGAATAAAAAGCTCCACACTGAATCTAAAGCACTACTGGATTTGATTTCAAAGCTACAAGCGTGTTCACTTCAGAAAGAAAAGGAAGGGAGTAGAATTTTCCAGAAGCCACAGCTATTCTTGTCAACCCCCTAAAAAAAGAAACAACCCTCCCAAATAATAAAAAAATAAATAAAATCTACTCCCAAGCTTAATATTTGCCTTTTGTTTGTTTGGTTTGTTTGTAGCCGCAGTGTCTTTGCTAGCCTGTGCGCGTGAGCAGGAATGCGCTGTGGGTGGATCAGGATCAGGGTGGATCAGGACTTCACTCTGGTTAAACTTTAAACACTTTCCTAGCTAGCTAGAACCTGTAGCTTTGGCGTTTTCCTCATATTATGTTGCCCAGTAATACAGCAATTACGCACAACAACAACAAGTGTTTGGTGTTTCCTCAGACTCTACAGCACACACGCATAGTTAGAAACATAGTAGCAGCTCCAACAGAGCCATGTCCCGCAGTGAGAAGCCGCCTACACACACTAGCAACTTTGTGTCAGTGAAGAAGGAAATGAGTGTATGAAGTTGTCCCGCTGACCTGGTGCAGCGCTGTGAGCCCGTCCACGTTTGCGTAGTTGATGTCCGCTCCCTGTCTCAGCAGCTCAGCTACCTCCTCCCGGTCCCCGGCCGAGCAGGCGGCCATAAACACGGCGCCCTGAGCGAAGCGCACTTTGGCAGACTTCAGAGCCCGACTCCGCATTTCTGCGCCCGTCAGGTCCGTCTCCGAGCCCAGCCACCTCCGCAGCTGATCCTGCCGCCGCTGCTTCGCAGCTTCGGACCTGGAACGGTCAGTGGCCGCCATCTTCCTCCGTCTCTCCCGGCAAATTCAATTTTATTGAGCGCACGGTAGGCGGGAGAGAGGGAGATGTGGACGGCTCCGAGAACACACACACACATTCACACATATATACATATACACACACACACACTCACACACACACACACACACACACACACACCAAGGCCCCGACACTATTGAAGAAATGAGTGTTCCCCCTTCCGGAGACGAGAAAACACTACACACGCTGAAAAAGAAGTTGGTCCGTGCCCTTTAGAATACACTCCAGTGCCCTACATAGGCTGCATAGATAAGCCATTGTGTCCCTGCAGTGTAGGGCGTCTATGAAGGGAGGAGGGACTCATTTGGGATTGCGTAATTTATATACCTATATATACATACAGTACAATGCAAAAGTCAGGCACCCTATTTTTACAGATATTTATTTGATGAATTCTGCATTATTGAGTCAGTACGCTACAAAGACATTTTAGATTTCCAAACATTACTTTTCCAAAAAAAAAAAAAAATGTATTTGAAAAATGTTTGTATGCCAGTAAAGAAATTTCAGGCATAATGAAGACTCAGAGAAGAAGAAGCAGGTGTGACAAAGTCTCCAGAAGAACTGAAGATACTCACAAACTTCCAGCTCACTTCCTTATAAACCCGCACACATTATACCTGGGACTAAAAGAGCAAAGTGACACCACACCAAATATTGACATTGTTTAGTTTATTACTGTTTTCTGCAACGTGTAATATTTTTCTTTTAAGTAGAAAGATTTCATTTAATTAATTTTGAAGTCATTTATATATATATATATATATACCAAAAGTTTGGACACGCCTACTCTTTTTCATAGGTTTTTCTTTATTTTTTTTTGCTTTCTACGTTGTAAAACATTACTGAATACATCAAAACT
>JAQQZR010000012.1:17878212-17900411 GCA_030068235.1 Notoglanidium macrostoma
AAAGAAATTCCACTAATAACCTTTTACGTCAACAACCGCTCAACTAAGTAAAGAGAAACAACAGTCCATCATTATCCTGTCTCTTTTAAAGTCATAAAAATAAAGACAAAAATTGAATTAGAAGGCGTGTTCAAACTTTTGACTGGTAGTGTATACAAAGACCAAAACCCAAAACAGTAAAAAAAAAATTCACTATTCATTCAGTGGCGATGGTGTAGCATATAATATATATTCATTTAAAAACTTTAAAGTAAAATGGTTTAGTATTAAATTCACTGATATAGCTTTGATGCCATTAATCGTGTATAATATATAACAAGACTCCATCAACTCCCTATATATTTGTATACTGTTTCCGGTATACTACAGTACAACTGTTTTATTATTAATTTCTGTTTAATTTATAATAAATTTTTATTACCTTCTAGCACAAAGAGTGACACAACAATCCTACTGTACTAAAAAGTAAACCAAGAGTATCATCTATTTGGCATAAAATGAACAGAAGCAGAAGAGCTATACATTATATACAATACATGCTACATTACATTGCATTGAAGTGACACATGGTCATAACCCATCCACATCCAATCATTACTTAGACAAGAAACAGAACATCCTCCATCATACTCTCTTGATATAAAACTCAACACATTACCTTTAAACCCTTATTAAAAGTGCAATAGTCAATTGTTTACTTTTCTGACTCGTACAAATGACCTGGAAAATATGTAGAACCTGATCTCAAAAACAATAGTTTAAGCAATGTGTACATCACAAGCGTACTGAGTGCCTAAGAAAACCTGTTTGGAAATCTGACTTCCAGTTATACTTGTTTGTGTTTGGACGTGCCTCCTGTCAGTCATTCTGATAGACACTACGGCTAATACACGGCCAGATTCGATCTTGGGGTGGGGCTTCATGAACATGGGTGGGAATGAAAAAAATATTCTCCAAACATCAAACACACCTACCAAACCATTACATTTTACCTACTGCACCTTTAAGGGAACCTGCATTTTGTCATCCCAAATAGGTGGGTCTACACTGAACACCTTTCATAATGAAATAATTGTGCTTATCCCAGAGGCTCATATCTACACACACTCTCTCTCTCTCTCTCTCTCTCTCTCTCTCTGTTATTATAAGATTCTCACTGGCACATGCCCACAACCTTTCTCTGGTCTCTTACCTAAACAAAGATACCTGTAACGCTGAACGTGTAACACACTGTATATCCGGTTTGTCCACTCAAAAATGAATGTATCAAAATGACTGATTTCAAGCCTACTGTATGTGTGAAACTGTGTATGCCTGTCTCATACCACACAGTCTTTCTTAAAAACAGGAAATGTAAATACTGCCCGGTTTTCCTCAGATCTGAAACTTAGTTGAGGCAGGGTGGTGGCATGTCCGAGTATGACTAATATGTACTTGTATATATTAATATACAGTATACGACCAACATTTTGTGCACAAATGACTATCGCACCTATATGTGCTTTTTGCACATCCCATTCCAGATGTTTTCCCCTCTTTGCTCCACTTTTCTGGGAAGGCTTTGCACTAGATTTTGGAGTGTGGCTGTCGGGATTTGTGTTCCTTCACTAGAGCGTTAGAGAGGTCAGGTACTGATAAAGAGGTCTGGGGTGCAGTCAGTGTTCCAGTTTGTCCCAAAGGTGTTCAGGTCAGGGTTTCAAGGCACCAACCAACCTTGGCAAACCATGTCTTCATGGAGCTCGCTTTGTGCACAGGGGCATTGTCATGCTGGAACAGGTTTGGGCCTTTTAGATCTAAAGGGAAAGATAACACTACAGCATTCTATAAAATTGTGTGCTTCTAACTTTGTGTCAACAGTTTGGGGAAGAAGCACACATGGGTGTGATGGTCAGGTGTCCACGTACTCCGCATATTTCATGATGTATATGGTAAAAAGATATGGTGGATATTAGAAATAACAAAGAATTAGAATTGTTTAATTTATTTTACAGTTACTCTCTTTCTCTTCACCAGCATCTGCTCGACTGCAATAGAGTCTGCTTTCTACCAGACCTCTCAGCTCGTTCTACATTACCCGTCAGTTAGACACCTGCAAATGGCAATACCTTACAAATAATCCTTTATATTATAACTGAAAACTGCAATTGTAATTTAACATAATTTGAACATTCATTTTATAATTATTACAATCGCTATTTCTATTTTTCTGATTTTTGTCATGATATTTATGTGATTATGGGACAAAATATACCGGGTGGTGATCGATGTGCCTGGGCACACCACCAATGTTTCATTTTCTTGTTGGAAAAATTGATGGACTGCTCATCCACCTTAATCTGACATGAATTTCCTGCCTATTATCTATTCACGTCTTGCAAAGAGCTCGTAACATCAGCCAGAGGCAAAATCATCAGAGACGGGAATACTCCAGCATACAAGTTCAGGCAACGAGAGAAAAAACAAACTAAGGGCAGTTAATGAGGTGATGGGAATGCTCCTGAATACATCTTCAGACTGATCACAATAAAGAGTTCAGGTTGAGGAATGTGTTTTCTGACTGAAGCTGTGCAGTCACGTCCAGGTAAGAAGCACACAAACTTTGAAGCCTATTTTGAAACGTTCATCAAAATATAACCTTCAGTTTCATCGATGTAATTCAAAAGCACGGTATGGGAAGAAATCTTCCTTTAACATCATTCCAGTCAACTTGTTATTTCCTATTGTAATTTCCCGGGGTTCAAACACCATTTGTGTGAAGGCCAATGCCAATGCTGGATTCTGCACGGTATATTCTAGAAAACAAAATAAGCCTGTAGAAATCTCTGAAAGTGAAACAAAAAAAAAAAAACCAAGAACAGGAAAAAAAATTCCTTATGGCATTCAGTTACAGAACGGGGAATCACATAAAAGCCGTAGAGGATCCAGTTCTGTTTATCTTGATGAGTTAATTAAATAAATAACCGACATCCTCCTTAAACACCCTTTTAAGATATTTATGATACTTTCCTTGTTAAGAAACTTTTTTTTTTCACATCTCTTGCATCAAGAACGATGGAATTATGAATCCTCTCAGAATGCCTGGGGGTCACATGACTGTAAAAGTGCATTATGAGATGGCGTGATCCTCCTTTTGATTGTTTTGTGGAATCGAGGCGACATTAGCGGACCCCACGGGACGCATAGTCAAGCCATCATCCATGTCTTCATGGATAGGTGGAGAAGAGGGAGCTGTGGTTCGGGGAGACCCAGCGCCGAAGGAGCCGTGTAGATTCAGGTTAAGGCAGAAGAGGCCTGGCAGGAGCTGGCGCTGGTACTGCTCCAAATGCTGGATAGCATCCAGCACGGACGTGCTGCGTCTACACACCCAGCCTGGCAGCAGATTGGCAGCGCTGAAACTTGCAGGCGCAGACTGAGCATGCCTCAACTCTGACTGATAAGACAATCTAAGACAGAGAGAGAGAGCATAGTTCGGCATAATAAAGTAATTACTGTTGTACAATTTAAATCTAAAACAATAGTTAATGTGTACACTATATACACATGTCCACACACAAATACTTTACTGTGAGGAAAGTTGAATAACATGCTAGAGAGAGAGTGACCAGGATGTCCTGGACAGAGGTGTCCAAAGTTCGGGTCCAGTGCCAAATGTGACCTGTGGACAGATGCTAACTGGTTTCTCTGTTAGAAGGTACGATAAGTGGCCAGCTGGTGAACGTGTTGCAATTTTTCCTTTCACTTGACAGTGGCAGCAGTTTGTATTAATACAGTCAGCCAAAATGCCTTTTTTTCTCTGACAATTAATTTACAGAATGATATTTAATCAAGGCAACGGACAGAAAGCATGATGTTAACAATGAGACGGGGCGATTTCAAAAGAGTTGGAAAACCACGAAGCATGGAAAATCCATCCATCCATCATCCAAAAATCCATCCATCCATACAAGCTTATCTATTGCAGGTAGCGGAGAAGCTGGAGTCAATGCGAGGTCCACCCTGGGCAGGACCTCGATCTATCACAAGTCTGACACAGAGACGAACAAGCATTCACACCTATGGGCAATTTAGAGTAGCCAGTTGGCCTAATCTGCATATCTTTGGACAGTAGGAGGAAACCGGAGCACCTGGATGAAACCCACACAGGCACGGGGAGAACACGCTAACCCAGAACCCTCTTGCTGTGAGGCGACAGTGCTAACCACTGCACCACCATGACACCTGCATGGAAAACCTTTCATACATTTCTGAAAGAGCCCTTAACCACCTTGGATTTGCAACCAAGTATTAAAAAACACCTCAAATTAAATCTAGGCTTAAGTTCACTAACCTCTGTGGAGTAAAGGCTATAAAGGATGCTTTCTATTTCGATGTGGAAATTACTGGGAATTTCACATTCCAATCGCGCTAATTTTGAATGGAGTGCCATTAAAGACAATAATAAGCTCACTGGTTATCCGGATATTAAGTGATATTAAGCCTTACCCTGTAGGCTGAGAACAATGGGCCCAGGACACAGCCTTGGGGTACACCTATCAGCTGGCATGCTTATTTTGAGGTTAGTAAGAAAGAAAGCCTTGATTCCAGTTGCACTAAGCAAGACCAAGAGCAATCATTTCTGTCCTCAGCTTATAAATAAACACCAAGCTATAATCAGAAAAGCATATCTAGGCTAACTATTCTTTTTGTGCAGGTGAATTCAGGCCGTATGCAGTGCAACCGGTATGACATCATGAGCGATATGCGAATTACAGTGGAAGATATTTGTTAGGGATGTACACCATTACAAAACATTTCACAAATATGGCTGAGTGAGACCAAGACAGGCGATTTTATCAGTGCACACCATGAATGATGTGCAGTGTCTCTGTGCTTTGGTGAAGCGTTTTTTTTTTTGGTTTTTTTTATCCTTGTGTTAGTCTATGTGTGGTTTCTCACCGTGCCACCAGCTGTTGGGACACATTCCTCCTGGCATGGATTAGAACATGATTCAATAGCTTGACAGTCTGATCTTTAACCCAGCCCACATCCTCCTGGACATCAGGGAGCCACTCCAACAACCTGACAAAGAGTCATCATGAATACTCAGAACCAGCATGCTAGAATCAATAAGCAATGACGCAATTATAAAAGAATGCAGAATGATGAGTTACATGAATATTTAACAAAGTTCTGCAACCCTTTATAAGTCTAAAGAGCCCTGGAAACATCTTTAATGAGAATTACACAGTTCCTGGAGGATTTCCTGTTTAGCATTCCCACCACACTGCAGGAAGAGACACCATTCTGTAAAAGTGGTCTGTCAAATCAGCTCCACGGGGCACTTACACCATCACTAAATTGACCGCAGATAAACACATCATACACACCATGACCAAAGAATTTAAATTCCTTCATTCTAACACTCCGCTATTAGTTCTCGAGCCAAGTAAAGGTTCTTACTCTGGAGCACACTTGAGGTCGAGGAAAACGTTCCTGATCTTTAGAAATGGTTCCTGAAACGTTTTCTGCCGTAAAAGCGCACCTCTTTCTCAATTAAGCACAATCACTCATTACTTATGACCTCAGACATGTTGTTACGGATGTATTCTCGCCTCACACCCAGCGTTCCTGGAATCGACTCTAGGATTCATGGTGACCCTGACCACGATAAAGCACTACAGATAAATGAATGAATGCATGAATGTATGACTCCCTCATAATTCCAAGGACATGATCAACTGTGCCTTTATGAGTCACCTGATACTCAGTGACAGAGCTGACTCCAGAGGCAGTGTGCATGGCACCAAGATGGCCGACAGCATCCTGACTGGTAGCATGTTGCTTAGAGACTGCAAAGGACTTCGTCTTTCTTCACAGGCTTCCATGAGAGCTGTTGAAAAAGATCGACGTATTATCATTCATCTTTCTGAAATTTTGATTGCATGCAGTTCCAAGAGTACAGTGCCGTGTCTTTCCATACCCCTATGCAGCTGTGGAGGCAAGTGCTCAAATATATGTTCCTCTACACTGGAATGAGTGCCAGGCATCCTTTCTGTTTCTCTTCTATGCCTCTGATCATCCTCATCCTCATTCTCATTCTCGGAGTCTTCCTCAACCCTCACACCACCGTTGCTCAGCGGGTGCTGAGGTCGCTGGAACTGTAACAGGCCTGAGAAATTCATGTCAGAGACCTGTTAGTGCGAAGGCATTTTCTCCTTGTGCATACAATACGAAGATGACCACTAGAGGGCACTGCAACACTTAGCTCTTCACAGGATCATATTGGCTCATATGGCTCTTATTCATGACAGTTATTTCATTTAATCCCATCCACAATATTTTATAGTCTAGAGTGCAAAATATAGACGTTACTCGATGTGACTAATAGGCCACTTTAATAGGAACACCTGTATCAAAACTCGATGTGATGTTTTGGTGTTGCAGCCCATTCACCTCAAGGTTTCTCATAACCTTATAACCATTCTTATGATCTCTAGAAAAAAAAACAAACAGAGATTAGCAGTTTCTGAAATTCTCAAACCAGCCTTTCCTGCTTTTAAGATCACCGAGATAACAGTTCCCCCCATTCTTATGTTCACAGGGTAGTGGTAGCTCAGTGGTTAAGACATTGGCCTAGTGCTCAGAAGGTCACGAGTTCAAACCCCAGCACTGCCAAGCTATTGCTAACGGGCTCTTGAACAAGGCCCTTAACCCTCAACTGTATAAATGAGATATGTAAGTTGACTCTGGATAAAGGTGTCTGCCAAATAACGTACATATTTAATGTGAACGTTAACCGAAACTCTTACCTGTTTATCAGGTGTTCCTATTAAAGTGGCCAGTGAATGTACATGATAAACATTTATACCGTTTTTCTTTAGGAAATGCAATGCATCTTTGTATCCTTGCCGGCACATTGTCTCCAGCACCTGACGGAAGAAAAAAACCCAACAGAATTGAACAGATGAAGCATGTGCGCAGTTTCAGAACAGTTTTCCGTGTGTAAATGGAGCATCGGTATTAAAGCTGTGTGCGTGTTTGTTTATTTACCTGTGGATCCGGAGGGAACAGTGCTCTGGAGACTCTATACAGGTTGGAGAGTGTGAATTGTATAGAGGTGTTGGTAAATCTGAGTTCGTGCAGGTTGGTGGAGCTGTAGTCTCGGGGGCAGATATCACTCTCTCCTGAGAACGGAGATACGGTTATGGTGTTCTTCAGCTCGTACTGAGGCAAATTATCAGTGATCCCTCCATCCACATAACGCTGGAGAGACATCGAGACAGAGTTTCCCCAACAGCTCTTACACACCTCCCCAAAAATCACACACAACACAAATTCCCAGGCCTTATTTCTGTTTTTTAAAATTCCAAAGTTTACATTAGGAGTTTCCCTTCACGTCCTAGGATGGACCGAGGTCATGCGATAATCTATTTCTAGGTACAACAAAAACATGCAAAAAAAAAGCAAAAAGAAACAAAACAAATAGCAGCAATATGGCCTTTGTGATACTTGGCAGTTCATGTACACACACTCACAACACCGAAATACTTCTGGCACAGTTCTGACACACACGCACGCTCATGCACACACCATGCTTCACTCAAAAGCACACGTGACAGCACGAGATGTCACTTTTTTCCCATAAGCTATAAACACAACCCATGGATATAAGAACAACAGAAATGTCTATTTTCAGTGCACACGGTTACAAAATCAAAACATTTGCTCCCTCGTGTGAAAGTCGTCCCACATCCAGTGACTCACTGCTCTGGGACTCACATGCAGTGCAATCCTGTATCATGAGCTTTGTGTGCTGAAGGTTTATAAAAGAGATCAAGTCCAGCCTGAATGAAATGCATATTCTTTATAATTAATCAGTGGCGTAAGATTGATCTCTTTTAGTTGAAACTTTCTATCTTTCCTTCGCATGTTGCTGTATTTTCCCTTTGGTTAATGGTTTCCTACCCACAATGCCGTTCGACTACCTTCTCATAGTGGTTGCTTCATCTCTACCTAGCAGAGCGATGCAGCAGTGCTTTACATATCCCACTAACATATCTAACATACAGTATCTTTCACACTTCTCGTTAACAAAATGTGAAGAAGACATGGCGTACTCACCACTCCCTGTAGGCTGGGAGGTATAAGGCCACAGTAGACGGGAATAAAGGCGCTGCACACACACGCCTGCTCAAACACACAGACGCACACAAACTGTAAAGCTCTCTGCTTTATAATATAGCATGTATTTTCCATTCGTTCAGCTCCCAGTTAGGATCTTAAAATAAGTCCTGGTTTGTCTTCAGCCGAATGATAACGTGAAGAAGAGTCCAAGTGCTCAAGCAATTAGGATTAAGAATGAAAAGACCAACTTCGTGTCATTTTAGTTCAGGTTTTGGAACGATGCTGCTTTTTCTGTTCAGACCACCATTTTAGTGGAGCGATAGTGTTCCGTCCACAAACATTAAATTGTAAATAAAAACACCGCTATGAAAGTATCTAACCCATACCTCTTTTTTGATCTGCAGTTATCAACTATTAAAATAATGTGAAGATGTTTGCGTCTGAAGGTGTTGAGCTCTTCTGGTCATATTATTCGTATCGATAGCGCGATCCAAGGGTTGCCATGGAAACTGAAGGTGTCGTACTTTTTTCACATTTCCTTCCCCTGACACTTTAAAGTTACATATGCATTTGGCCAACTGCTCTAAAAGCTCATTTTCCTACTTTTCAGCCCACTGTAACATGGTAACATGGACTTTATACAGTACGTTTACGTTTGATCTCAATAATGTCATGGCATGTCAAGCTTCTGTATCTAACGTGCGCGATTCTTACTTGCACCAGTTCCTCGTTGCTGTTAAAGTGAGACACCAGCACGTTCTCTCCGTCTGAGACGCGGGTGAGAGAGATGCCCAGTCGGCCCGTGGCCTTGGTGTACGCATCGCACGGCAGAATCCCACCGATCATGCTCCGCATTATCTTCACTAGGTTAAAGGAAGGGTGCATTGGACCCAGAAACCGCTTCCTCGCCTCCTTCGCAACATTGATGATCCTGGCACCTGCCTCTCCTGGAAAACAGTGAAAGAGTGCAAATGCACTGTTGAGTTAAGAACGGAAGTGTACACGGTGCACATGCTAAGCTTTTTATACGCATGCAGCATGGCAGTGGAGAGAACTAGGCAAGATATTCTCACCTACATGATTGGTTTTAGGGAATCAATCTACACTATTGCTCTGCACACTCTGCTTTTTATCATGCTAATTATGAAGTCTTCGTGACTTGGATATGGTGTACAACATCCTAATTTCTGAAAGAACAATACTCCCTATTTTCTTTTTCTGTTCCATCCTAGAGACTTTAAAAAGTTCACAACGCAGCATACAAAAACCTAATCTACGCTATGATCTTAGAGTAAAGGGGTTCCTCTGGGCTTTGAAGGCTTTCTCTGAAAGGATAACCTTTTGCGAGGTTCCACATAGAAGCTTCAAGCATCCTGACAAGCTGGAGAACTCTCACAGGTTCTAGACTTGACCTAGAGATCTAGTAGATTCATAAACTAGGAGATCATACTTGGGGGCTAGCTTCAGAAGAAAAAAAGACATAATATGCTCTGTAATTAACATGTCATTAACACGTCATACTGCACTGACGCTTTCATATTTACTCAGAGGACTCGTGTATTTACAGACATATGCACATTATGAACTATATCTATCTATTTATCTACATATATATATATATATATATATATATACATACAGAGTCAGCCAAAAAATGTTCCCATACTTCAGAAACCCCTCTATACATAAATGTCTGGAAGCTAATGGTCGCCACTTTGAGCACCTCTTGTAATTGTAGAGGCCAAAGGGAACTTGTATTAATCTCGTGATGTCTGAGTAAATTTAGTATTAAAATGTTTATACAAATTTCTCTTTTCCTGAAGTGTGGATACATTTTTTGGCTGCCTCTGTATATATTTACTGTGCAAAAGTCTTGAGCCACCCTATCGTTAATAGTAAAGATGACTTCGAAAATAATGCCATTAAATCTTTCTACATAAAAAAAAATACTACAACTTGCAGAAACAGTAATAAAGTAAACAAAGACAATATTTGGTGCGACAAGCAAATATCTTTTGCTTTTCTTTCTTAAATAGTAATAGTAATAGTTGCTTTCTTTACTGGCATACAAACATTTTTTAAATGCAGATTATTATTTGGAAAACTAATGTTTGGAAATCTAAAATGTTTTTGTGACAAAATTTATAATTATACAGATATATTTGTATTTTTATATGTAATATTGTATTTATTTATAAAGAAATTTGTACAAAAAAAAAAGGGTGGCTCAAGACTTTTGCACAGTACTGTATATATATATATATATATATATTACTGAACATGTTATATATATATATATTTTATATACACATCCACACACACATATATATATATACACATACATGTTCATTACTCTGAATAGTCTTCTGTCTCACTATCTATCTATCTATCTATCTATCTATCAGTCTGTCTATCCTATCTATCTATCTATCTATCTATCTATCTATCTATCTATCTATCTATCTATATTGGTCTGTCTATTTCTCTCTCTCTAGCTAGCTATCTATCTATTGGTCTGTCTATCTCTCTCTCTCTATTTTTCTGTCTGTCTATCTATCCATCTATCTATCTATTGGTCTGTCTATCTATCTATCTATCTATCTATTTATCTATCTGTCTGTCTATCTATCTATCTCTGTCTCTATCCATCTAAGTCTCTCTCTCTCTCTAGCTCTCCATCTCTCCATCCCTCTTTAAAGATTATTGCACAGGTTCTCAGCCCTGGTCCTGGTCCTTTGCATCTCTGAGCTCTGCTCTCCCCTTTAGCTGATGAGCTGTTTGACTGATATTTGCAGGACAGAGGGAGTCAGTGCAGACCCAGGGATGGGAACCTGTGCGTTAGGGAATGCTCTTAGCCAGGTCAGAGTAAATAAGAGATCAGGATGCTGTTACCCAGACAAGCCCCGCTGACCAGCGCTGTGGCAGTGAGCGCCCCTGCAGAGGCTCCGTAGACGTGCTGGGCATGCTCAGTGAGGAAAGGCGCGTGCTGCTGCAGACAGCTCGCCACTCCAATGTGGTAAATCCCGAGAAAGCCACAACCTGCGAATGAAATATTCCAGGGCGAGTCCAGCGGAAACATGATGCACAGGATGTTGAGAGGTCAGACAGAAGTCAGTACAAAGCTAGTGCTACATTGAAAAACAACATGACCTGCCGCTTCCTATAACAACAACGCTGTTGTGTTGACAGTCAGAAAGGGCTGTGCGCGCGCTCAGGTTTCCGCCTTTCTCCACAAATACAGATACACCTACCGAGCTAACCTTAAAGTAAGTTAAAGAGGTTTCAGACTTCCTTCTCTTCGAACTGTTCACCTTCGTGGTCAGTGTGTATTTAAGGACATTAGCATAAAGTAGCCGGTTTAATAACGCATCAGTGCGCTTGTGCCATCTCCGTCATAAGTGTCCGTTTAGATCTGTGGGCGGTTCCGCTTCCATATTGACCAATTAGCTGTTTGGAGTCGATTCCGCCTCGACCAATCAGAGATCAGGAACAGAGACCCTCCCGAGCTGTCAATCCAAAAGCCTTTCCAAGAATGAAGTCGTGACGCACGACGTCGTTATGTTGTAGCGACAAAGAACGTTGACCAAAAGAATAGTAAACACTGTGATCTGGACACTGAGACAACATTCACTCACTGTTTGTGCTTATAAAGTTGTGCTTGTATAATGTGCTTATATAATTTGTTTAGTTTTGTATGTGTAATCAGATGTGGTATTAGTGAAGAGGAATGCAGGAGTGTCTCTTTGATAAATAATATTATCTCTGCAAAAATTATTTACACATTAATGTCAAATAGGTTCTGTACAACCTTTAATGTTGATGAAAATATAAAATAAAACAGGTATGAGCATGGATCATGTTAGTATTAGCATGAAATATATATTTTTTCCTTCTCTTATTTTCCTTTTAAAATACTTTATAATACTCTGGGGTGAACAAAGTACTGAGAAATTATATTTAGGTCAGGGGTTCCAAAACTTTTTATCCAAATGGACATCATGAATTTTCTATGACGCCAATCGTTGACCACCTCACAATTCCAGGTTAACTGTACAATAACATTTAAATATTTATTAATGTCAGTAACATACATATGTGTAACATTGATTTTCTATACTGCTGATCAATTGCAGAAGCTGGAGCCAATCCCAGCTGACTTTGGGTGAGAGGCGGGGTACACCTTGGAAGGGTCGCCAATCTATCACAGGGCTAATACAGAGACGAACAACCATTCACACTCACATTCACACCTATGGGCAATTTAGAGCAGCCCGTTGACCTAATCTGCATGTCTTTGGGCCGTGGGAGGAAACCGGAGCACCCAGAGGAAGCCCACACAGACACGGGGAGAACATGCTCACAGAAAGACCCTAAGTCTAAGCAGCCTGGTTTATCCTCAACACAAGATTTTGCATGTGCATGTAGAAGTATCATGAACAGATCTAGAAGTATTGTTCATACACTAACTGTGTACCTTATGTACATCCTGTCAGGTTTCCAAGTAGAACAGTAATGCACGCCGATGTTAAACACACTGACTTTCCGCTATCGTATTGATTGCCGACAGGAGACCTTACATTTAAAAGTATTTACTAATCTAGGAAATCCAGAAGACCAGTATGCAAAACTGGCCTTTCGGTAGGTTTGAAGGCTTCATGAGAGGTTTTTGAAAATTAAAAATGGAATAGAAAAAACAGTTAGCGTTGGTACTCATGTATTGCAATTACATGAATACAAATGTAATTTGTAAACTAATTCTATGAAACATTGTATTTGTATGACCCCATTTGTAAATCACACAACCGCACATGATGTCATGACCCCTAGTTTTGGAACCCTTGACTTAATTGAAAGTATAGATACTGTTTCACAATCTTAATTCAACTTGGAAGTTCAGCTTAAATAAATAGATAAAAGAATAAGTAAGTCAGTAAATAAATAAATACTCAAGCAAAAGTGAAAAAAATATGCTACTTTTAAGTATTAAAAAGTTAATGTTCTATAACTGATGAAATTAAGGTAATATATGTACCAAAATAAGGTAATATGTACCATTAGTTAGAATCTAACTTGCTGCCTAGCCTATTATGTAAGCTACTGGCTAATCAATGCTAGTCTAACCTGCCAAAACAGATTAATGTAGTCAAATATTGTCAGTCAGTGCCAGCAAATGAGCAAAACACACCTTAACCTGGCTTGATGAGAGAAGAAGAGACCTTTGAGATTTGTCTAATTAAAAATTTGAGGAGTAAAAAGTATTTTTTTTTCTTGCAAATGTAATTAAGAATACAAGTATTTGAATTCAGTAATGCTCGAATAAAGTACAAACACACTAAAATAATACTTAAATGTAGTAACAAAGTACAATTACTCAAGTTGTTTTCAATTTCATTATCAAGTTGTGTTTATGAGTTAGATTTTAAATTACATGGTACTTTGCACCGTTATAAAACACGCTCATAGGGCCTAATTCACAAGTGGTGATTGTCACATTCCTAAAATGGGTCTTTGCATTGCACATTGCAAAACAATGTTTATTTTTTTCATCAAGTATTTGGAAAAGCTTATTGTGTGTTTAGTAGAAATTTCCCCTGGGTAATTTGCTGACTGCCTCTTGGGAAATTTGAGAAGTCCTGCTTTAGGTGTAAATGGATAGGTCTTTTATTTGTTATTTAGCATGTAATGGGTTTTATATGAGCTAATATTATCCCAGAAGCTAAAAAAGAACATTTATGGATTATAGTCATTCAGTGCACATGTCATGACACTTAATGTTTTGGAATAATGGTGCTATAACTGAGCTTGGTGTGTTGACAACTGAGTTATGGATTTCAGCTTGCACTATTTCTGTATCCTGCTAATAGAAAAGTACACTCTGTTATACATTTCCACACTCAAATGTGCTCTTCTAGGAATGTGTTGTGAACATTTTGTCGAAAAAAGCTATTCGTTTTCCTTTGGCCTCCTTCTTGGACAGTATGCCTGATAGTGCCTCCTGGAAGAGGCTTTACCAAGTACCTTGTAGGGTCAATCACAGGGCAGTAATAGAATAGTGAAAGGACATTTCAGCTCTTTTATTTAAAATTACATTTGAAAAGAAAAAAACCCCAACTAATTTCTCAAATACCCTGTGAAATATGTGAATTGCATGCCTGCTTCAAAAATAAAATTGTTCAGATTCTTATGTGGTGATAGTCTCATCCTGTGCTTTTTATTCTCTTCCCCATGGGACGAACACAATGATAAATGTTCCTAGTCTCAGGGGCAGGGAGAATCCCGAAATAAAACAGCTTGAGCAAAGAAACAGAACAAACAATAACACCACATGTCCAGGCAAGCAGGAAATAATGAAAAAAAGTACAACATCATGTTGTTTCTGATCTGGATGGTTCTGCATTTTCTGATTTCAGTCTATTTATCCATTATTGAAGACTTCCATAACATACACACACTAGTGTGTGATTTATCACTCATAATACCAGCCAGGCCTTAATCTGTATTATTATTACTGGACTTCTCCGCTCTCTCTCCCTCTCTCTCACTCTCTCTCTCTCTCTGTCACTCTCTCACTCTCTATCTCTACCTCTCTGTCACTCTCTCCCTCTCTCTCTCTCCCTCTCTCTCTTTCTCTCTCTTTCCACTTATATTGTATATTGTATTTTGCTTACTGTATTCTTATTGTAATTATTTGATTCTATATTGATCATATGATCATTTGTTGAAGCTCCTGTATTTTTCTTTTAGATTTTCTCCCATTTCCCCCCCATTGCTTATTCACACCCATCTGACAGATATCACACATTTGGAGGAAAGATCTATCTGCCTTTTTCTGCATCCAGTCAAGGACAAAAGTTTACATGCCCCTAAGCTAAAGATATTCAATCACATCTGCACACATTTCATGCTACTATACATTTCTTTTGGCAATTCAATTAAAGCATTTACTTTTTTCACATTGGAGGTCATTTTAAAACAATTGGTTATAGACAGATTTATTTTGGCTTTATTTCACTATATTAGAATTCTAGTGGTTCAAAAGTTTACATACAAGTTGACTGTTTCTTTAAATAGTCTGAAAGATTACAGAAATTGATGTAATGACTTTTAGAAGCTTCTGATTGGTAAAAATTAGGAGTTGATTTGGAGTGCACCTGTGGTTGTATTTAGATTCAGTCCCATTCTGCCCTTGATACCTTTCGAAAATCCGCACAACTCAGTCGAGACCTCAGAAAAACAATGCGGACCACTGATTTGTCCTTAGGAGCAATTTAGAAACAAGTGATGTTATCACTTCGGTTCCTGTACAAACATTTGCATACAAATAGGAAAATCTTTTAGACCACACAGTTGATGCGTCTTTCAGGAAGGTTCCACAAATTAACTCCCATGGATGAACAAACTTTGGGCTGAAGGGTTCAACTATAGACAGCAATAAAGGATGTGTGAAACAGGTGGAAGCATCAGGTTCCAAAGTACATCCAGCATTAAGAGAGTGCTACATCACCATGGTCTGAGATTTTGTCACGCTAGGAAGACGCCCTTACTCCAAAACCAGCATGACAAAAGGCAGACCGAAGTTTGCAGATGATCACCAGCCCTTTGGAGAAGTGTGTTCTGGTCAGATAAAACAAAATTTGAACTGTTTTGTCATATTTTGCCAGGTTAAGGAGCTGGGTTAGTGGTGAGAAGGTTGAGGGTTCAAGCCCTAGCACTGCCAAGCTGCCAGCATTGGGCCCGGGGTGCCGCACCATGCCAGACTCTGTGCCCTTACCCCAACTTCCTGACACAGTTATGTGAAGAAAATAATTTCACTGTGCTGTAATGTATACGTGACAAATAATAATCATAACGATCAGTGGTATGTATGAAGGAAAGACTTCTAATCTGAAGAACACTATCCCAACTGTGAAGCATGAGGTGGTGGCATCATGTTGTGCTCAAAAAAGGGAACTGGTGCACTTCAGAAAATAGCATCAACAGAAGGAAATATTGAAATGCTGAAGCAACACCTGAAAACATCAATAAGGAAGTTAAAACCCTGGTCACAACTGGGTCTTTCAGCAGGACAATGACTCTGAGCATACCTCCGTTGTAACAAAACGGCTTAATGACCATTTAGTGACCATTTAATTCTACACATCCCTGACATGAATCTCACAGAAAATATCTTTGTGGACTGAAGTAGAACAAGTGAGCTGTGTCTTTAAGAGCTCGTGCCCCGCCTCGTCCTTAAAGTTCCGCGCGTGAAAATATGAATATGTTGGGAAAAAGTGCTTTGACAAGGAAGTTAGCTGGATATGTGGGATTTTACTCGAACCCCAAACACACACACGCTCACACATACTCAGGCATTTCAGTGAGAACATGTTTACATTTTTGACCACCGAAGTGTTGGTATTTAGTCCTAAATCCACCGCGACATTGTGTTTTGACAGGTTATTTACAGCTAGCAGGCTAACGCGGCAAGCTAAAAACCTTCCTAGCAAGACAGATGACTAGCACTTACTTGACCTACTCAAGGCTCGAGGCGAGGTAAACTCAGGCTGTTTATTTTATACACGAAAAATAAACTAATAAACATTGAGCTTTCCTGTCCTCCATACTCTGTAACTGTAAAGTTATATACTGTTAATGTCACAATAAGGGCTCAGGACCTGGTTTTACATTTCACTGCTTTTCAGTAAGCCAAGACTGAGTGGAGAAACATCTGTTATTATATCAGGCTTTTTCAATTTACGCCTTCCATCTCTTGACAGGCATGGGCTTGCCTGGACTAGGATATCTCAGCATGGGCCAGTTTGGTGATGTTGTTCAGTCTCAGTCGTGGCGCAGGAGAAGGAGACGAGGTGTCACGTTTAGGTTCTGACACTCCCAGGTTGACATTACTGCTCATTTGCTTTTCAATCCGGTTGAAAGAGAGATGGAGTGGGCGCAGGCATCCATAGGAGACAGCAGGGCACGAGATGAAGAAAGACGGGATCGTACGAAGACCATGGGTGTAAAAGAAGCGCTGGGAGCGAACGGGGATCATGGAGAGCCCGGGACAGCATCACATCTGGATCAACGATCTTCAGAAGGTGTGGACGAACTGGAACGCAATCCTGAAGGAGCAGAGTCAATGCCAGGCTTTCTTCAAAGAGCTGGAAATGGAGAAGCTTTCCATGCCTTCCCATCCCTCTCTTGTAGCTCGTCTTCATCCTCCTGCCCTTCTCCTTCTGCTCTCCTCTCTACTTTGTCTCTCTCCTCCTCATCTTCGCAGCCCTCTCTCGCTCCCTCTCTCGCACCCTCACTGAACTTGGATGCGGTGTTGGTGGATGTGAGACTGGTGTTGGACGTGTATCAGCGTGGAGGCGCGGTGATGCCCGCTCTGTGGGAGAGCGCTCCAGAGCGGATGGAGCGGGTACAGTATGTCCGACTGGGCTCTGAGGACGAGGAAGCACTGGAAATTGCTATCAGCGTTCTCCCTCATCTCACTCAGCTGCGCTCATTAGCTATTCGAGGTACACACACACACACACACACCCCAAGTGATGTTTATGGGTGATATGGCAAAAAATGTCGCGTCACTTGAGGACGTTGAGATTCCACATAAAGTAGAAGCACCACATTTTAATAATACCTTTTATTAAATGTTAAATTAGTTGTTTAACAGAGAAAGTGGAACTTTAAACATTTGGTACAAAATTAATTATAGCATCCAATCCCTACTTAAAATACTTGGGAATGTAATGTGATGTATTCTGCGCTTCATAACTGCAAGATGAAAATCGTATCCTAAACTCCACCCTCTCGTTCTCGCTCTCCTAGGCCACCGCTTCTACGATGCCCGAGGGGAACCCGTCCCTGGCCTACTGACCTCTCTCCCTCTTTCGTTTTCCTGTTTTTCCCTTCTGGTTCACCTGGACCTCTCCTTCAATCGCCTCTCGTGTGTCCCGGCCTGCCTGCTCTCTCTCTGCCACCTCGCCGAGCTCCTGCTCTGCCATAACCTCCTGATCATCCTGCCTGGAGAAGTGGCTGGCCTGGTGGCTCTGCGTCGTCTCAGCATTCTGGGAAATAAACTACAGACTCTTCCTTCACAGCTCGGTCTTTTACAACGGCTACAGGACCTGGATGTGTCCTTTAACCAGCTGGAGAGTCTGCCCGATGAGCTGGGCCTGCTGAAAAACCTACACACGCTGGAGCTCTCGTCCAACAGGCTCAGAGAGCTGCCCGAGACGTTAGGTGAGAGATAGTACTGCGACGTGTGCGTAGAATCGGATAAAGATGTATGAACCCAGAACTGCAAGCTAATTTTATTTCATCAGCTTTGAAATACAAAAATGTAACCTGGTATGACGTACTATTCACAATTCATCAGATAATTAAGTTGTAAACTTGTATGAAATGTTCAGGAATGTCCTGCTGTCAAATCATTTGTTTCTTTTTTTTTTTTTTTTTAAAGAGTTTTGACGCACTACATGTTGCATTCAAATGGTAGGTCGGATGATCCTAGCACCCAGTGTGATTTGTTCATATTTTTCACAAAAACAAAACTTTCAGGACTATATTAGTGGAAGCATCATTAGTGGAAGGATAAAACCTTGTTTGGGAAAAGCAGACAGAATGGCATTAGTTTTGGGTATCTGAAATACAGGTCTGGGTCACGCAGTACACATGTAGACCTTAGTGTAAAAATAGAATAGAAATTAATCCATTAAAGCATTTCTTTTATGAAATGAAACAGAGATTGGCATGCAGTATTAGTATATATTCTGAACAGTGAATCATCTTTATTAATTATTTATCACTGAATACAGAAAGCATTATGATAAATCTTTAAAAGTATAAGATGATTATGATGATCATTATGGAACAAAACAAAAGACAAGTCGTCTTAATCTCTTTGTTTTTTGTCCTGCTAAGGTTCTTTACACTCTTTGAAGGTGCTAGCAATTGACAGTAATGAGTTGCGAAGCATCCCGGAGTGTGTGAAATCCCTCCCTGAGCTAACCAGACTAGACGTACGAAATAACCCACTGGGTCGACCCCCGACCCCCCCACCGCTCCCTCCTGCACCAGCAGGTTGTGCAACTCTCAGTTCGACTATAACCATATGTCACAGGTTTACTTAATACACTCGTTAGTCATTTTAATATATTAATTTATCAGTATAATAAAACACGTACTGTTAGATTTGATGCTGCATTATGATCTTGTGTCCCTCACAGCTCAAACTGAGTCCCCAATACCAGAGTTACACCTTGCATTCAACCAACACAGGTAAATTAAACACGACAACATTTAACAATATATCCTTCTTGTAATTATAAAGCTAGATACAAATATGAAAATATGCTCCTCTCTTTGACATGAATAATCTTTTGTGAATAATCTCCCAGGTTTCCAGTGACTCCTGATGGGTGTCACGTGTTTCTTCCTGGTGGAGGAGAGCTCTTGTTTCCGCAGGGCTGCGTTAAGGGCTTCACACAGTTGAAGTGGGCCGAGAGAAAACCAGACAGGAAGTGGATCTGGCTTGAGGAGCATGATTTCCTGTTAAGTCGTCCATTGGAACTGCTTCCACACGGCGTTACATTCGACAAGGTGAAACGAAAGGGTTTTTATTTTACTCGGGAGAATAATTAGCATACAGCTAATTCTGTTCTCTTAGATACTGCATGCTCTTATGAAACAGTATCAGTTGCTTATTGCTAGTTTGTCTTTCACAGCCTGTAGAAGTGTGCATTCCATACCACATGACTCGTAAAGGAGAGGTGATTGTGCGCAGGTATGATGGTGAGTCCTGGAGTACACTACCCACTCAGACCAGAAGAGGGAGCCACAGGCACAGCTGTAGGCCACAGGGCCGACCCGCGAGGGTAACGAAGATCACTAAATGTCCTCTAACCTACACTATAGGCTTTATTTATAAAAATCACATTGATCTGTTATTTGTCGTGTGTGTATGTGTGCAGCTGGCGTGCTGCACTGTGACACAGTTCTCCTGGTTCGTGGCAGTCTCTCGTCCTGTCAGTGATGGTTGCTCGGTTTTGCCAGAGGGGGCGCTGCTGGTGTCTCGCTATGACCCTGGGATCAAACTCACTTTTCCTCCGAACTGCACAACACATAAACGTGCTGTCACGCTGCAGGTGTGTGCCTCGGTTTAACGAAACCCTATATAGGGACTGATTGATTTTAATTATAACATATCTAGGTGTTATTTATAAAACTGTAACTATATCTAGGTGTATAACAGGTTTGTGCTAGTTTGCACTCGGAAATGTTTATAATCCTGCAAACTGTTCTTTTTTGCGCTCCTGCACTGTTTGTTAGTGCATGCTCACGTTTTTTTCCCTGATCAGTAACTTTTATTTAGACTAGAGTTACATAAATAACAGGCTGAGTGATTTCATTCATCATTGAATTTTAATGTTAATTGTAAAAACATAAAACAAGCATGAACACTCAATATACAGTGGTGCTTGAAAGTTTGTGAACCCTTTAGAATTTTCTATTTTTCTGCACGTGCGTGACCCAAAACACCATCAGATCTTCACACAAATCCTAAAAATATTATACTTGGGCATTTATTTATTTATAGAGGGAAATGATCCAATATTACATATCTGTGTGTTCCAAAATATGTTAACCTTTGATGGCTGTAACTGAACATTTCCGGTCATATTTGTGAAGAAATATAGAACCTTCTAAAGGGTTCACAAACTTTCAAGCACTACACAAGAAATGAAAAGAAAGATTTGTTCTGAACATTCATTCATTCATTCAGAATCTTCAGTAACTGTTTTGCTGTTAAAACTGATGCTTTATACCGGACACACTCGGTCATTTTTAGCAGACTAGAACAACATCTGGCTTTGTGTCAAGCTGGTTTTTGACAGTCTGTTGATACAAGGCATTTAAATAAAATTGAATGGAATTAAAAATGCCCTTTAGCATTGATGTTATAGCTTCTGTAATCCTTGCCAATTAAAGTGATTCCGAATATGTTAGAGTCAGTATTGGTCCATAATTGATGTCTGTATAGATCTGTTAAACAGCTCAATATTTTGTAATTCTTTGCTATGCCCAGGTGCTGCATGTGGCGCAGTCTGAGGTGCAGGATCTGACAGGAGACCCACACGCCAGTGCGAGCCCCCTTCTCTACCTCTCCCAAACTCCCAGCATGCACTTCTTGCAGCCAGTCAAAGTGCAAATCCCTCTTCCACCTGGACTTACTGGTGCTTAGACTATTTCTCTTTCTCTGTCTTTTTCTTTTTTCCCTCACTCTCACATTCAAGGATAAAGTGTGTGTGTGTGTGTGTGTGTGTGTGTGTGTGTGTGTGTGTGTGTGTGTTTCAGGACTTACAGTGGATATGTCTCAGCTGCATCTGCTGCATGGTGACCCTGTGGCTCACACCTGGACTGATGTCACCTCTCAGGTGTCTCTATACGTCACACATCTCTATGCCATCTTTTCTGTCACACACTTCTCATGGTGAGTCATGAGACCATGCACAGATTTATACTGTCTAATGCAGAAGTGTAATATCCTGTGCTTTGGTTTGTATGATTTGTGTATGTGTGGGTGCACCATTTTTTCCCACTTTGCTAGACTTGATTTAAAGATGCAGTATGTAACGTTTGTGATGGAAATGAAATACGTAGAATTGTCAAGAACTGACATCGATCGACGACATTTCTGTATTTGCTCACTAACGACACTGACGTTATGACTGCCAATTTGTCCTCCCAAGTTTGTTTTACCTACTTGGCCTCCTAAAAAAGAGACGTCATTCAGTGGTCTCTGAAAAGTCCCTTGTGGCCCCTTTCCACAGAATTACTTGTAAAAACAAATGCACAGACGGGTCAGTAAAACAACACCAAATGTGTTGGTGAAACGCACCAAAAGTACACGAATATATTTCAAATAACTAGAGACGTCTGCAATTCCCCTAATGTTACATACTGCAACTTTAACTCTTAGTTACTCTATACACAACATCTAAATGTTTGACCAGGCTCAATCTTTGATCTATAACCCTCTGTGTGTGTGTGTGTGTGTGTGTGTGTGTGTGTGTGTGTGTGTGTGTGTGTGTGTGTGTGTGTGTGTGTTTTATGCA
>JAQQZR010000012.1:17900511-17911129 GCA_030068235.1 Notoglanidium macrostoma
GTGTGTGTGTGTGTGTGTGTGTGTGTGTGTGTGTGTGTGTGTGTGTGTGTGTGTGTGTGTGTGTGTGTGTTTAGGTACTGGCTGTGGTACACCACTCACAGCTGCATTAGTGGAGTGGTGAGGAAAGTATACCACAGACTAAAGCAGTTCAGGGTCCAGTTTCTGGTGCTGCAGAGAAAAACAGACTTCACACAAGTGCTACTGCAGTGTCTGCCTTCAGAAAAGGTGTGTGTGCATACGTGTGTGTGTGTGTGTGTGTGTGTGTGTGTGTGTGTGTGTGTGTGTGTGTGTGTGTAAACATTAGAAATAATTAATGTGCATTTACATGATTATATTTTTTCCTTTGTAGGGCTGTAAAACCACAATATCATATAACAAGTAATTTGGTCATATTTCTACAGCCATTAGTGTGACAATTTGCACATTTTGTGTTGCGGTTGCTATGGTGATGTGAATACATTCTTGGTTGTCTAGCTTGTGTGTAAAACTGGAGGAATGAAACATTTATCTCATGATGTACAAAAATGTTAACTGTGAAACCAATAGTTCTATTGTTTTTTTTGTTTTTTTTGAGTAAGTGACACATGGTGTGTGTGTGTGTGTTTCTTTGTGCAGGTCGACAGTAGGCTATCCTCTTTATCAGAGCAGTATGATGGTCCTCAGCCTTCAGATGTGTGTAACCTGTTGGAAGGAGAGCAGTTCTTTGCTGGGTTTGAGAGAGGCATCGATATCACCTCTGGTGTGCCCCCACCACACACACACACACACACACACACACACACACACACACACACACACACACACACACTCTCCACATACACACTCCGTTATAGCCGTTAAACCAGATTGTGAAGATTGTTCTTATCTGGCTGTGTTTGTAATTGGTTATGAGATCATATTCGTTCTTGGGTTGGGTAGCATGTATATGAAGAGTTTATAAATCAGTTGTGCCGACGAAGCTATAGATCAAATTACACACAGAAACAAACCAATTATTGGTGTTGCAGATTGTTATTGCTATCACTTTTATCTGTATAACCTGCCAAACATTACACTTTATGCCTTAGAAGTTCTCATTTTACCTAAAACTGGAGTACGTCGTTATGACATATCGGTCCAAAATACACCAAAACTTCTCTTCTTATTTTCTCCTAAAAAAAAAAAACAAACAAAAAAAAACGATAAGCCGGTCAGCATAAGAATAGGAAATGATTGACAATAGCATAGGAGTTTCGAATTCTACGATATTAACTGACCATTTAAAGCCCTGCTTTCTTTCTTCCTATTCTTTGAAAAAGATGTTTTTTTAACCAGCAATTAAGCTGAAGGTGTGCGTACACGTTTCCAGCCAAGACAAGTCATTTATGATAGGACTATAATTAGGGACCGAGCATCAAGTGGTGTCCAATCTACTTCACATGGTTAATAAGAGTCCTGGCCTGAACACATCTACATGCTAATATTCAGGAAAAGGAATAGCTCCGCCTACTGGCAACATGTTTTACAATTTGATGTACTCTTCCTAATAACTTCAAACGTGGAGGTGTACGCGCAACAGTGTGAGGGCCTGATCATTACAGCTATATTTGTACTTATACCTGCAATTCCATTTTTTATCCTTTTTTTCGTCTTGCTGTGTCTTATGTCTGCGGAACCGCTCAGTGCTGGTTTGGTTTCTTAGTGCTGGTTATTACATATTAGTTTGTATTTCTGTCTTAACAGGATCTTATCTTGGTTGAAGCATCTAATAACATCAAAAAAATTCTTAGTAGTCCTACAAAGAGTGGGGTTAACTTTGATGAGTTCGTCATTATCACTATCACTATCGCTGCTGTTCATTAGGGTCAGATAAACAACTTAATTAATGCCCATGTTCTGTATAACATTTATAAAACATTGCTGTGATTATTTTCTGACAGATCGACCAGACTGCAGAGAGGGCAGACTGGCCTTCACCTTCTACTCTCACCTGAAGAACATCAAGGAGGTACACGTGAGCCCGACACACCAACAGGAGGGAACTGTCCGAGGACAGGTGAGCAGGAACGGTCTGGACAGAGCCTATAACATTGTTTACTGGACACGGCTGAGAATTCAGACAAGACCAATACATTTAATTGACAAATAAATTAATTGGTTTGGTATACGTGTTACTTTATATGAGAATGTGGTCCCATTTTTATTTTCAGAGACACTTGTGGCCCAAGCAGATCCTTTATCCTCTAAAGACAAAGCATTTTGGAAAATAGATCAGCCTTTCCACTCATGCACGATAATGTTATATGCGGTTAACTAAATGTGCGTATGTGTTTTATTTTCTCAGGTATCGTTCTACAGAGGCGAGGTACCCAGTGACCTTCCAGAGGAAGTGGCTCGGAAAAGAAAAGGCCACGACAGCCAGTGGATGGCTACACTTCCCCTTCGACTTCCTGTAAGATTCACAAAGTGAATACATACATGGTGGTAGACAGTTTAATGCTGATTGCTGTTTTAAAAGCCAAATTTATCATTTTTGTCCTAATTGGTAAGGTAAAACTTCATTACTGCGGAGAGGAACCCAAGAGCACCAATTAGCACCCATCTTTTCTCGTACAGTCCCACACTCATATTCTCATACACACAGGGTGCTGACCAGGAAGGCAGCGTGTATGCAGAGCGGCAGTACCCTCCGCTAAACCTGGGTTCTCCTGAGAGCGGTTACCTGACAGAGACCAACTTGCTGGCCATCTCGTTACGCATCAGCCAGGACTGGCGCAGCATCGGCATCAACCTGGGCATCAGCTATAAGGAGCTGGATCGCATTGAGTTCAAACACAGGTGTGCGTCACAGGGAGCTCTGCAGAGGCAGAGAGAGCCTGTCTGCCACCAGATGGCGCTGTTAATCACGCTTCAGTGGCTTCTTGCTCTTGGGCTAATTTCATGTCTGCTCATTCTGTGTAGATAGATTTTGATTAATATATGAATACCGTGAGTAGAGCCTTAAGAATTTAGACGTCCAACGTTAAAGGGAACATATACACATTTATACATTAATATATTCAGATAGGCAATTTCTGTGCACATGTGTAATGTGTTATATCTGATTAGTCATGGCTGTATGTTCATGAAGCTGAACATAGATGACAAAAGACAAAAGTAGGCATACAACATGACTATGCTTGAGTATTATTGTTTAATCTCTTCCCCGTCAGTCATCACTGGGCCATCTGGGACACTGCAGGGGATTGTACATACTCTCTCTCACACACACACACACACACACTGAGAAGCTCAGTTCATTGTCTGTTTTTTTTTTTTCTTTCTTCCTTCCATTCTTCCACTTTAGACATTAGAATTTCTACAAGCGCTTTTCTCCATAGCTAGATGGTAGCATTACTGTTTTATCAAACAAGTAAAAGAATACAGCTGATACAGCGTGTGTAAGGAATGACACACAACAGACCGTGCTGTTAAACGAAAATAATGCATGCTGAGGTTGGCAGTGATCTGACACGATGCTTTTATACATGATTTTATATAAAAACACAGTCTGGAGTGTGTTATTCTACTTATACCACAGCAAACACTTACAATGTTTAATTTATCGACATACAAAATGTCACATTTTACAAGTTTATTATTAGATCTAATGTTATGGAACGTCCAAGAGACAAGTTAGTTTCTTTTCTCACTTAGGTGATAAAAAGTCATTCCCTCACTGGTCTTATTTCTCTCTCACGCTCTATTGAAGTGTTCTCTCTCTCTCTCACTCTCTCTCTCTCAAAAAACCCAGCTTGTCATTTTCCTGAGAAACTGAAAAGCGTAAACTGTTCTGTCCTGTAGACTTTCCTGTGCTGGTAAATTTAGCGAAGCACTGTGACTGTTACCAAGCACTTACAACCCAGTCTCCTTCCATAAATGTTGTCTCCTAACACAATACCCCACCACATAAATATAGGTTTTAATTTGTTAATCATCCTTTTTTTTATCCATTTATTAAATCCTGTATAATTAGACAGGAGCATACAAGTCCCTGTGTATGAACTGTTACTATAGAAACAATAACGTATTAATATGAGCATGTTAATATTAACGTATTGTTAATTAGCATATTACTACAGCTGGAACTACTGTCCAGGTTGTACTGTTATACAGAAATAATGCCCACCTTCTTGCAAGATCAGAGTTGAGCATTCAACTCATGTTAAATCCATCAGGTTCTGTACAGCTGCAGTCACAGGTTTACATACATGGACATGAATATCATGGACTTTCAGTGACTTCTTTGAACTGTTCTTGTTCTGGGGAAGGATGATTGTATCTGTAATAGAAAAAAACAAGAATTTTTGTGCACAAAAATTATTTTAGGTTTACTGAAATCATCACAGGCTTAAAATTATACATACAGGGTTGAAAATATACACACACCCACTTAGATTATTAATTCAAGTAAAAAGGTTTTTTAAGTGGCCAAGGGCAAGGATTGACTATAGCTGGTAGCTTCTCTGTGTACAACATTAAAAGGGGTTGTTTGACAGCACTCATGGATTTACCAACACACAGTACAATGGGAAAGACCAAAGAGAGGATCATGGATGTACATAGTTCAGGAATGTCTCTTGGAGCAATTTATAAACAACTGCAGAGTCCAAGATCATACATTCAAACAGTTAAAGTACGTAAATACAAGTTATTCGGCGGTGTAGCCACTTTGAAAAAGCCACTTTTCTGAAAGAAGACCCAAACAGCTTGAGAGGAAATTGGGTTGGAAGGTCAGGAATGACCCAGGAACCATCAAGGCACAGGCTTGCCTTGAACTGGAAGCAGCTAGAACACTGTAGAGTCAAGCAAGTTTTACATCGCTATGAACTGAGAGGCTATTGTCCAGGAAAGAAACCTCCGCTCTATACCTTCATGCTTGAATAAAGTTTGGCGTGAGATGAGATTTTATCTTTCGATTGAGGTGTTTGGCCGCAATGACTAGCGGTACAGAGGAACACTGTACCAGTTATTAATCATGGTGGTGGTAGCTTCATGCCCTGGGGCTGTTTTGTTGCCAGTGGAACTGGTGCATTGCACAAAGAGGATGGAATAATGAAGAACCTCCAAATTCTTCAGCATAACCTCAAACCATCAGCTAGGCAGTTGAAACTTGGACACAATTCAGCAGGAGAATGACCGCAAATATACATCAAAGCTGGTTGGGGAATGGATCAAGCAGGCTAACATTAAGCTTAAAACAAGTCCTGACCTCAAACCTCAAACTAGACTGTGCTTAAAAGTCAGGACTGTGCCAGAAAACAGACACATTTAATAGAACTGAACTAATTCTGCCAAGAAGAGTGGACAAATATCCAACCAGAAGCTTGTTGATGGCTACCAAAAGCATCTGATCAAGTTGAAACTTGCTAAGGGACATTTAAACCAAATATTAGGTGTGCAGTACAGTATATATAGTTTTTGATTCTGTATGTATAATTTTGACCTTGTGTTGATTTCAGAAAACCTAAAATAAATTAAGATTAATAACAAGTCTGTTAAGAAGTCTATTAAAGATGTATCCTGTACAATCATTCTGTAACAGAAAAAAAAAAAAACAGTTCAAAGAAATCATTGAAAGACCAGTATTGCCATGACACGATATTGATGACCTTCATGTCCATGATGAGCGTATGTAAACTTCTGACTGCAGCTGTATGTCTTATGATTTGGCTGAAGCACCAGTGACCTGGGGCTTCTGGCTGTTACTGAGTCACTGGCAGGCATCTCCATGGTGCTGCCTGATGGTCCTTCTTTGACTATTTTTCGTAATTATCAGAATTTTAACATCAGTGATCGATGTAATTCAGCTTTGTTTGCTTTGTAGCTTGTAGTGTAGCTAGCTGCATGTCTCTAATTAGTAGTTTAATTTTTAAGTAGTTTAGCTAGCTACATTGAACATACAGTATTATTAGAATCTTTAAATCTGTATGTTTTCATATAATACTCATAATCGACTTCTTCAACCAATGCTTACACAGCTAGATCCTACCTGGATGTCACGCTATGTTAATTACATACTCATGCCTTACTCAGCATTTAGCACTTATTAATCAAGCAATTAACGAATGTCTGAATGCACCAAACTGGCTGTGCACATTCAGTCCCATACCATATGGCTGAGAAAACACTGCTCTTGGTGTGTGTTTTTCAGAGCAGACCTAGGAGCCATGGTGTTGGAGATGCTCTTCCACTGGGCGAGAGGGCAGGAGAAGGCGGGAGCAGGAGCAGTTCCGCGGCTGATAGATGCCCTAATTGAGAGCAGAAGGCGGGACCTCGCTGAGGAAGTGGAGGATATTGTGAATCTGGGGAAACGGAAGTACACAGAGTCCCTAAAGAGAGTGGGCCTAGAGACAGAGAGCCCGACAACCTCTACTCAGTCTCCAATAAGCTGACACACACACACACACACACACACACACACACACACAGGAAAGAGGATGGAGAGCTCTCCCAGCTGGCCACTTGTTCATTTAATATTTTAATGAGACAGACATTTAGTATAAGACGCACACACTCTGACTGGTTGAACACTGAAACATACAAACACACACACACATTTCTCTGCAGTGTTCAAAGCTGTCAGGTTTTCCACCGTGTGATCGTTGCCATGGCTGAGCTGCTGTTGGGCTGAATCAGCTCCTCACACATGTCTGCTGAACAAACTTCTTCCACTTTGCCTCTCTGTCTCCTGAAGCTTACAACAGCCTTCTGTTCAATCACTAACTTAAACTGGAACCAGGCGACTGGACTGAAATATTTACATCGCCAATGTGTCTGACCATTTTGTGATCACTGATGTTTTTTATTTAACCCATGCCCAAACTACACTATGAGGCCAAAGGTTTATAGACACTTGACCATCACACCCATGTGTAGGCCTTTCCCTAAACGTTTAAAGCACACAACATTATAGGATGTCTTTAAGGATCATAATCTCTTCAATATCTTTTGAATGTACATACAGGAACCTGACTTTGTTCTGGTTTTGTACATAAAACAAAACAAAAAATCCCACCATGTTTGCAAAGATGACACTGCCGCTGAGCACAAAGTGAGCTCAGTGAAGACATGGCTGGAGTGGAAGAACTCGAGTGTCACCTGACCTCAACCCCAGTGAACACCTTTTGGGATGTATTTGAATGCTGACTGAACCCCAGGCCTCAGTGCCTGAACTCACTAATGCTGATGTGGCTCAATGCGCACAAATCCCCACAGCTACCCTCCAAAATCAAGTGCAAAGCCTTCCTATAAGAGCAGAGATTATTATAGCAGCAAAGGGGGATTAAATCAGGAACAGGATGCTCAAAGAGCACTTGTGGGGTATGTTGGTCAGGTGTTTACAAGCTTGTGGCCGTGTAGTGTAGGAGTGTGTCATGTTTGTTGAAATCTTAAACAGTCTCTGTGTATGTTTTAATATTTATTAAGACACAAAAATAAATGTGCTGGCAGATAATCTTAAGCCTAAGAGGAATCGGAAGCAGCATGGAGCGTTAGCAGTAGCTATCCTTGCTCACTATTTAGTGCGTAAGTGTGCAGATTGGAACGTAGCCGAGGCCCTGGTTATTTTTACCTCAAGGTCACAGAGTGCGGCGCAGGCTCTGTCGTCATGGTGACGCCGTGCTCGCTCCGCCCCTTCAAATTCGGGCTGCAGTAACGCGGTGTAGCAGAAGGGGGCGCAGATCTCTCTCTCCACTTCTCTCTTCTTGTCATCCCGGCACACCGCTACATTCCTTGCAGCTTACACCTCTCCTCCTCAGTTGTTCCTCCTGTTCTCCCCAGCCTCCGCTACTGTTTTGTTTTTAGGGTTTGTTGTAGTTATTGTTGTTTTTTTTAAAGCTACAGACACTAGTTGACGACTGTCGGAGCGCATCAGCAGGAGTGGAGAAGACGTGATTACGGGTTTAGGCACATAACGGGACGCACAGCACCACGGTATGATCGCGTTAAATCATTTATTGACTCGCTGCCGTGCCATGTTTATGAGATCAGAGTGAGGATTGGGTAGGGATGCAGAGTGCGAGCTGTTGTGATAGTAATAGAAATAATAATAATAATAATAATAATAATAATTCATTATGAGCGGTGTGTGTGTGTGTGTGCTCTCTGAACCCTTTCCCGTCATGTCGTGATGTGGGATTCCTTAAAGCCTTTCTGTTAGAAGGGTTGCCATGGTCACACATGATTCTGTCATACAGCTCCATTGATCCGTTATAAGCGCTTATAATGACTATCCTTCTTCTCTCACACATCTGGTATTTCATGGCCTGAGGAATCCTGTAGCATGATCAGATCATCATCCGGTATATCTCACACCATTCCCGGTTGTGCGCTTTTTATGGATTGCTACTAATATCCCATGATAATAATAATAATAATAATAATAATAATAATAATAATAATAATAATAATAAAAGGCTATGTTCATGTTTATGGGGCTTTCCTGCTGTACTGTTTCCTTTAGAGAGCTGTAACCTATATACGGGATGTTTGGGATTGGATATGAGATTGTTACACGAGAAAGAAAAATAAAAAAATCCTTGCGGCAACACGGAGCGACTGGTCGCGTGCCGTGCGCGCCCCCGACACGCTTTAGTGCGCGCTCCCGAGTTAGGAAAAAACGTGACCCTTTTCGGCGGCCAGTGAGCTAACGGTGCAGATACACAGCAGCCAGCAGCACGACTTGACTTCACACACTCATGACAGTGTCCTCGTTTGGGGACTTTGCACTTTGAGTCCATTAAAAACAGCTAAAATCCATCACCTTGAAAAGGTTCTTCGATTTGTAGAACCCTAGAACAGAGTGTCTTTGTACCAGAAAGAAGCCAACAGCTCTTACCTAGCCTATTTCTTGCATAAATTATTTAAAACCATATCCACTTTTTTTTTGTTACACACAACTGCATATCATATGAATTTATTATGACTTTTAAATCTCACATTAAGAGTTAAGAAGGAAATAAAAAAAAATTTACATTCAAAATTCTAAAATATTTAATGCTGAAGAACAAAATGATGAAATGTTAGAAAATGTCATTTTGAAAAAATATATAATCTTGACCAAATTTAGGCAGTTTTTAAGACTTGATGCAGCTTCAATAAAAAGCTAGTTAATGTGGCATGAAAATATTTGTTTAATTTAATTAAAAATTTTCTGTAGAAAGTTTTTAAAAATATATCAGAGACATGGTGCACTGAGAAAGATAAATTGTCTAAGAGCAACAGAAATCAGGATAAAGCTTTATCTTAAATTACACTATGAGATTAAGAGATGATTGTCTGATATTTTCTTTAAAACAGCCCTAAACCAACTGCCCATGAGTTATTTAAATAAAAAAAAAAATTACTTAAAATAATTATTTAGACTCATTATACATCAGGGCTTTTTTTTGTAGTTAGAGACGAAGAGAGCTTTTTATTCCCTAAAACATTATAAGTGACCAGCCAGCTATAACTATACATTTTTTTAAATAGTGCTTCAAACTCTTAAAGGCTATTTTATTGACCCTTATTAAGAGCCCCATGGCTGTTAAATGTGTCCGTCCCTCTGACCTGCTGAGACCTCGTGGTCAGAAATCCCTGGATGTGTCCCGTTCACCGCACAACTTCAGTGGCTCACGCTCTGGATTACATTTGGGTGTAGGTGTACATGAACTGTAAATAACTTGTTATTTTGAGAATTCCCAAATGATACGCTATGGAACAGCTGCTTCGAGTCCATAGTAAACATACAGAATAAGGTCTTTTTCCATCTGGTCACATTTCTGGGGTCAGAAGACATTGCCGAATACGCTTGGCATGGTTTTCAGCACAGAGATTAGATTGAAGGCCATTTCCCTGTTTCCCAAACCGGTGTCCCTGACTGACCAGGTGACAGACAGTCTGACACTGGGCTTTGGTATGAGCCACATTCTTACTGTATTACGAAGCGAAGCAAAATACGAACTCTGCTTATTGCTTGTTAAGCTGTTGAGGCAACAGTCACAACTACTGCTGCAAATAGTTGAGACAAAGGCAGAATAGTTTAGTAGAATTAAAAATGATCAAACTGAAACTCGTGACAAGGCTTTAGGATTAGGTATGAAGTTTTAGAAGTCTAGTTTTAAAATAAGGTTTTAAACTGTATGATGTTGCAGTTACAGACAAAAATCACACGTCATAAAATAATTATTTGATCATGAATTGAGATCTGTGGTTTAATAAAACAATATGTGATGTAGCATTGTAAGCAAGGACAGCTGACAGAGTTCTGGCAGAAAAAGTTTTTATTAAGAAAAAAAGTCAAAGTGTGACACAGCTCTAATATACACCAACAGGAAAACGGCATAGTAATAGCTTCAAATATGCGACTCGCAGCCTAGCTTCAAATATGAGACTTGCGGCCTAGCTTCAAATATGAGACTAGAAGGCTAGCTTTAAATATGAGACTCGCAGCCTAGCTTCAAATATGAGACTAGAGGGCTAGCTTAAAATATGAAACTCGCGGCCTAGCTTCAAATATGCGACTCGCAGCCTAGCTTCAGATATGAGACTAGAGGGCTAGCTTCAAATATGAGACTAGAGGGCTAGCTTCAAATATGAGACTAGAGGGCTAGCTTCA
>JAQQZR010000012.1:17936953-17963970 GCA_030068235.1 Notoglanidium macrostoma
ATGGGTAGGGGTCGGGTATGGTTTTAGTGTACAGATGGGTAGGGGTAGGGGTTGGTGTACAGCAAGGCAGGGGTAGAGTTTAGTGTATAAAAGGGTACGAGTAGGGTTTAGTGTACAGAAGGGTATGGGTAGGGTTTAGTGTACAGAAGGGTAGGGGTAGGGTTTAGTGTACAGAAGGGTATGGGTAGGGTTTAGTGTACAGCAGGGTAGGGGTAGGGTTTAGTTTATAGAAGGGTAGGGGTAGGGCTTAGTGTATAGAAGGGTAGGGGTAGGGTTTAGTGTACAGAAGGGTAGGGGTAGGGGTAGGGTTTAGTGTACAGAAGGGTAGGGGTAGGGTTTAGTGTACAGCAGGGTAGGGGTAGGGTTTAGTGTATAGAAGGGTAAGGGTAGGGTTTAGTGTATAGAAGGGTAAGGGTAGGGTTTAGTGTATAGAAGGGTAGGGGTAGGGTTTAGTGTACAGAAGGGTAGGGGTAGGGTTTAGTGTACAGCAGGGTAGGGGTAGGGTGTGGTGTACAGCAGGGCAGTATATGTCCTGATTTATACAATATAATCTATATTCATTCATTCATCTTCAAAAATCACTTTATCCTGGTGGATACAGAGCATATCCTGATAACACTGCGCATGATGTGGAAATTGTTGCTTGTTGCGCAGCACGAAGCATACATACACGAATTCACATTTTAGGGGGAGAGCTGGAAGCTGGGAAGTGGTAAGTGACACTACCTGTTTATGTGTAATCTGTACAATCTATATAATATAGTATTATAGATTATTATATATTATATTACAGTATTTGTAAACCTGGAGATTATTCCAGACGTTCATGCAAACCTGTGACACTGATGTGGGTCTGTACTTTGTAACATCCTGTCAAAGTATGGAGGTGGAAATTACATGTAAACATATAACTTTTTGAGTAATTGTTATTTCATGGGCCAGTTTACATTCATTCGTTCATTCATTCATCCATCCATCCAGGTGTAGCTCTTTCAAAACAACTTTGGTTGACCAAAATACTGTACATAGGAAATCATAAATAAATAAATAAACAACAGTAATAGTAATAGATAATCAGGCAAATTGTGTGTGTGTGCGCATGTGTGTGTCTGTAACATCTTTCCTAATATACTGGAACAGTCCTATTATTGATGAAAATGAGTACTTGCTATTGATCAAAGATTAAGCTACATTCTGGTAACTTATATAAAAAATGGCCATTGAATTTTTATTTAATATTTTAATTTCTCCCATAGGAGCACAATAATACTATGAGTAATGAAGAAGTAAATTCAAAATAATATGGTATACATCATGCTCCAGAGGGAGGAAACCTCAGTATAAAAATACATAGCTAGAGAAACAGTACAAAGTCACTGTATTAATCATTGTCAAATATATCCAGTAATTAGCAATAGTTTGAATTCCTCCTGGAAAGGAAAGACAAATGCACACACTCTCTCTCACACACAGACAAGAGAGACAGTCTGCAAATGATTATTGAATTCAGGTACCCTTTCATGGTCAGGTTTCATACACTGTACTAGAACTGGCTCATCAGGCGGCGCACCATCTCGTGCTATAGTTCATCACAGCTCTGGTTATCAGTTTATTTGTTGCTCCCAGCACAGTAATGACATATATGAAATTAATCAGGAGTATGATATGACGTACAGAACTAGAACGTGACACGTCAGGATGCAGCAGGCACAGTGCATGTCATGGTAGCATCTCACAGCTGGTGTGTCAGTCAGGGTCAGATGTATTAAGATTTTTTTTTTTTCGGAGCTCAGTGCCAGTCAGGATGTCATTTGGTTCCTTGGCAAAGAAATATGAGCTGACCTTGCCTGTTTCCTCATCATGTCAACAATATGCTGCTTATATATCACCATTAATGTGCTGTGTCACTGTGCTGTCCTTGACGATAATGGCATGTCCCTTTAATCTTGATAAAAAATCTGATTTTAGTGCCTTTGTGATATCTTCTGCAAAATAAATATACAGAATTTTAGTAGTATGTGTATTTAAAGTCATACATTGAACATTTCCTTCCTTGTGTCTCTTGGCCACTCTAAGCCTCCACCCTGAACTATTATTAGCCCTCCTACCACTCAGGCTAGAGAGAGTGAGAGTGAGAGAGAGAGGGCGGGAATGAGGGAGAGAACATGGGCCAGATAAGTAGAGCTGAAAGTGGGGAAAAAATAGAGGCAGTGTGATGAAGAGCTGAAGACAGAGGGGTGACCACTGAAGCATGGAGTGCAGAGGTAGGGGGCTAGACAGAGTGGTGGTGGTGGTAGTGAATATGTGTATATAGGTCACCAAATCAATGGAAATCTGTTTTTTTGAGAGAAGATAGCGATGAAAATATTTATAGACATGACAGAGATAGAGAGATACATTTTCAACCGTTTGCATTCTAGTTCCTTTTATTCCACATCACTGAGAAACTACACACATACTACATGCATTGGTATATATAATGTATATACTGCATACACAATATAAGTATTAAATGGATATTTTCAAAAAAGAAATGGCCAGGATTGTGGTGTTTCTGTTGGACTGGATGTAACTGTATCCTGCAGGAAGTGGAGCAGTGGAAATTGGAAAATGACATCAGCGCCATAACTGATACACTTCTACACAATAACATCGGCAGATATCATTACTACTATCAATAGTAACCACTGTACATAAACCTCAAGTACCAACCTGAGCCTGATATGCCTTGAACTTCCAATTCTTAACCAACCATTTTTGCTTTCCAGTCAATCACCAAGCACCCCAGAACCCTTACAGGCAGCAGGTGTATTAAAACGCACTCCACACATTATAAATTCACTATATTAAGTTTTATGTCAGTACATAAAATATTGCAGTGTGTAAAGGATCGCTGATCATGTTTGTTGTTCCCAAGGAAGCTGCTTGAGTTGATATTTTAGTTTCTCATTGGATTTAACAGACCAAAACCCACCTGCCTGAGTCTTTAGTTTCCAAAATGAACCAGTATCCAGTGCCATATATTTCCAACATCTCTTAATGGAAAGCTCTAAAGCCAAGAGAGACACTTTGTGATGAGATAACGTACTGGCAAACTTTGTTACCTTGCAATCACTATCTAGGCCCATTAATTTTATTGCTGCCTCATCTGTCTTGGCATCCTGACAGCTAAGAGATATCATAACTTTAAAAGCCACTGCTTCATTGGGTAAATTGGGGACACACACACATACACACACACCCTTAATCCAGTGATGCCTGTCTGCACTTTAGAAAGGCAAGAATCCAGCAGTCAGTTTGGTGATTTCCCTGCAAGAACACACTTGATCCTTTCACTCACCTGTTCAATAACAGACGTAGAATAATTCGAATAGTTTACACACCCTCAGTCAGGCCTTCCACAAATCTCAAGGCATTTATGTCTCATTTAAAAACCCATATTTTCTCTTGGGCCTATGCCTTGCTGTAAGAGATGTGGTGTATGGTGATGTATTTTTACATTGTGTAATCATGTCTATATACTTTACCTATGTAATCATTTACATTTAATTTGTTTTAATTCACCTATTCTAGTACTCTTTTTTTCCTTTGATCAAGCTTTGTATGAGCTTAGTTTATAAACTTTATTTGAGATCTTGTGCAGCACTTTGGTATACATTTTGTTGTTTTTAAATGTGCTTTGCAAATAAATCTGACTAAGTAAGTTTGAGCAGGGCAGCTACTGAGCTCCAGCTCCGGAAGTGACACTTTCCTTAGAGAACCCTTAACTGGATAGATGGTTTTATGGTACTGCTTTGTTTTAAGAAGATCTGTTTCATGCCTGTGAACGTTGTTCCTTTCATCTGCTTTCACAATGGAGCTAATCCGAACACACGGCATGAGAATTCACTCCGGATGGCACACCAGTCCATTACAGGGCAACATGCACAGACGCACACACACCTACAGGCCATTTTAGTAAAGCCGATCCACCTACCTGCATGTTTTGGGAGGAAACCAGAGAACTAGGAGGAAACTTATATCAACATATACAGAAACTCTACACTGACAGGAGCCTAAGCTCAAGATTGAACCCTGGAGGTGTGTTGCACTTTGCCAACATGCGACCCTAAGGTTACTTGAAAGTTGCAATCCTTATCGTACAAATGCATGTGAGTGACAAGGTGAACCTCCTTCCCTGCTCTGAAAGGATGGGATAGGATGCTATTTTATTCTGAGCTCTACTGGATCCACCTCAGAGACTGATGAAAGTGTGTGTGTGTGTGTGTGTGTGTGTGATGGGTTCATGAAAAGGAAAGTGCTCTGCTCTTGGAAACATCATGAATGTCATTAGTCCTATATTACAGCATTACAAAGTGCTCAAGGTTACTGCTCAAAGTCTAACGCAATTAATAATCCGATACACAACTTTTTTGGACTGTGGTTGCTAGTAGTGTGAGCAGAGTTTGGCATTGCACAAGGTGTACAAAAAAAATCAACCCCGAAAAAAACCACAAACAACACGTATGGATGCCGACGCCAGTTGCAATGGCAAACATAATCCGCTAGACGTCACCACTCTGACGCGTAAACGTCTGCTCTCCTTCCACAGGCGTGAACAACGCGCGCAGGGCTGGCTGGCTGACTCTCTCTCTCTCTCGTGTGCATGACGAAGTGGATGAGGTAAAAGCTCTGCGTGTAATGAAGGCAGAGTCACGTGAGACCCACCTGCACGACGGAGCCCGTTCCCAGCGGGAGCTTCTCGCGGGAGACGCGCGTGCCTCTAATTGCCCGGTGTTGTGAGCTTGGTTAAGAGGCCACGCCCCTTCAATTAGTGCCCCGCTATCACACGAAAACAATGTGTGCGCACAGCGTGCTAGGAGTAGAGCCATTCTGCAGCTTTCTCTAAATAGTTAGCAGGATTCTGTCTGACGCACGCACACACACACATATAGGTACAGTGTCCAGAACAAAAAGGTTCTTGGAAGATCTTGGGAAAGGTTCTTCAGCTTGCATGACCAGCGGAGGTGCGTCTTTATGGTACAGATTGTTATTGGGAATAAAAAAAACTATAAAATTGTGTTTTTTTGGACTGTAGGAGCATCCGAGTGCAGAAAACAGACTTTGTCTTTCTCAGGCTGTGTGTGCATGTAGAGAGAGAGTCTGTGTATGTGACACACACACACACACACACTCACACACACAGAAAGAGAGAGAGAGAGAGCGACTACCTGCCCGCGCGTAATTCTGGGAGGACTCTGTGGCGCGTCCTCTCGCCGAGCAACAAGACAATAAACACCAAAATAGAGAGACGGAGAGAGACAGAGAGAGAGAGACAGGGAGAGAAAGAGAGAGAGAGAGCGAGACGCGGATGCGAGAGTTTCCCACCGGAGGAGTACAATTAAGCACCGAAGAAACGTCTCCGCCGTCGAAGGGCGAATCTGCGAGCCATGTATCTGAACAGAGAAGAGGAGCATAACAAAGGTAAGGCGCTTGAACCTTGAGCGCAGCACTACTCCGAGCACGAGCTGGGGCATGATTTTCGGGGGTTTGGCTTATCTACTCAGCACCTGTGAGAGGCAGGGGTCATTACAGCGGCCACTCAGGATATAGTTTTACACAGTGAAACTGCGTGACATTGCCGCGCGCTGCCCGGTGTGCCACCTGAACCAAGTCCCACTGATTCATCCCAAGGTGACTTCTTGCATAACCATTAAATACATAACTGTGGAGCTACTTGTTGGCTGGTTCTGAAGAGGAAAACACAAGGTCAAAGCAATCATGGGTATAGGACGGTGTCTCCCTCTGAGAGACTGAGAGAGCTGCACGTTCAGGGGTCCCTTATGAGAATTAGGAAAGGATCATGTATTATTATTATAATTATTATTATTATTATTATTATTGCGTGTCTAAGGTGTCGCAAAAAGACATTGGCTTCAGGGTTTAAGGGAGGACGAACTGGTAATTAGGAGCTAAAGCTTAGACAAGCAACACCTGCTGCTCAACACTGTGTGTGTGTGTGTGTGTGCGCGCGCGCGAGTGTGTGACACACGGTGCGGCACGCAAAAGAGAGTAATGCTTTTGCTCCGTTCCCCTTTTTGGTGTGAGGTAATGGCTCTGTGCAGTGTATCAGTGATAACAGTAAGGAGCGCTGCACAGATCAGTGTGGAAGATGCACAGTCTCGTGCACTGGTGCATATGTTGCGGGAAAACACACAATCCATCTGTGATCATGTTGCAATTGTTTTCATTTCTGTTGAGTTTGTTAAGGATCAGGAAAAGGATCGGTTAAGGTGGTGTTGTATTAGTTTACCTCATACGCACGCACTACACACACTATTACAGGCTGTATTAGAGTCACTCTGCACATAGGTATTGCACCTGTGCGCGTGATTATTATTATTATTATTATTATTATTATTATTATTATTTCACTGATGCTGTAAGCGCTCGCGGCGTGTACCCAGTGCCTCTGCTTCCATCCTGCCTCTTGTTCTGAATGCTCATCGCGTCTCAAGGTGGAGCGATTGGACGCGAGATTGTGTGTGTGTGTGTGTGTGTGTGTGTGCGCGCGCGCCGGGGGCTCAGTCGCTCGTGGGCGGGATTACGGCGCACGAGGACGCGAAGGATTGGTCACGTGAACCACGCGCATAAGATCTTATTTGACATTTGATTTGGTTCTGACCATTTGAATAGCTTTATTGTTAAATAGATTAGCATTTCTAGTTTGTGGTTGAAGCAATCAGCTTTAAATAATGTTAGTTTGGTGGGACAACTGAGAGCTTGCAAACATTCCTGGGCCTTTGAAAATGAATTAATTCATTCAATCATCCACAGTACGAGGCGGGAATATATCCTGAATGGGAATGGGAAGCATACACACACACTTTCACACACTCATTCACACCTAAAGACAATTTAACATAGCGAATTGATCTACATGTTTTTGGAGGTAGGAGGAAACCAGAGAACATGGTGAAAACTGGAAGAAACTTGCATGGGCATGGTAACCCAAGCTCAGGTTCGAACTGGAGCTGTGAGGCAGGAATGCTACGCTGCTCCCACCATGCTGCCCTGCAGCCTTTATCTGCAGCCTTTAATCCAGGTCTCTCAGGTCCTGTTCACACCTGGTGTTAGCATCCGTTTGGAGTGGTCTGATCACAAGTGGACAGCTGAAGCACCTAGAAGTTTACATCTGGCATTTTGAATTTGTCTCCAGTGACTACTTGTGATTGGGTTTCATATATAATTTGCGCTGGAGGAAGGGTGTTGTACATGAAACTTATCAGATCAGACAATGAAAGATGCTATGAACAGCAGCTGCTTTTATCTCCGATGTTCTAGCATCATGTTTATCTTTTATCCTAGTGGTGGAGAACCCTTCAGTTCATCTTGATTACCAAACGGTCTCACAGTGATTATGGAATTTCCGGCTAGGGCAGTGACACAGCCGATTAGGTGCCCTTTGTTGCTGTCCAGGATACATCGAGATGATTTTGCATTCACACTACAGATGTATGGTCATACATATCCAAGACGACCTCTAAAGGTGGTTTCAGCGGTCAGATCACGGCCCGTCTCCAAGACACATTGAACCCCGTTCACACCTGTACGTAACACTTAGTGAGTTCACCCAGGATTCATGTTAATGCCCGGTCCTGTGTGCTTAGGGTCCTGGTCAGTGAGAACCACTGTTCTTACACAAAACCACCCCTTTGAGTTATTGTTGCTACAGCCCAGAAAAGGTGTGTCTTTGAAAAGTTTGTGATTTGGATTAGAACGGCCTGATCAAAAGAGATTACAGAGGAATATGATGTCAGTGCTCATTAGACCGACCGGCTACAAAAAGGTTTATAAAGACATGAGCTTCCATCAGTTCTGTAGTTTGCAAATAAACGAAATTTAATTCTTTGTCCAGACTTCCTAGAATTGGGCATTTTACAAAAACCAGTCCAAGGTCATGCTGATGAATGATAAAACATCTGACAGAGAAATCTGCTCAAACTTCTCCTGACCTCTACTGTAAAGAGCTGCTAAACAAGTGTGTGTGTATGTGTTTATATACTTTCCAGTTCGGTACACTTGTAGTGTTTGGCTGTTGTCTTGTCAGTCATTTTATAGACTCTCCTCAATGCCCCTTCACTCCACCCTCAGCTCAGTCTATTAATTATCCTGTGAGGAAAACAATCCCTCCCATTAAAAACAGAATAAGCATTGGCAGCACTTTTCCAAGATGGAGTAATTTGTTATTAGTCAAAATTGGTGATGTTGCTCCTGGACAGATATGTAAACACAGTCTGTATAAAGATTTAAATTGTTTATATGACCAGCTTTACATCACGAATCTAGTAGAGAGGTTTTTTCCTTACAAAGAAGATAAGTACAATGGCGGCATTCCTTAATATCGTTATAGTGTTATAACTTATGTCCGAATGCACTTCTTCAAAACTAGAAGGGCGCTCGGAGAGCACAGACCTAAATGATATACATGTCTGCTATCGCAAACACTTTGAATGCCTGGATATATTTCCAATGGAGTCATTGTATTCCTACATTGGCTATGTTTTGTCACTATTGTACTTTACTGCCATCTACTGGATATTAAGATGTATGGCATTGTTGAGTGCGGTTTTCTGCTAAAGGCCAAATGCTGAATGTCACAACATTTAATGAAAGTGAAACTAAACATGTGCATCCGCCCCTGAAACAGATTCATTGCAAAGTGTAATAGGTTCTTCCTTGGTCCATGCTACACCCTGCCACCAAGTATGATGGAAATTTGGTAGGTTTACGTGCTCACAGTCAGACAAACAGACAGACAAAAGCAACAAACTGCACTGAATAAATAATCTCCTTGGCAGACATGATGATGTGATACTGTAGTCTTTGCTAATGCTATTGCATATACTTTCAATTGTATATGGGGCGGGTTTAAGGAGTAAAAAATTCATTCATATCTGATTCTTCTTTACCCATTTAATCGTTAGAGGCCTTGATGGATTTTGAGAAATCTGTTACTTGATGCACATTTAAAGTTACAGTTTTCCGTCTGAATGGCACAAAGCACTTAAACTGGAAACTCTATCCAAAACTGATGAATAAACTTTACCATATCAAAAATTTTCACATGGATTTTAAAATTCTGTGTATGTGTTCATCATATACCAAGTATAAGTCGTTACTTATGATTGATAATACAGTAGAACTAAAATGAATATATATCTGTGATTAACATTACAGCTGGAACTCTTATCAGAGCTGCTGGTATAGAAAATGAATCAACACTTTATGACCAATCCAGTCTCACAGAAAGAAAAACACTGCCTGCTTCTTATTTGTGCGACCGCTGTACTATTTGAATCGATGTGTAATCATCATTATCCACATAAATGGTATAAAACTTTTCAACCAAAATAAAACCAAGAGCATTAGTTCTGCAGATGTAGGTTGCACACGGATGATATGCGCCGTGAATGATAACATGAAACTTCGCAAACCTTAGAAGTCTGTGTCATGATAAGGAATTAGCCATTTTTTAATGTCTTCAATTCGCTTCCTTCTGTTTGTTTTACTAACTAGGTTGTATGATTGTAGACTCGCATTTCCATTACGTTGTGTAAAAAAAGGGCTCAATGAAGTAGAAAGCAAACACAGAAGAACTGTGACTAATTCAGTAACTAATAAAAATGTCTATATTTACTTATACAGGGTTTGTCCTTGGGGACACCCCACTTAAGTTAAGTGAAGAGACTGTCCACTTCATATATTGATTACTCTTTGTGTTATGCGATGCATGGAACTTCTTGCGTTTGACAGGGGTGTGTTCACACACATACATTTCTATATGTTGACTGATTATAATGTGTTCGGGACAGACTGTGAATGCTGTGGTTCAGAATGGAACAGAAGGTGAAACTGTGTGTATGTTTGTGTGTGTCCCTTCATGGCTGCAGCAGAGGAGATGAGCGGAAAAGGAATGATTGACAACTCATGTATTATTCATGAAGTCGTGTTCATCATGGTGCTGTTGGGGTGTGTTGTGGGAGGCAGGGCTACGGAGAGCAAGGAAAGACAGACAAATGGAAAGCGCGAGAACGGTAGACATGTACACGGTGAGAAAGAGAAAGATGAAAACGTCGATCTGAGTGTCGCTACAGACTATCCCTACTGTCAATAATCAATACTAATGTCTGATTTGTAATGACCATGAGGTACTCTGGGACTTCTTTTCATTGGCACTTTAAACGAGCCGATATTACCTAAACGCCAGCCTGGCTTGTCACAGTAATTGGAAACCTGCAGAAAGCTATTATACGAGGGATAACCAAGGAGAGACATTGATTTTAAGCTCTGTTATGTCCAGCTTTGCTCTTATGAAATGAATCACAGGCGTAATAAATTGATTCTAAACTTAAGCCTTTTAATCATCATAAATATTAGATGGCTGTATTGGTGGTGAACTCTGCTCAATACATGATATATAGCTTTGTCTTTAGTGTCTGCGTACTGTACAGTTCACATTTTTCCTTAATCTTCAGCAGCCTGCTAAGCCCAGGCCCAGTTTTCTTGCTTTTTCTAGACAAATGAACGTTCTAGCCGTACAGCGTCATCCGTAGCCATACACTGTTATTTTCATAGTCGTCGTTCCACAGATAGAATCATCACTAGAAAGTTCGATGCAAAAGTAGGACACAGTTTAGACTGTATGTACCCACACATCCTGCTTCTGTGCTCATTACAGAAGTTTTGTCATTCGACTTGCAAGTGTTCTGTCTGTTATACTCCCAACTTTTTACTCCGTTATGCACCTCAAGTGCAATGAATCTAATAGGAAGTGTCTGTAGAACTGAAAGTCTGGACCCACAGATGGATCCTAGGATCTTACTACAGTAGGTTTGTTTATGTTTCTGTCATCGCCTGTCACTTGCCTTCCAGACAGATGTAGTCTAAATAGTAATGAGCATAAGATTTCAACCCAGACTATCAGAAAAAAAAACACTGAATTCCTTCTCACTCTGAATATCGGTGTTCTGGCACAAGCATAAGTTGCATGGCAGTGTGTCATATTTTAACTTGAATACTCACGTGTATGTCATGTTCTGCACCGACAGAACAATTTCACCAAGCACATTTCTATGTAATGAATTAGTGTACTTATTTTTAAACGTATTGAGCGTAGCCCACTTCATGCATGAAGTTGGCGCTTTTCATGACATAAAGTAGGATTAGACATACCAGGCTCATGGACTAAGCCTAACTGCTCGTCTGTGCAAGCACGGGCTTGCACGTCACAAGGTACGTTAACGTGGGTAATTAGAGAACACAGATAGTTTTTACTGTGTAAATTCTTGATGCCTCCGAGAACACGGACTTCCCGTGTTTTGAAAATAAGCACGTCATGTGACTTACAATCCGGATTGTGTTTGCAGAGAAGAGCCAGGTAAATCTAATCATGTGTCGTGAAAAGCACAAAGTTAATACCTGTGATTTAAAAAAAAGAGGTATAATTATTTATTACATATCAGTTTTAATAACTAGTGTAGTGATTTGGTTAAAATGTGTTGCTCAAGAACGTGACTTACAGATCGTTCAAACGAAATTTATATATTGCTATGCAACATATGCTTGTGCCGGAACATTGATACTTAATGTACAAAATGTGCTGCAAATAAAGTTTCAGTGAGACCGAGACAGAGACACAGACAGAGAGAGAGAGAGAGAGAGAGAGAGAGAGAGAGAGCGAGAGTGAGACATGAATGCATGCACCAGCCACAAAGGCAGAGGGAGAGGAAAAAAGAGGCCAGCCAAGTTCCAGGTGAGACTTAGTCAAGACAAAATAGCTGCAACACTAAAAGGGAGGGTGAATATAGTCTGGTAAGTATCCCTATTTGACCCCATTTTATTGCATATGGAGACTCAGTGTTTGCCAATTTGAGACAAACTACCCTGAGGCACTTTTACTTTGGTGAACAGTAATTAATCCCATCCATCTTAAGAAATTGCTTTATCCTGGTCCTAGGTGCAAGGAAACAATACACTCTGGATAGGATGCCAGTAGATTGCACTGTACCATACACACATTCTCTAGAAGTATTTCTATTTCATGATTGTTTGCACAAACTTTCTCTAGGGATCACTGGCTAACAAGCTGGGAATTTATTATTGTTACACAAATCAGATCACTTTCCAAGCACATAGGATCATGGCAATAACGACAAATCAACATTTGTGACCCATGAAATCAGGTATTAAGTCGTATTTTATAAATATTTTCAGATTCCTGGTTCAGTAAGCTCCATTTTGATACCAGGTTTTTACTGTATCATATCCATATGCCAACATAATGGTGCGAGGTGGTTTTACGGAGGGCCTCAGAAAACTCAGTCGGAATCGTATTTTTAGATTTAATTGAGGATTCCATGAGGTAATACGAAAGAGGGAATCCTCAGCCTCATTCTGACACCAGGATCCCTGCCACCCAAAGTAACTTTGCCAGCAAGCGTGGATTTATCGTGATAAAATTCTAGTTTCTCTGTCAAAACCGGACTAACCAGCTCGGATAGTGTTCAGTAAAGTGCTTTTAAAACGCAACAGGAACAAATGATATACAGTAAAAGATGAGCTCTAAGGTATCATTTTTATAATAGTGTCTAAAGGCTGTAGAGGCCATCTAAATCAGATTGGGGCACTGTCCAATGTTCCCATCTGTTCATGTGATCTCACGTCTGATGAGTTTTGGTGATTGTGTTGGCACTAACACAGTCACATGATGTTTCTACGGGTTAACACCACAAACTCCTGCCAAGCCCAGTTTTCCTTTTGTTTAAAACTGGATGCTGGATGAAAGATTTTGGTGGAAAAACGTTTCATAACGTGGATTGTGCTATGCCTTTCCTCCAGCAGTAATGACACCAACGGTGTAGTCCGTCCATCCGATTATCTATACCGCTTATCTGTTAAGGTTATGGGGAAGCTGGAGCCAATCCCAGCTGACTACAGGCGTGAGGCAGGGTACACCCTGGGCTCTTCGCTAATCTGTTGTAGGGCTAACACGGACACAAACAACCATTCACACTCACATTCACACCTCTGGACAATTTAGAGTAGCCAGTTGACCTAATCTGCATGTCTGTGGGCTGTGGGAGGAAACTCGAGCACCCGGAGGAAACCCGCACAGGATCATTTAAACTTCGCACAAAAAGTCTCCAATCAGTGTGCAGTTTAGGCTTCTGGCCCAAGTATCCATGACTTACAGTTTCTCAGTACAAGAGAAATGTTATAAGAATAAACTAACTTTGTGTACATCCGTGTACTCAGTAGCAGATGAAGGAGCAACGTCTTCTCATCTTTTAGCCACCGTTAGCTGGCTAGCTCTTTCTGTGTCTTCTATAGAACAGACTTGTCACATAACATTAGTTAGCTAAGGGAAAATGGTTGCCCTGTTGTAATCTCATTCTCTGTCCATCTGAAAATAGAGACTGCACCTCTCTGAGTTGAGAGACACAAGCTAGCCTGCTAATTCTAGCTAGCTAGCTAAAGTATAGTATAGAGAACAAAACTATAAAGAATGGTCTTTTTTTTAATCTTCTTTCCCTCCTAATCCTTGTTCTCCATGCAATTTTGATATATAATTATTGTATTTTAGTCTTCAGTCTGTCACATAAGGTTAGCAGGTAGTGTTAGCACGCTAACTAAACCAGTCATCGCTGAAAAAAGACATGGATCAAATGCGAAAAGGCAGAGAAGCCTACTAACAGCTCATTAATCACTAGGTGGGAATGAGGACAAATAGGCAGAGTAACATCTCTCTCTCACTAGCTTCCTACAAAATGCAAGAACGAATAATATGTTTAGCGAAACTCCATTGGGATCCTTTTTTTTAATCAGATTGCTTCACTCTCTCACTCCCCTGTTGTCTGTTTTTTTTTTTCATCCACTTCCTGTCTCTCTCCCTCCTCCTTGATTGGCTCCATCACCTGCCAATTACAGTGTAGTTGGATGTCTTTTATGCCATGTAATAAGCCTATAGAGCGGGCGTATGACACAAATTTCCCCTCAATTCTGACCCGACGCAGTGACGCACAGCTGACCGTAAATTACATGACTATCAGGGCGACCTACGCAGCTCTATTCTCTTCTTGCCTGACTCAAATTTTTTTTTTTACTCTTTTAACAAAACAGTTCTGGAGTTTTAAATGATCTTGCCAAACCAGTGCTGAAATGGATGCAGCAGTCTGAGGCATCAAGATCGAATTGTCGGTGTGTCTGTAACAAGTAACAACTGTATAACGTCTATCTCCATACATTCATTCATTCAGTCATTCATTTTGAGTAATCCCTTGATCTTTGTCAGGGTTTCAGTGGATCCAGCGCACATTCTGGGAACACTGGGTTCAACATTCCCAGCCAGTGTTGGATATCACACTGCACGTCTGTCTCCTTGAAGAGTACAATTTATTTTCATTTCAGCTTTTTCAAGCAATGCCCCTTGATTCTTTTTTTTTTATTTTTTATTTTATGCATAATAGATGTCTGGGTTCTCTGAAAAGGGAGTCTCATGCTTCACTTTGAAGGTTTAATATGCTAAATGTCAAAGCTGTCATTCTGGACTCTCATAGCAGGTGGTGTTGTTTGCCTACTTCCTGTCTGCATTTAAAGTGTGTCTAATAGCAAATTGCTGTGGTAGTTTAATACACGGCTGTGTAGTCAGAGGGAATTTAAATTGGCGACGGAGGCAAAGGAGGGTGTGTGTGTGTGTGTGTGTGTGTGTGTGTGTGTGTGTGTGTGTGTGTGTGTGTGTGGTGTAATGACAAGATTACAAACCCATTACAGCTAAATGATGACGATGAAAGCAGAGAGAAAAATACAGAGCAACGCTTCTGAAGGGAGGTTGTATTGTGAATGGGGTCCCGTGAGGGATGAAGGAAAAGCGCTGCTGTCATCTCTGCTTTGTCTACGCCTCGCAATGTTTGACCCTGCATGTATCAGAGGGTTGCTGGGGTTGGGAGACTTTGACTTCATTTCCAGGTCTTAGTTCTGAAAAGAGAGAGGAAGAGAGAGATGTCAGAGATCAAACGTAGCATGCATGATTATTGCTTTACTCTGCTACAGGAGCTAATTACAGCCTTTGTGCATAAGCACCTGCCTCAGTGTGTGTGTGTGTGTGTGTGTCTGAGTGTTTTGACACATCTCTACTCTCAGCTCAGCTGTAACTGTAATAAGCGCGGTGCTCAGTGCATGACCGGATGGAAAGCATGGCCGGAGTGATGCCTGGGATGAATAAGTTGAGCAGCTTCGTTCTTCCAGTTCATCACTGTTCATTCATTTTTAACCAGCTTACAACCTTTAATAGATTAACACTTTGGCTTAACCCCCTTCCGTTAAGGCTTCTGCGCATACCTTTTGCATACCTTTATGCGTTGCGTGTTCATGTTTTGGAGAAATTATGTAGCCCAAGATTCACTGGTTATGAAATATTTCACTCTATCAGTATCACTGTGCAGTATAATAAGAGCAAATAAACATAAAGAGGAATTAACAACTGCACACACAGCAGAACTCTGTAAACTGCATAAAAACACTATAAAGCACTAAGTAAGGCTATAAGTAAGATTTTTCAAAAATAAAATGCATGCTTGTGTCAGTAGTTAAAAACAGTTTGCATGCACACTAATATTCCAAGTATGACAGTATTTGAAATTTGACACAGGTCATATAGACAGCATATTCATTTACATTTATATCATTTGGCAGACTTATCCAGAGTGACTTACCTACATCTCATTTATACAACTGAGCAGTTGAGGGTTAAAGGCCTTGCTCAAGGGCCCTTCAGTGATAGATGGGCATGGCAGTGCTGGGATTTGAACTCATGACCTTCCGATCACTAGTCCAACATCTGAACCACTGAGCTACCACTGCCACTACCAGATTCTGTTAGGATATTCCGAATTGGGCCATATTATGCAGGTTTTAGGCGCATTCTTTGCATCCAGCGCATTCGGGGTATTAATGTTTAATTAATTTATTTAATTTGTGACTCTCAGCCTCTTGCCTGTTTACGTTCAGCTCTGTGCGTTGTACACAAACCAACTAGACAACAGTTTGCAAGGCTGGGGTAGAGATGCATGCACATGAACGGGAATGTTAGTGGAATATTTATTTGTGTTTGCTATGTAAATATCTTAATAGGAATATTGTCTCTTTCAGAATAGGGGCAAAAAAAAAAAAACAAGACTAATTTGTGCATGTAAACGTCGTGAGTGATGAAATTACAAAATTCATGTCAAATGTCTCAGGCCCTGTTTACACTTGGTTATAAAATGCATCTTGAGCAATCAGGACCACTTTTGTTTAGCTCTCGTTACTGCCTACATCACTTCCGCAAGAAGGTCAAAGGTTGTTAAAATGTTAAACCTGCAACATGCCTTTATTTTCTTGCACTCCAACCACGTACATCGGTGCACTTCTCCATTTTTTTCTAGCATGTCACGCTCTTACCAAAAGAAACACCGCGTCAAGAATTAATCATGTATTTTCCTGTTACGTCCGTGGCACGGATGCATCGGGACGCTTTAACGTTTACACTACAGAACGTATGTGGTCAAATGCGTCCTAGACCACCTCGGAAAGTGGTTTGAGGGAATGCGTCTTGGAGGTGTGTGTTGGAGTCCAAAAACAGGTATAAACTCTGATGATGTTCAAACAGGAAACGCTCAGACAAGCAGACTCTCAAAAACCAAATCTATAGCAAGACTAGGACAGCAAACATGATAAAAGGCTTGGTATGTAAAGATGATGAAGGTTAGAGTCCAAGGCAGCCATGCTCGTCAGCGGTGAAGTGCACTGGGAAATGCAGTCAGAAACCGATTCTGGCATTGACGTGACATCAGATGTGATAATGGACTGAAATAATTAGAGATTATCCTGGCAGAAATCTGTGATTTTGCTAATGTATTGTTTAAATAACGTGATTAAATACTGGCACAATCCCCCACCTTATATACTCGCACATACTGTATCAATAACTCCAGACACACGTCACTGCTCGGTGATAATCAAACCTGATTTCTTCTCTTTTTGGAAGAACAGACCTCGAAGTAGCAATAGGTTAAAACACTTGTTTTGTATTTTTGAAAGGTCGAAATGATGAATAATGGATATCTTAAGCAATCTGGTGCCTTTAATAAAGTGCCAGGAAAATCCAGCTCAAGCACTAATAGTTCACAGCAGTCTTCCAGCGAAGCAGGATGCATTAAACAAAAGACGCACAAAGATACACAGAAAAGAAAAAGACACAGATAACATCAGCAGGAACAAAACAAATCATGCGACTCATTAAATGTAAACCAACATGCCATTCTCCCTTAAACAAACATATGCAGCTATGACTGTCCGGAATTTATCTCTGGGGTTTAAGGGGTTAATAGAGTGGACGTCCAGCTCAATCCAGCATTCCATCTGATGGTGTAATGCCAAACCCGGAAACCTAATTTTGTGCGTGTGCGCGCGCGTGCGCGGACTCTGACTCCGGCTCAGTACTGTGATGTTTGTGACCTCCTCGTCCTCTCGCTGTCATCTGTCCTTTCTGACAGGAGTATCTTTAGGCAGTCACACTGTGTGTGTGTGTGTGTGTGTGTGTGTGTTCATGTGTGTGAAAGATAGAACAAGTGACAGAAATAAGTGTATGTTAGAGAGGACATGTTGGCCTGATTGAAAGGTCACACTAAGGAGAAGAAAGTGTATGTATGTGTGTGTATGTGTGTGTGTGTGTGTGTGTGTGTGTGTGTGTGAGAGAGAGAGAGAGAGCAAAGGATAAGAAAACCAGGTTCTTTTACGAAGAAGGCAAGAGAACAACTCTGGATGTAAGATAGAGATCCATCCATCTATTTTAAGCAACAGCTTTATTTTTGTACGCGTTTTGGCTGCGTTCCGCTTACCTCAGAAGTGGAAAGTCGAAGTTCAAAATGAACTCATTTTCAACCTCTGTGAACATGCGCCTCCATGTTCGTCTTTTGCCAGCAACAAGCTAGCCAGCTAACTGTGATGAGTGATGTATATTTGCCTTCTCAAAACAGCAAACCGTAGAGTCAGTGTTCTAGATTTAACAAGTGAATATGTCTGTACGTTAGTCAAGTCAGGTTTATTTGTATAGCACATTATTACAGGGCATAGACTCCGACAGAGCTCACAATAGGAGTCAAGCGTTGACATCTTTTGGTTTCAGTTAATACCTTGGCAGCGTCGTTCTGGATAAGCTGACGTTTATTTAACATCTTATTTGTCAGTCCAGGAAAAGGTGCATTACAGTAATCAAGTCTGTTAGAAATAAAAGCATGAACTAGCTTTTGATTGAGATAACAAGCATCTAACTTTACATATATTTCTAAGATGATAAAAAGCAGTTTTAGAGATGTTAGCTACATGACTCTCGTAGTTAAGATCGGCATCAAAAATCACTCCCAGGTTTTGGCATGCTAACAGGGATTTACTGACACAATGAGTGAATCTGGTGCCTTAAAGCCTTGGGCCTATTAAAAGAATTACGTTCTTTGCAAGTACGTTGATAGATCTCAAGCAAGGGCTTGTATAACTTATTTAAAAGTAAGAAGTGCTAGTTTGTTTACTGTCCATGCTGTGAGCCACCATGTTGTCGCGATATCAGTCTCTGAACTCGGAGAAACTCGCAGTTGAGAAGATTACACCAAGTTAGGGATGTTTTTCGGCTTTCCTTTTTGGAGGTCAAGAATTACGAGTTACGACTTCTAGTTGAACGCAGCATTAATATCCTGGACACTCCAGGATATCAACGTGCGCATATACGTGTGTGTGTTTTGTAGACGTGTGTAAACTAACCAAAAACCTGGCCCTGACCAGGATAAAGCACTTAATGTTCAAGCAGTTAATGAAGATGAATGAATGATTTACACTTAACAGTAAGAAAGGGAACCTGTTGAATGTGGGGGAAAAATCATTATGTGTAATGTTTGATGATTAACATTGACATTGCTAGCTAGCTACAGTCGGTGTTAGCGAAGACTAGGGTTGCCAGATTGCTATAAACATGCATTCAAATTGTAATTGAAACAGTTTGGCATTCAAATACGTTTAAAATAAGACTGGGTCTATAATGTTATAGTGTTAGAGGTGGAACAGAGATCGGAAGTATCTGGATCATACCTCATAAACGTCGTAAAGAAGACTGAACGGTCACTTCCTTAAGCAAACAAAAAGAAGCAAAGTTATTATCCTTTTAGCGTAATGTTTCAGTTTTTTCTGTTTAGTCACTGTAATATGCCATTGTTTATAATCTTTGTAATTGTTCAAAAATGTAAATGTTAGACGAACCGGTTCGCTCTGGTTCCGTGAGGTGGAATCCTCACGCATCCTTCACCACTCCTGCTTTAGGTGATTCTTCTTTACATTGCGTAATAAGTGTTTAAAGCACATGTTTTTTGTAGAAAAAAGCAAGTGCAAAATATCAAAAACAACCCGAGAGGCACGACAAACCCTTCAGCTTCAGAATCTGCACCGTAATGAAAGTCTCTGGAGGTGCAATTGCTTTAGCTAGCTTTACCCTCGCTCAGACTTTGATTAGTGTGTGAGTGAGTGTGTGAGTGAGTGTGTGTGTGTGTGTGTGTGTGTGTGTGTGTGTGTGTTTGTTGTGAACAGGTGATTTCGAAAGAAAGTGTCAGCCATGTCAAGGTTCATCATGTTAGTGTGCAGTGCTTTTGAACAGCCACGGAAAGACAAATAGGAAATGGTTTAATCAGTTTCCTCCCACATGAACAAAGAGCCTCTCATGAGACTTTATACAGAGAGGAGTGTGTGTGTGAGGTGTGCCTAGTGACACTCTGTCTTTGACACGTATGTGAATTGTGTGTATATATATATATATATATATATATATATATATACACACACACATGTTGGCTTGTAGAATTTCAAGGCAAAAAAAATGAAACTTAGGAATTACACCCATTTTTTTACATAGTCCCCACAGACTCAAAAGTAATTGGACAATCAGCTGATAAGCAGTGTCATGGCTAGAACAAAAAGGGAAACGACGGTCATGAATTCAGGCTGCAGAAGGACGTAAGTGCAAGTCAAATCCAAAAACATGAGACAATGAGTCATTAAACATGAAAGGGTTGGGCAAGGTGCAAACAGAGTTGAGTCCAAAGATGCAGAAACTGATAAGATGCGCGTCAAAACCACGAAAACAAACATGAACATGATGGCTTGGTAAAGTCAAACAACAAAGGACATTGAGCACTTCACAAATTACATCCGGAAACTAAAGTGGCTGTGTTTGAATACTGGTGCAGGAACTTAATAATCAGGTGACTGTGAGATGTGAAGTGCGTGATGCTGGATATTGCAGTCCTCAGCGGCCATTTTCAGGTAGCTGAGACTGCTGGGACATGAATCCTGAGCGCAGGCAGGTGCAGATGTGACCAGGACCTGGAAAAACTAGAAATAGAGAGGACGAATTACAGCTTCCAGGTGTGTCGCTAGCTAATTAGCATGCAAAAGCTCTGTTCATTAAGGCTTTGAATGAATTTTCTTTTTTTTTTTTTTTTACCATTATGACAATGTGAAATTTCATGTTTTCCACTCGGATAGTTACAGACCTGTGCTGCGCCTCTGCACAGCAGAACATGGACATGACATAATCGTAGGTCCAGGATCTTCATTGTATAGTATAACATGAAGGACACGTGTTATCGCAAGTGCGTGTTATAGAATTCTGCCAAGACGTCGCGTGTGACAAATAACCATTGTAAAACACCAACGAAATTGTACAGCATAAAAAAGTTTGCTTTATTTAGATTCATATGCCAAAATGAAACTGCTCTTCCTCTTATCAGCTGCTTGATGCTGTAATTAATATCACATACAAGTGGTGGCAAAAGCTAAAGGGAAGAACTGGCAGTAGTGGGCAGTTTGCTGGCATGGTTCGGGTCCACTTCTACCCTCAGAGAGGACAAGTTCTCATCCACAGGGCATGACTGGAAGGCACTGAATAGTTTAATGACGATTAAAATGATATAAACTATATGCTATAGAGATCACAGTCACCAGATCGCAACCTGACATCTATGGGAGATTTTGGAGTGACGTGCCAGACGGCCAGCATTTGAGGGTAAATCTTTTGGACGAGTGCTGTTCGTTACCGCTCCAGTGCAGTTCCGGTTCCAGAGACGTGTAGAATCTATTGCCAGAGCACGCTGAAGCTATTCTGCCAGCCCATTGTGGCTTGGCACCTATAAGACACTTCAGGTTGATTTTTCCATTCATTTGTCACCCATCTGTATGTGGAATAACATTAACGGTTTCATTAAAGTCAGAATTCCATTAACGCGCGTTAAAATTTGCAACTAATGGCTTATGCATCATTGTTTGTCACCACAAAGTCCTCACCAGACACCACGGAGATACTAATGAGATGCGCAGCATCAGATACACAGCACTAATAGTCCACTTTCAGATCAAAACTCTTGCATATTACATTTAGGACTATATTTTATTAGGTCATCGTCTGAATCTTTAGTTTGTAATCTTGCAACTGTCACTTATTTGTCTAGTGTCTAGCGGTGCACTGCAAAAAATGGCATCTTAGCAAGTGAAAATACCTTCAGTATATTATTGTTTAAGATTAAACAAAATATATCATTTTTGCTTCTTTCAAAAAATAGGCTAGATGCTTAAAGGTCCACTGTGTAGGATTCGACCACCTGAGCGCCCCTCCCTTACCCCTCCCTTTCCAAGCGTGTATTAACTGTCAGGAGCCCGTAGCGTACTTCCAAGCACTTACATACACACTCCCTTACTTTTTACATGCCAAATAATAAGTATGATCCTCCATTTTTCCAAATTTGGGTCCTCAAACTTGTTCACGCTGCCGTTTGTAAAAACGTGAAACCCAGAAGGCGCCCTCTAGAGGTTTGTTAGCAGCGCAGCATGGCGGCTCTGTAGCAGTGGACCCGCTCGCTATGCAGGAATAAAGTGCTTATTCTAAGCTTATGAAAACAACGATTCATACTTACAGGTAATTACACACTAATGACGACATACTTGTGAATTTTATACTCCATTCCTACTAATCGATCGCATTAAATCTTACATAGTGGACCTTTAATTCTATTCAAGCTTGAGATTAAGAAAAGGTTTACTTTATACATTTAGTTTCTTGTAATGATATAATATGAAATATAATATCAATGTGATTATATTTTTGCTCCGTGGCCTTGAGAAGCGGGTTTGGGACGGAAAGGTTGCTGGTTCGATTCCCTGGGCTGGCAGGAAGAATGTGTGGGTGGGGGAGTGAATGAACATCACTTTCCCTTCCGTCTGCATCTGAGGTGGTTTACCTGATGAAAATCATTACTCATGATGAGAAAATGTATATTTCGGTTTGTTTATATGCACATAATTATTTTTGTGTATATGTAGTATATATTTGAATGCCATGCTTTATTAAGAGGTTATCTCACATTAGGTGGGTGATTTCATTCCCTCTTTGCTTATTAATGGCAAGAATGGTATTAAAGAATATTAATGGTGCGTCATTAGTCTGAGTCATGTTCATTTTTTGGAACTTTTATATTGGGGATTTTGTGTCAGCTGACTCTCAGTCTGTACTTAAGTAATGTAGAGTTGGATGTAAAACAGATTCTTCCTGCGTGATGCGTTTTACCACAGTGACGCCTTCATCAGCCCGGGATGAGGTGAGAAACACACAAGTCATATCAGTAATGTACAGACTGAGTGTGTGAGAGTTTGTGCGATGGTAATTACTGGTGTTCAAGCTGCTCTGTGTGTGTGTGTGTGTGTGTGTGTGTGTGTGTGTGTGTGTGTCATAGAGACAGAAAGAATCTGGCAAGATAGACAGATTGCGCCGTATGAGTGCCATCTCTTCAGCTTGGTTGCTTGATTGCTCTCATTCACGTTCTCTCTCCATTTCTTCTTTCCCTGGTAATATTTTCTAGCGACATTTTGTCTAGCATTAGGGCTATCATAATCAAATCACATCATAAGACACTTTCCTGAGATATTGTAAATACGGTGATATCCGTGCGTCTTTGAATATTTTAGTATTTTCAGTAACCGTGACAAGATGGTCTGATTGGATGTTAAAGTATTGCATGGAATTTTAAAACCGTAATCTTGAAATATTATAGAATTTTAATTTTGCTTCCTTTTCAGTGTTGTATATGATATTGTATGTAATAGATAATATGTAATATAATTTGATAAGTGTAGATATTACGCTAGAGGCTTCTGACGGCCACCGTATTTAATTCGATTCAATTTTACTCGTATTGGGCTTTTTACAACAGACATTGTCACAAAGCAGCTTAACAGAAGTATCACACCGTACTCTCTAATACACGCTTGGAAAGGGAGGGAGGGGTAAGGGCGGGGCATTCAAGTGGTTGAATCCTACATAGTGGACCTTTTTAAAATGATTACTGAACTGAACTAAAAAAAATTCAGTTTTTCTTTGGATTTTGTCCACATTTTCCTCCATAATTTGGCCGATTCCCACCCTCATCATGTGACCACTCCCAACTAGTCAAGTCGAAGCCTAACACATGCTTTCTCTGAGCCACATGAAGCCAACCAAGTTCCACATCACTTTAAACAGCTCTCGTTTTCTTTCTAACTCCAGTAATCCATCACCGAGCTAGTTATTGACTGCTTTTTCATTTCTCACCATCAGCGTTGCTGCTCAGTTGCTCACACCGAGGAGACGTTTGGCGTAGCTACAACACTTGTCTCATATTCAGCAGTTCCGATCAGGCCGTGAAACGTGTTCTGCTTTATATTACCATGTATGACTTGTCTATTTTGAGCTCACGACAGCTTGCATCGCGATGCCTGCAGTTTGTTGGATAATTACGTTCACGGGCACTTACTTCTAAATCTGCTGAGGACGAGATTTTGGTTTTTATTTTCTACAACAACGATCTATTTTGACAATTAGTAACCGTTATTAACTTTACAGGTTTAGAAGATGCTGAGCTTTGAGACTTTGACTGCGTTTTTTACTGTACATGATTGATTTTAATTATTTTCCTCCTCTGTTGATGAAACCATGTCCAACTACATGGCCGTCTCTATGTATCTTGTGTGTTACATAATTTTTTTAGTGTTCAGCATGCAGTAGGCCGGTGTAGATGATATCTTCTGACAATAGCTAATTGTCATTTGAGCGTTTTGCGGACTGTGCTGCCCGCTAGTGGCCTGAGCTGCAGTGCGATTCGGGAGAAGAGCAGAGAGGAGGAGGGAAGGATGAACCGGGGCAGTCTGCTGACAGAGCAGTGGCAGGCGTGAAGGGCTGACGACGAAGCCTGAAGCCGTGCATATGGTCGTCAGGATGCGCACGGACGCGCACAAACGGACAACATAAACAGATGTCTGTGTATGGCAACATTTCGCTGATATTGATGCTTTTCCGCCAACAAACGGACAGGCACACATACACACACTCCAGCGAAGATTGCCACCGGTGTATGACATCACGTCTACAGAGACCCCAGGGTAAACTGAACCACACTGGAGTTTATAGGCACGCAGGGACACCAGCGAATGGCAACACCATGAGCACGTAGTCTGTCTATAAATAAGATGACAAAATGGTGCTTGTGTACAGGGAGGGGTCAGATATAGAGATGTGGCTTCAGCTGTGCAGACACACGTGGCCCAAATAGAGCAGATCCCTCGCTGAGAGACAGCTCAAACATCAGACAGACTCATTTGCTCTCTCCTCGCATCCTACTTTCAGTCCCACCACACAAACACACACGCGCGCGCACACACACACGCACACGCACACAGGCACACATTTGCATGCTGCTCTTTGTTCTTACTCTTGATCCTTCTCAGTTGGACAGCTCTGTTCCAGATCTTCTCTCATTACTTTCTGTTGGACACACTCTCCACACACACACACACACACGCGTGCATGCACACACACTAGGAAAAGAAAGACCCAGATGGTATGAGGCATAATGGAAAGAAAAGAGGGTTTGAAGCTCTAAGTGCATTCCTTCTGCCTTAACTGTGTTTTGTGTTGATCTTAAATAAAGCTCTTAAACACTCCAGCAGCACTGAGCTGTCCATCCACAAGTGGCTCGCCGGGGAAGCTGGGCAATGCCCAGTCGATTCTCATGTTTTAATCCCGGTTGTTCTTTTGTTCTTTAGTGGCTAATGCACGCTGGTGTAAAACATCATAAATCGAATTTCCCTTAAACGCTACTTATACACCTTTGTGTTCACTTACAGTACACAAGCTCCTAAAAACATGCTGCGAAATCATTGCAGGTTCCACTGCGCAGGTGAATTCTCAAATCTGATTGGTTAAAAATTGTTTAAATAAATATTTCAGTACAGTTCTGGCGAAGGGCAAATCACAGGGTTATATTAATGCGCTCAATCTTACCTGTTTCTATAGTAACAGCTAATTCACTGGGATTTGTACGCCGGACGATCCACATAAACTTAGTGTTTAAGTGATATGACATGAAGGTTTCTGTAAAGAGACGTTTATTCGGCATTTCTGGAAGGAGTCTCCAGTGTCCGTGCTTAAATAGTCAGAGGTAAAGATGGTTTCTGGGTTCTTGGTAACAGAAGAAACTTGTCACATCAACCGTATGCTGATTGTCATGATATAAAGAGTCAGCCAATAAAAAGTGTATACACATTTCTACACATAAATGTCGGGAAGCACTTTGAGCCCCTCTTGTAATTGTAAAGGCCAAAGGTAACTTGTATTAATCTCATGATGTCTGAATAAATTTAGTATGAAAACATTTATACAAATTTCTCTTTTCCTGAAGCGTATATACATTTTTTTTTCTTTTGGCCGACTGTGTATATGCGATGCGAAGTATTGTAGCTGGTTCTCCTTATGAACTCCATAAGGATGAAGAAACTGATGATGAAGGAACGACCGTTTTATGGCTGCTGTAATGCAAGTCATTAGATGAACTAACTTGTTTCAGTGATGTGTAACTATAAACAGATTAAATATCCGACATGTCATTGTTAGTTTTGGCAAGTTGCATTGGTGTAAGAGGAATTGAACACGCAGTTATTAAAATATAATCGACGTCAAGTCCTTGCAGTAACGCCTGCTGATTTTTTTGGCATTTTATTCTTTACTTAGCTGGCTTTTCCCTTGAGGCAGTTGCAGATTTACTTTAACCTTACTGTGCACGTGAAAAGCTAAAGATAATATGAGCCACAGTATCACTGCATTTTTTAAAAAAGGAATACGCCTAACCAATGTTTTTACAATAAAGAGAATCCTGTAGTCCATCTGAGTTATGAAAAAGTATGGCAAGAGCACAGAATTTAATGTCAAACAAGGGGGCGAGCACATAATGGAACATTAGCAACCTAGCGAAGGGTATCGGGAGCAACAAACTGATAAATATACTGTCAGAGACGCTGTTATCAGTGCATTCCTAATGTAGCCTGTATTAAGGCCATTTTCTTTTGTATATGCTTTTCTATAATATTATAAATTCAATTCATTTGGATCTTTTTTCTTTTTTATGCTGTCCATTTTTACTTTTTTATGTAACTCGATTGCCATGGTTACCCTTTTTATCACAATTAAAACCTCATTCGCTGCAGTATATCTGTATAACAAAACAAATGTATTGTTTATTGGGTTTTAGACAAAACATTTAATCCTGTCATGCTGTTGGTTATGAAAAAAATCATATCTTAAGGTTTAGATTTAAGTGTAAAAGGTAAAGTGGTTTATGCAACCTGGAAGACAAGCACTAAAACCACTCACTTTAAGTAACCACTTCCTGGGGTTGCGTTGGATCCAGAGCTTATCCTGGGGACCGGTAATGGACATGATGCAGGAATATACCTTAAATGGGACACCAGTCCATCTCAGAGCACTATGCACACACAAATGTGCTCCATGGGCAATCTGGAGTACACTACCAGTCAAAAGTTTGGACACCTTCTAATTCAATGTTTTTCTTTATTTTTATGACTTTAAAAGAGACTGG
>JAQQZR010000012.1:17969854-17986239 GCA_030068235.1 Notoglanidium macrostoma
AAGATGCTGGGATTGGCTCCAGCTTCCCCGCGACCCAGACGGATAAAGCGGTATAGATAATGGATGGATGGATGGCTATCTGATTCAAATTCCATGTGAATAAACAAACCAGTATAGTTAATCATTTCCATTCACATTCAGATCCCACAATTTTCCCAACACAACTGATTGATGTGAGCTAAAGTGATTTGTTACTGACTCACAGGAAGTCACGGAGTGCATGTACACGTTGTAGGTCTGGCAGTCTTGGACAGTGAAAAGAGGACTTTTTTTTCTGTTCACGTCAAGTAATAAAATAACAGAAATGAAGTTCTTTTGTAGCGCTGTCTCTCTGGTCATGTTAATCAGCATATGCCCGTTAGCACTTTAATTAACGGTGACTTAAAGGTCACATATTCTCTCTCTTTTGGATTGCTCTTTCAGTTGCAATCTCCCTCATTTTGCTTGAATTCCTAAAAGCCCACCAGTCCTCTCCCTCTCCCCCAAACTTCACTGACTGCTCCTGCTCATCATTGTATTCGAAAACTCCCCCATTCCTTCCCTTCCAAACGTTTCCATCGCTCACCAGTGCAGCCAGAATGACGGCGGATGTGGACGGAGTGGAACACCACTCCCACAGCATGTGGAGAGGAAAACCTGAGGCATAACGAAGCAGCACTGTGTGGAGATTGCATTAACCCTAATAGTATTGAAAGGTGATTTGTCAAACAGAAGACGAACATGTGTCATCTGCCCACGCTGCCTCTGGCCAGCAACATGATCACATTTGAGATCCTCTGAAAGACAGATCCAATTTGGTTCCCAAGCAAATAATGTCATTATTCGCCTATCAGTTTTAGCTTAGTGGGACATTTTCTGAACTTTTGCTTTGTTAAACATCTCCCATTTTCGCAGCAAGGTCAGAGCAATAATCAAGGACGCAAACCACACAAGCCATAAACTGGTCTATCCCCTTGTTTCTAGTAAGAGATGCTGCGGCACAAAGGCACGCACTAGCAGACCGAAGAACGGTTTCCACCCTCAGGCAGTCCGCATCTCGAGGAGTGCATTATTGAACACCTAAAAAGCACCATATTATATGCTGTTGTGTTTTACATCTCCTTTTTTCACATTATACTGCACATAATAGTAAGACTATGCTTAATATTGTGCAGACTGTTTACTAATTATGCTGCTTCTAATAAGTATAATACGTATTTAACATTTGATTGCATAAAGCTCTCTCATAACTTTTTTTTTTTTTAAAGCCGTGTGTGTTGCGTCCTGTGTTGGCATCGTCTGTGCTGGAATGAGAAAAGAATCCCAATACATGGCCATTAAAGCTACCTTGGCTCATGCGTAATATTACTTTTTCCTCAATCGCAATGTTTTGTGTATAACATTATAGGACCATTATGAATCCAAGCCTTATTACATTCTCTTAGTAAATTGCAGGACCATTATTTTGTCTTATTGAGCGATACACATCCCTGTGACATCAGCTGGAGACTACAGTGATGACCACGCCAGAATCCTGTTCATAAACGCCTTCATTTTTACTGCATACTATCAAATCAGACAACTTTCCAAGCCAACAGAAGACGGGTGTGCATACAGGCAGTTGTTCATGCGCTCCAACTGAAATCCTAATCAAATTTACATTTATAACACTCTTCATAAGCCCTAAATGTACCTTCTGTGACTTTTTCATGACATGCAAGTGTCATGAATGAGCTGTTAGAGAAACAAGCTAATAATTTGTATTTAATAAAAACAAATTCTACAGCCCAGTGTCTGAATCAGTCAGCTGATCATTTTAATTGCACACAGTTGCACGAAACCTCCGAAGTCACCTTATGCACGTTATGACATAAGCCCTTCATAAATTCTCCAGCACTGCTTTATAAAATATTAATGTATGTGTTAAAAGCTTTTATGTTCCCAGAATGCACCGGTCCTTCAGATGAAGAGGTTATAGATGTGTCCCAGATTATTTGAAACTATGTTGTTTAATAATGATGGAGTGTAAAAACGTATTAATTTATTACGATCATCACAAATACAGTTTCATTACAAGTCCCGTTTTATTTCTGACAGATTTCTGTCATTAAAGAGTGACGAGCCATTCACCTTATCTTACTGATTGAATTAATGTTTGGTGATTTCCATCACTTGGTGTCTTGTTTAAGGAGTATTAATAGAAACTTTCACTTGCCCTTGTTAAGCTGGACTTTATTTCTTTCTAAGAGTCCACATATGTGGCTCACTGATGCAGTGCTTACTGATGTGTGCGTGTGCTTTTGCACTGTGTTTGGGCTAATAAATATTCTCCAGTGGGCTTGCGTCTGATATCTTTTCAGTCAGTTTCCTAATGAATGAGTTATTTACAGCTCTCTCTCTCTCTGCTAGCTGAGCCTCTTTTGCCTCCTAACTGTCTCTGTCCCCTGACGTCTCAGCTCTGAATATGAAGCACTATTATCTGATCCAGATAGCTCAGGAACAGCATTGTAACTCATCCCAGATAGCTCTCTGTCGCAGACCTGCCCTCACAAAAGGTCACAACACACAATTTGTGCGGGCTGGTTTTTGTGTTATTGTGTGGTACAGGACACAGGACAAGAGCGCTCGTCTCCAGAGAATGTTAACACTTTATTGATTATATCTCACTCACACCATATAGGACACATATCTTTTCATACTATGATGTCATATTGCTGTAAGGCACATGTGACATCTGCATACAGTTTTTGGACAGTGAGACAATTTTAATAATTTTGCCTGTGCGCTCCATGACAATGGATTTGAAATGAAGCAATGAATGTGCGACTGAAGTGTAGACTTTCAGCTTTGATTCAAGGGGTTTAACAAAAAAAATATTGGAAGTACAGTTTAGGAATTACAGCCATTTTTTCATACTCAAACCATTTTCACAGGCTCCAAAGTAATTGGACAAACTAACAGTCACAAATATATTTTTAATACTTGGATACAAATCCTTTGCAGTCATGTCCGATTGAGTTCTGGAACCCATGGACGCCGCCAAATGCTGAGTTTCCTCCCTTGAGATGCTTCGCCAGGCCTTTACTGCAGCTGCCTTCCGCTGCTCTTTGTTTGTGGGTCTTTCTGCCTTCAGTTTTCTGTTCAGTATGTGAAAATCATGCTCAACTGCATTGAGGTCAGGTGACTGACTAAGCCATTTAAGAACATTCCGTTTGTTTGCCTTAAGAAGCTCTTGGTTGCTTTAGGTCATTATCCATTATCGCGTTTTGCAGCACTTGACTGAATCTGAGCAGAAAGTATAGCGCTATACACTTTAGAATTCATCCTGCTACTTCTATCAGCAGTCACATCATAAATAAACACCACTGAAATAGTTTTGCTGGCAGCCACACATTCCTTCCTTTCTTTCTCCATACTCTTCTCTTCCCTTCATTCTGGTACAAGTTAGTCTTGATTTCATCTGTCCAAAGAATCTTGTTCCAGAACTGGACTGGCCTAAGCCTAACGCTAGGTTCCGTTATCTTTCCTATAGGTCTGTTTTGTTTTTTCAGCCTAACGATGGCCTCCTTCACTGGCCGCGACAACTCCTTGGACAGCATATTGAGAGTTCGCAGAAACAGTTACACTTGAAACTCCAGACATTTTATCTCGTTAATTTGTCTTGAAATCATACCTGATTGACTCATAACAAATCATAACTGGCCATGAAACTGTTTATCAGTCAGTTGTCCAATTTCTTTTGAGCCTGTGAAAATGAATGGACCACGTAAATAATGGCAGTAATTCCTAAACAGTTAATGCAACATTTTTGTTAAACCTCTTGAATTAATGCTGAACGTCTACGCTTCAATCATATCTTGATTGCTTCATTTCAAATCCACTGTGGTGGTGTACAGAGGCAAAATTGTGTCGCTGTCCAAATACTTATGGACATAACTGTACCGTTATTGCATGCTGTGATATGTTTTCTTGAAGGACAGCTGAATAACAGGTTAAGCCATCATTACTGTTTTCTCACAGGTTAAACGTAAGCAGGTTATCACTCATCTGAGTTGGCAGGTTAAATGTTTGCTTGTGGGTTAAGCTTTTCCAGCTGCTGTGTCTTTATTTTTTAAATGACTTCAAGTCTTGGACATGAGCAATTACTATAAAAGCTGTATTTATATTTTACCCAGTCAGTGGCACCGATGATTCCATTCTGACCTTCACCATTGACCTTCGTCTATATACACTGGTGACCGAGTTATCACTGCAAATAACTCTAGGACAGGGACTAAGCATTGTTCCCAAATTTCCCCACCTGAGGCTCCACAATGTCTTATCTCATTTTATCTTATCTTAATTTTATCTTTTTCTCTTAAGGATTTGAGACATTAATGACTTCTTCATTAACAACATTACAGCATGGAAATGGAGATTCAGTGCAGATACCGTATTCCAACTCAGTGCAGTAATTCTGAACCAAAAGCAGATGTATCTGCACCAGTGGGCTTTTTATTTTTTTTTTTTCTAGTGCTGCTATTTTTAAACCTTTGCTGCCCATTGCTGAGTTTCTTTTTCTTCCTAAGGGTAGTGCGGTTCATCACTAAGGGTCTGAAAGACAAAGAATGTTATGAAAAGGATGACAAGGTCAAAGATGAACAACCATGACGGTTTATTATCCCTATCACCAAGTAATACTGTGTCTTTTCGCTAGCATGCCAAAGTCTACCCAATTTTTATAAACACAGCTGCGGCCCATTACTGTATATTACGTACATTAGTGGTACGATGGCTGTGGCATCCTTTGTGTTATTTCCATACCAGTAAAGCATGCAAAACATTCATTTTCCTTTATATACAATCTCTTAACACGTCAGTTTCATTTCTGGAAGCTTTTCCGAGCTTCACAGTGCCTGAACAGGCATTATCGGAGAGGTTCTTCTAAAACTGAAAACAGTTTTTGAAAAATTTATTTCTTAGTGATTTTTCCCCCAATAAATGCATCGGTCTATGGGTATTATCTTTCTCTTGACTGCCCTTTCACGCACGATCCTTGGATAACGAGAAAGAGAAGGAAAGAAGAAAGACACACAAGCACATCGTTAAGATGGTCTCCTCACTCGTAAATAAGTACAATTTCAAAGCTTTTTTTCCTTCACGGCATCCTAAAACAGCGTATCTTGTTAGCTAGCCTGTTATTGTAGTCCCTATAATTTATATAACTGCAGTCTTATCCAGAAGTCATTTTCTCCATTCCTTAACCCGTTTGCTTGATGTAGAATCAAATTTCTTTTGGCTTGTATGATGATAAAACGACTCTTCCCTTCAAATGTCGAAGATTTGAGCTTTCACTTAGGACCTTTTCACATTCCGATCAGAGTTTTATTGCCCAGAACGTGTGCAAAAGGACGCTGTACAGGCTATATTCGAGTTTCACAATGCAGAAAACGATACGCTTCAGGGTGTAGTTACTGAGAAATAAATCACAAGCTTGTTTTCAGTGGGCAATAGTACTGCAAGAGGCAAATCTAATTTTAGTGGTGCCATCTCTTCTTTAAGACAGCTGATAGAGACAAAGAAAACAGCCAGAGCGAGTGAGTGAGTGAGTGAGTGAGTGAGTGAGTGAGTGAGTGAGTGAGCGAGCGAGTGAGTGTGTGAGTGCGTGCGGGGTGTTAAGAATATGTTATGATGTGGATCTTTCGTAATTGAGTGATGTACATGCATTGAAAGGTGCATACATTGTCCATGTTTAATGCATACATGCAGACAGCCCTGCTGACCCATGGGCAGAACAGAAAGTAATAATCTTATCATAAATGACTATAAAACTGTCTGTTGCTGTGTGTTTTATGGAGTCCAGAGCCAGGCTGGTGAGCCAGGGCTGTGCGCCAGTCGATATTCTATCTCTGGGATGAGGGTGCAGGTCGAGCAGTCACCTCTGAGCTTTACGGAGGACGCCGTCTCACGCGGTAATAAACCGCTCTTTACAGAGACACTTTAATTCAATGAGCAGTGAGGAAAAGGGCAAAAGGACACCAAAAGAGAGATAGAGATAAAAAGAGTGCGATGAAAAGAAACAAGCAAAGCAAAGGGAAGTGATGCAGAGGAGCAGGTCTCCAGGTGCTCATAAATCTTTAGTAATTTGTTTATAGCAAGCGAAGTCTGGCTGGCTTTGGCGGTGGCCACTGGAGGTGGTGTGTGCGCGCGCATGTGTGTGTGTGTGTGTGTGTGTGTGGTGAGGGAATCTAGGACATGGGCCTTGAAATGTCACAGTTTCAAGAGCAAATAGGATTCCAGACCCACATATGGTGACAGCCATTTATTTGACATTGAAGGGTCATCTAGGGAGTGTAAATGTTCCGTGTTCAGCACCATGCAGGCTTTTAGGCCAAAACTGCGGATTATGTTTAATGATGTCCGTTGCAGAAATGCAGCCATGAGAATCTGAGCTAGGTATTGAAATTTCCATCAAAACTTTAACTGTTCGGTTGAACTGTCACTGGATGTCTTGTGTTCTTTTAATTACTCCTGGGATAATTGTTTTTCTTATTTAGTTAAATGTGAAGAGTGCGAGTTATGATTGAGCTGTCACTCTACATAATGACAACTGTTTCTTGTTCACAGACGGATGACTAGATATCAGTGGGGTGTAACTGTCATCGAGTATATGCGTGTATCTACCATGCGGTTATCTAATCAGCCAATCATGCAGCAGCAGCACAATGCATAAAATGCAAGATACAGGCGATTTCAGTTAAACATCAGCACGTCAAACATCAAAATGAAAGAAAAACAGTGTGATTTCTGTGAAATCTGAAATCTGGGACTTTAATCGAGGCATGGTTGTTGATATCAGATGGACAGCCTCGACAGTTTTCACAGAGTGGTGCGAAAAACAAAAAACACTGTGTGAGCGAGCACCTGGTCTTTCTTTTGGTTTTTTCGCACCGGTTTAGGTGAGTCTATGTCCAGGATTGCTTCAGATTCTTGTTCTTAGCTGACAGGAGCGGATCCTGATGTGGTCCGCAGCTGTTGCAGCTCATTCACCTCAAGGTTGTGCGTTCCGAGATGCTTTTCTGCTCACCACGGTTGTAAAGAGTGATTATTTGAGTTACTGTAGCTTCATAAAAGTCCGGTCACTCTCCTCTGATCTCTCTCACCTGCAAGGTGTTTCAGCGTCTTGCTCAGAGGATGTTTTTTGTTTTGTTCACACCATCCTGTGTAAAGTCTATAGACAGTTGAGTCTCAACCTCAAACCAATCCATCTGGCACCAACATCCATGCCACGATCAAAAGTCACAGAGATCACACATTTTCTTCATTCTGAGCCCTGTATCGGCATGACTTTATGCGTTGTGCTGCTGCCACTTGATTGGCTGATTGGATAACTGCATGGATGTGCAGTTGTACAGGTGTTCATAATAAAGTGCATGGAAATACGTAGGAAGTGTTACTCTATATACGATGCTAGAGCTGCGAATGTAAAAGACGTGACACAGAATGGTTTATTTTTACGTCGAGTTGTAGTTGTTAGTGATGTGTTAGTGACATAATGAGTGCTCTTACGTTCACGCTGAGCATTTTTGCAGTCTCGGTGAGCGCTATCGGGTGTTCCTGGACCGTGTGCACAGTGATTCGCTTCAGTGAGTATCCTACGCTGTGTTCGGCTTGAGGTTTTGAGCCTGGCTTACTGCTCACCACCCTTCCTTTCGCTCAGCTTAGAGCACAAGGTCACTCAAACCCCACGTGGCTTTACAACAGGCTTAGCTTTTGAATCGGCGCCCGGCTCGAACAGTGAGAGGCCTGCAAACATGGTCTGCTCGCTGGCACACGGGTGACTGACGAAAAGAGATAGGGAGGAAAAAGAGAAGGGAGGCCTGTGCACAATAGCCATCGTTACGCTTCAGCTACGCCAGTTAGCACACGCTCACCATGCTGCACAATGCCACACACATTTTAGTGGCATGCGATTATTGTTCGCCATTTCCCAGTGCGTCCTCATGGTTCCCTTAGATTCTCTGCATTTCCCTCCCTGCCATCGCACCTCTTATGTTAATAACAAATGTATAGGATGAAAAGAAAATGTAGCTTTAATAAAAAATAACTCTGATACTTAAAGAGGCCAGCTCACCGTTCCTCGAATCCAATTCGTTGTTTTTGTTTACATTTGGGCCACTGCGTTTTGAAAGCACGCGTCTGCTGATGTGTCTCACAACTGGCCAACTTTACTAGATCTCTTCGTGGAGGTTCGCGTAGCTGAACACTGAGCCTCTTTCAGAAAACCTTGGCTAATAAATATTCCAGAGGCTTTGAATTCTTCAGGTCCATTACAATAGAATAACCACTAAATAAACACAGAGAAAATCTGCTAAATAATTATCTCATAGAAAACTTCACCACATATCGGCGTCTCTGTATACATTTAAAACAGCACCTTCGGACCAATCAGAGCATACGAATACAATTTTAGAATAATAATACCGGTCAACGATAGTAATGAAGCTCAAGCTGATCGGAAGCGTCATATCTTCAGATCGTGAAAAAATAAAACAGAGCTTTAAACTTGGAAAGTGGCAGCCAATACACTTTTTATGTCATTAGAGCTGTCAGTATGTCACATATTGTCATTACGGCGATCTATAAACAAAAGAAAAAAGTAGAACATTTGTGTCCAAAGTGAAAACATTTTAGTGCCATTTTTTTTTAAATGTCCAGTAAGGTTTTATCTCATATCTGGTTCTGATGCCAGATTTCACAGCTGAGTTTGTGTTCTCGCTGTGTATGTGTGTGTGTGTGTGTGTGTGTGTGTGTGTGTGTGTGTGTGTGTGTGCGTGCGTGCGTGCATACATACCAATCCTAATTAGTAAAATCTTCCGTTTATTAATCTTCGTTTAGGATGTTGTCAGTCAGTTCTTTAACAATGCTAGAAAGACCGTTTACAAGCTTACGCTCAGTGACACCATCTGCTCATAGCTATTTTTAAAATACAGAGTACTTCAAGCATTGACTTTATTTTTGTGTAGCTTGTCTGCTAATGCTCTTTATTTCAGACTGCTAAATGGTCCGCTTTCAAAAAGGAATGATCTTTGGTTTGTTTTTGTTTCGGACTGATTAATCCCAGTCATAAATCCCTGCATAGTCACGTGAGTCATTCAGGACAATCGTATACTACGTGGTGATACAATTTTAACACGTGGCCCAGGATATTCTATCAAACTCTCACACTATGCCTCTGCGTGTGCAGGGTTCAGTGGACTCGTGTCTACAATCAGCTTGCGTTAATGTCCAAATAGTTTTCCATTATCTTGTGGTCTTAATCAGGCGTCATGCATGCTTTGGTGAAATATTAATTTTTTGATTGTTTTTTGATCAAACTCATTCTGCTTAGCACTTTCACGCACTTTCACACACTCCTTGACCACTTGTTTGCTTTTCAACCTGCATGTAATAATCTGCCATAGCACACTGAAGTAGTCACTGACAGATTAGATTTGTTTGTAGCTCACTGCTGTTCGGCAGGATATTGTTGTCCTTGATATTGAAGCACTAATAAGACAGAGACACCGTTACTGATAATGCTATTGACAAGGTTTTTGACATTTGCATGTACGGTATATTCAGTGATGAATAAGTCCGTGATAGATTCTTTCTTCTTGCCTAATCAAAAGCAGTAAGACCTATAGAAAAAAATAATTGAAAAGATAAGTGTTAATAAGGTTTATGTAAATGAGAACCATATCATACACTCTCTTTATTAGAATTGTGAAAGTATGGCCACTGCAACACAAAGCTGGTTTACTTTAGCAAAGACTTATTTTTGAGAAAATTTCTCATTATGAATAGATTAGATTAGATTAGATTAAATTAGTTTAGATTAGAGTAGTTTAGATTCATTTAGATTAGAGTAGTTTAGATTAGATTAGTTTAGATTAGATTAGAGTAGTTTAGATTAGTTGAGTTTGATTAGATTAGTTTAAATTAGATTAGATTCATTTAGATTAGTTTAGTTAAGAATAGATTAGTTTAGTTTAAATTAGATTAGTGTAGGATTAGATTAGTTTAGAATAAATTTGTTTAGATTAGATTAGTTTAGATTTGATTCGTTTAGATTAGTTTAGAATAGATTAGTTTAGATTACTTTAGATTAAATTACATTAATGTGATTAGTTTAGTTTAGATTAGTTTAAATTAGATTAGTTTAGATTCATTTAGTTTAGGTTCATTTAGATTTGATTCGTTTAGAATAGATTAGTTTAGATTAGTTTAGAATAGATCAGATCAGATTAGATAAATTAAAATTATATTAAATTAGAGTAGATTAGATTAGTTTAGTTTAGAATACATTTGTTTAGATTAGATTAGATTGATTGGTTTAGTTTAGATTAGTTTAAATTAGGTTAGATTAGACTAGATTAGATTAGATTAGATTAGAGAGATGATACCTGGGCAATTGAAAGGTGAGACTGTGGAAAATCTGGGTGGGAAGAAAAAGACTTACAAAAACTAGTCTTTATGTCTTTCTCTATCCTGTTCTATATAGAGCACCACGAACCATACATAAATATTTATTATTTTAATGGATTGTAAATAAGATGCCATTTGTAATTGTGTTTAACACACATTTGTAAAATGAGCAGACTGATTCTCAAAGTGGGAGCCATAAAGTGGGTGAAGGACATTATGATGGTGGAGATTATCAACTATTATGCTTATATTTGTTATAGTTATGGTTTTGCTGTTAGAATTACAGAACTAATTGACAAGCATCTCGAATTAAACGGGTTTACAATTTTGCCAGTTATTTGTAAACAGTGTAAACAACATAAATGTGAACCTTAATTTGAAAAATAGGAAAAGTAATATGAAACCTAAAATTGAACAGGAACTGAGTTCTGTCACCGAACATTTCAGGAATACGAAGCTCTAATGACTCTGTTTAATAAATATAAGGGGTTAACATACATTTACACAATGTTACTAATATTTGAATAGCTAGATCATATTATTCATACTAATGAAAACTAATTGGGAAGTGAACTTTGTTTTGACTTTTTTACATTAAAATTAGGCTTTTCTATGCTGTTAGTTTCAGAGCGTGCTCGCAAAAAAAGGAATAACCGAAATGAGCTGAAATGGGACTTTATTTCGGCAGAGATTCTACCTTAAATGACAGCCGTATAAAAAAATAAACAGCAGCCAGTGAGCCCATCTATCCTGCCCACAGTCGCATGTCATCATCCAACCATCCATACCTCCATCTGTTCTCATCATCTCTCCATCACTCTGCTCCCCCTCTCAGCCATACTGACAGGATCTCACGTCTGAATCGCAGCTCTCTTATTCTCAACTACACCACTTTCTCTCCGCGTTCTCAGCCTTCGCCATCTGTCTCACAGTCATCTTCAACTCTCCTCTTCCTTCTTTATTCCTTCATGTCATTTCATATAATGAACTGCCTGTCTCCGCTTCCTGCTCTCTCTCTCTCCCTCACATACGCACTCTGGGCATAAGCTGCGTTACCGAATTACAGTGCTGTGTTCAGTAATAAGCATTAGGCATCAGGTGGCTATAAACAGAGTGTAATGAGTAGAAAGTGGCAAATGGAGAGCGCAGCAGAGGAACGTGGGAATTGCGCACGCCTTAGGAGCACTGGCGGGAATAGTGGAACAGCCGGCTGGAAACCTCCAGTCTTCCAGGAACCGTCTTTGTCTTCCTTCTTAGTCCCCTGCTACTCCCACATCCCACACTCCGAAACACTCACACAGACACACACACACACACACACACACACACACACACTCCGTTCTTCATCTTCACTAAAATCAAGATGGCCTTATCTGTACTAGAAAATGAGGGCCTGTTCTGCATGTTCTGAATATTTTATGGCACTAGAGAGCATAAACGCGCACGGTGAAGCCAAACTTGGTGCTACTTGTGGGTTTGGTGTGATCCAAAGTTTGGTGTTTGTTGATAAGTTCACGCATGACTTTCCTGAATAAACAAAATCTCAGCAGCCGTGTAACATGGATGCTCTGTCAACAAACCTGTAGGACATCTGTTATGACCATACTAGGTGTACGGAAACATTAGAGATGGAGCGATGGTCTCCAGGGAGCCCTGAACATCCCAGCCCTAAGCACGAATGATTCAGCACTTTTGCTTGGGAATAGAAATAGAAACAGATTCTGCATATCATTTCTTTTCTATATAAATGATACACACATGATTTATACAGAAAGTGCAGGTGCACCATTTCTGTGTCTACATTTGTTCCAGACTCAGGTTTATCTAGAGCACCCCGGAGTTTACGCTCACGCCCTCAGCTGCTGGACTTCCAGTTAAGACTGAACACACGGAGGTTCATTCGGGTCATTCAGTCGTCACATCTTTATCTCTTTTGTCTCCTTGCACGTTTCACGTAAAAATTTGACCCTATTCATTTAAGAGTATGTACTGTTGAAATCTGTGTACCATTTATGCAAATCCTTATCCGCTTTTTCAAATAAAAAAAAGCAACAAAAAAAAAACTACTTGCTTTCTAAATTCACCCATTTATAGCCTTAAAAATGATATTTCTTCTCTTTAAGTCCGATTATCATCATCATCATATTATGACTAGTTTTGGATATTAACCTCAAGTTTATAAGTTTTCAAAAATTAAACTTCCACTTCCACTATGTAGGATTCAGCCAACTCAATGCCCCTCTCTTACCCCTCCTTTCCCAAGCGTGTATCAGAACGTACGGTGCCAGTAGCCTACTTCCAAGAACTTACATTCACACTCTCTTACATTTCTTCGTGCTAAATAATAAGTATAATCCTCCATTTTTCAAAATTTGGGTTATCAATCTTGTCAGTCAGAACCAGCAGACGCCGATTCCTCTTCTTTCTTCTTCTTGGTCATCCTTCTGGTGCCTGCTTCTGTTTTCACGCTGCAAAACATGAAACACTCTCTAGAGATTTGTCCGTTCTGAGCTACTGTAGTGACGCAACATGGCGGCTCTGTAGAGGTGGACCCGCCCCCATGTAGATATAAAGGGTTCATTCCAAGCTCACGAAAACACAAGGAGATATTTTTACACTAATGAAAACATACTTATGACTTGTATAAGTATATTTACTTTACTCTAATATATTCTTTATTTCTGCTAATAGATAATCAGTAATCCATTGTCTTCACTTGAGCTGAAACAAATGTCTGAGTTGAGTTTATTCATGTTTTTAAAGCAGCCAGAAATTTCTTACAGTGCTAGTTTAGTGAATGATCTAGACTCTATGATGTTTTCGGATATTGGCCTTTATACTGAACTTTATGCGTACTGTATCTGTTTTGACCCAGAAAAAATGACAACTGGATGACAACCGCATAAAAAGAGGCAGAGATCGGGACAATAAATGAGGTCAATTTGTTGAGCCCACAGTATCATTGGCTGGGTTTACATGGAGCCTAATTTTCCAATTACAATCAGTTTAAAACCACAAAGCAAATAAAACTATGAACACCTGAAACAGAATAAAAAGGCCCAATCCGACTGAAACTTCAATTGGTTGCAGAGGAATAATTTAAGCTTTTATATACAGATAAAAAGAGAAATTGAACAATGTAAACATGTGTCTGTGCATGCCCTCCGTCTTGACAAATACGTGGTGATGTACGTTTCTCAAAATGCGCATGATGTTCCGATTAAACGCGTAGACGCATGTATACTGGGTCATAATTCAGGAAATATTCAGGTAAAAAAAAATAAAAAATTGATCAAATGAAATCGATCAATGATTTCAATCAGACAAAAAAGCATGCATGTAAACCCAGCAATTGTATTTAAATGAATTAAATAAGTATTGTTAAACTTAGACTACAATGATATTGTTGGATCAACAATTTTACCTCATTTTATCCACCTGGCCAGAGTTAGTTACGTTCCTTTTATTCTCAAGTTGTGGTCTTGGCGAAACGTGTCGACGCTCTGTGTACGTTTCCAGTGGCGGCGAATTTCCTACGACTTTTAGCTATTTTCTCTGCGACTTCCCTGTTCAGACCCTCATGCCCCCACCTGCTGGTGATCTTCGCGTGTGGGGCTGAAAAGAGTTTTATTAAAAGGTGCCTATTTTAGGTTTTCATTTTGTACATGTCCTTTTATAGTTCAGAATGAAAAAGCTGAGACATCATGATCTGATCACTTGTTTTATATGAAACAATGTGTTCGTTTTGGGGAAATACAATAGAAAAAAGAAAACAAGAAGCCCTTTTGGGCTGAATGTATGATGCATGGGTTTTTCAATTCAGTCATTCACTGATATATAGATCCACATAGATAGATGGCCGCGTGTACTTTATTGATCCTACAAAAGAACAACGTACGTGTGATATATGATGTTGTCCTCCATTTTTTTTTTACTCCGCGCCAAGAGCCGCTTAAAAAACTAAGCTAAAATCGCCAACGCTGATGTTACTGATGTTATTTGTTAGATGGATGGATGGCATTTAGATTCTGCAGTATAAACATGTCAACTGCAACGTAATAAATTAATAGCATAATAATAACCCAGCAAATAGATTTCCATAGTAATTATAAGCACATTTGCTCTAAGTCATGTGAAATGAAACAGCTTAAAGATCTTAACATCTATCTAGGATTTATTAAGCTTCTGATTGCAGTCACACTCTCATTCTCTTTTTAACACACACACACACACACACACACACAAAGCTGATAATTATAATATTTATGTGTGAGATGCCTAGACCCTGGATGATAAAGCTCATTATCAGAAATGAAGCTGTATGTAAATGGATGACAGCTAATCAGTGTTTTGCTCAGTGTGTGTGTATGTGTGTGTGTATGTGTGATTACTGTACAGACAACCAGAAATAGTTATCTCCTTTCCTTGTTTGTGTCTCACATGCACAAGCGGGATATTAAAAAATCATTACAAGTGCAGTCGATGAATTTTAACAAGTTGAAACTGCCTTATATGTGAATGACCGTGTAGCTGGTTGTGTGTGTAACCATGGAAACAAACACTGACTGGCCTAGAAATGAAGGGGAAAAAAATGTTGTAATATTTACAGTACCACTGTATTTGCTCATCACATTTTTTATTTTTATTTTTTTGGTGGGGCTTGACATGGCGTGACTCGCTGACCCAAGATCTAAGTAAATATCTAAGAGGTTGGGATTCAATATTGACAGAGTTATTACCACCACAATGGTAGCATTGTGGTACAATACTGGGTTGGGACAAGAGCCGGTCACTAATAAAAACCACAGGAAACGGTGAGGTTTACATACAGGTAGAGCAGGTAATATGGCTCAGGAGTATAAAAAAAACATCTAGTATACTTTTATTTAAACCTTTACTTAATGCGTAGTTTGTAGATTTTAATCCTATTTTAATTCCCCTTTGTCAGACGTAAGGCTTTACCATTCCACGAAATATGGGAGGCGAGTTCGATTTCGATCCCACGTGATGGGAATCGACTGAGTCGATTCCAAGAATGGATTCCACATAATTGTTTTCTCCACTCCCGATTCCAAAAACCAATACGTCAAGAAAGGCAACATAAACAGTGCAATGCTAATCAAGCACATGGAATGGCTGTGAACGGTTATGTATTTTCACACATACTGCTACTGTTTTTCCAAACTGAATACAGGACGTGTTACTTGTGCAGTCAAACTTTGCTTAAGGCTTAAGCAAACACATATGATTACATTATAAACGTCTATGTACTGTATGAACTAAATAAACATGCAAGACATATCCAAACTAGCGTAACCTACCGTGTCCAAAACATGTCATTCATGAAAGTGAAACCATGTGAAATATTGAACCATGGAACAAGACAAGCTACAGGGGCAGTCAGTTAACAGTTGAGAAGATAGCTCTGATCAAACTAGTAGTGAACCAAATAAAAGGGATAACCTGGTGTATGTCAGGCTACATCATCATCACTGGGAGGAACTGATTCATTTTGACTCCTTTGAGAAGCTACTGCTAATCAGTCCATATATTCCCATAAGACCATATACACCTGATTACAGTAGAATGGGTTATGGTGCCGCCTCACAGCTCCAGGGTCCCTGGAGACATCCTGAGCTTGGGTTACTGTCTGTGTGAAGTTTCTGTGCTACCCATGTTCACATGTGTTTCCTCCAGGTTCCCCAGTGTCCTCCCAGTCAGTGGTTTACCTACACTACCAGTCAAAGTTTGGACACGCCTACTCTTTTTCATAGGTTTTTCTTTATTTGTTTTGCTTTCTACGTTGTAAAACATTACTGAATACATCCAAACTATGAAGCAACACATATGGCATATACTGAATTATGTGGTAAACAAAAAAGAGTAAAAAAAAAAACAAAATATGTTTCATATTTTAGATTCTTCAAAGTAGCCACCATTTACCGTGATGATGCAATCGG
>JAQQZR010000012.1:17998612-18012408 GCA_030068235.1 Notoglanidium macrostoma
CTCTCTCTCTCTCTCTCTCTCTCTCTCTCTCTCTCTCTCTGTCTCTCTCTCTCTCTCTCTCTCTCTCTCTCTCTCTCGCTCTCTCTTTGTCTCTCTCTCTCTCTCTGTCTCTCACGCTCTCTCGCTCTCTTGCTCTCTCTCTCTCTCTCTCTCTCTCTCGCTCTCTGTTTCTCTGTCTCTCTCTGTTTCGCTCTCTCTCTCGTAAACCTAAGGTTCCAGCTTTTTCATTTTTCAAGGTTGAACTACAGTAAAACAGTAAAGGAGTAATAATGTTCTGTATGGACACACACACACACACGTACACACACTCAGTCTCCTTATACATGTGCAGTAGAGCATTTTAGTTTCCTCCAATGCGTATTGTGCAAATAAATCTTACACTGTTTTATCAGCCGTTCATCTCATCCCTGATTCTCTGCGCCGCTCTACCTTCAGCCATCACTTGTATTATTTAATCAGTTTGTCTCTCTCACTGTCACCTTTTCTTTTCTTTTTTTTTTTATCTGTCACCCTCTCTCTCTCTTTGTATTTCTTTCTTTTAATTTCCCTTTTTCCTCTCCTTTTCACACCTCTTTCTTCTACAGTCAGTTATACAACGTGCGCGTGTTTTATGTGCACATGTGCGTTATTTATGTTCACATGTGTGTGTTTGTGTGTGTTTGTGTGTGTGTGTGTGTGTGTGTGTATGGCTATGGAAGAACAGCAAGACAGAACACACTCATTATCAGAGCTGATCCCAACAGCCTGCTCTCCAGACTGGCCTGCCTGCCATCTGACACGATCACAGCCAGCTTTAGCCTCCAATTACAAGACCTGTGTGTGTGTGTGTGTGTGTTGGGGGAGTGTGTGAGTGCAGTGAAGGTGAATGTACATATTTGTACTAAACATGGCAGAATAATAGATGTGTGTGCGTCAAGCTAGAGATAATAGACATTTTCTCACTGTAATTGGAGCGCGCGGTGAGGTTTTAGACATTCTCTCTCTACAGATATTATTGTTCCAATTACATTTTCCATTTAGTCCACTTAGTCTTCTAGGCCTTCTTGTGTATGTTCAAAGATAATCTGTCTTTTATATTAATGGTTTTTGATTGCTGTTATTGTAATCTATGAAAAGCCAATAAAAGTACAATAAAACGTGCACACTGATGTATTAACAGACTCTAAAGTGGATTCTTCTGTCAAATGATAAAACTGTGTACCTGTTTTTTTTATTTCAATAATGAACATGTCATTTGTGCCATTTCTACCTTAAAGTTCAAATTTAATTTAATTTAGCAGTGCAGTATGATTTAGTCGACCTACGGGAATGACGACTGTGTGAATTTATACCATACACCATTTATACAAAATGATACCATTCAGTATGTTAATAATGAGAAGGTTCAAAATTATCCCTCAGTTTCTCGAAATGATCTCAATGGTTTCATTTTACACCTGAACGCTAGCAGCATTTAGAAACTGAAAATTCAATCATGTACTCTAAGAACAGAACAGCTTTTTATTTGATGTTAATCTTGTATTTCACTGTACATCACAACATTTAATCAACATTGTACTGAACACACACTTCACCCACAACACACATAGTTATTGCACTTTTTTTTTTTTTTAAGTTTTATTTAAAAAACTTTTAAGACTATTTTCCCCTCTGCCAGCCATTAACGCTCTGTGTGTGTGTGTGTGTGTGTGTGTATGTGATTCACAGGCTCAGTGGCACTGAGTGTGTTCCTGGTGTCATTGGCAGTAACAGTGTGTGCGGTTTGGCTGGTTGCTCTGTGCGGCGTCTGTGGTTGGTGTCAACGCAAGCTGGTGAGTTACGCACACACACACACACACACACACACACACACACACACACACACACACACAGTGACCACACCACAGATCCACACACAGGCTTAATGGTCAAATTAGCGTCCAATTAAATCGATGCCGTAAATGAACCCACACACTGACGCTGCTGCTATTCAGCTCTTCTTTCTTTCGCTTTAACCTTTCGGGTCGTGTAGAATGGGAGTGTAACATTCTAGTGTTACACTTTCTACAACCAAAATTTACAGTTAAATGATTATACTTATTATTAATATCTCTGATATTAGCAATAATAAGACTTACCCATTGACTGCATAAAAAATAGACTGCGTGCTCCCATTCACCCCCGTTCTCCCATACAAATGAAGCCAGAATACCTGTTGTCAAATTTGCAGCCAGAGTCTGCGCCGTCGGAACTTTGTCCTTCTCATGCTTGCGTAGTAGAGATGAAGGTGAAGTTGCTCTTTTGCTAAGTCTACCCCTTTTTCTGGCTGGCTGGAGGCTATATGGTGAGGTAACTAGTGTGATTCCTAAATGGCTAGGTAACTAGCGTGATTGCTATTTGCCTAGGTAGCTAGTGCGATTGCTATATGGTGAGGTAGCTAGCGTGATTGCTATATGGCGAGGTAGCTAGCGCGATTGCTATATGGCTAGGTAACTAGTGTGATTGCTATATGGCTAGGTAGCTAGTGCGATTGCTTTATGGTGAGGTAGCTAGCATGTTCGCTATATGGCTAGGTAACTAGCGTGATTGCTATATGGTGCGGTAACTAGCGTGATTGCTATTTGGCTAGGTAGCTAGTGCGATTGCTATATGGCTAGGTAGCTAGTGCGATGGCTATATGGCGAGCTAGCTAGTGCGATGGCTATATGGCGAGGTAGCTAGTGCGATTACACTAACGTTTCCTATGAAACGTAACGATGTTCTAAACATTTTTTACAGTTTGTATTCGTCCATGTGTCCAGAAAAGTTCAAATAAGCAGGTATATGACGGTAAATATTAAGTAAATAAAAAGTTAACCGGTCTCATCCAGGAAGTCTGTCGTTCAAGTGTAGCCACTCACTCTTAATTTATAGCAGAATAATGTTTTAAAAACAATTTTCTGGGGGAAAATAAAAAAATGTTCAGATATCAGCATAGGGAAAAAAGACTGTTCAAATTAGACACTGTAGATGGAATCACAATTTAGATGAGAAAAGTGACATGGAAAATAAGCAACACATGGGGATGGGCGGGGCTGAAAATTGTACTGCAGCCAGCCAGCAGGGGCACTAGACCCTTTTTGGCTTCAGTTTTTAGAGAAAAACCTTACTTTGAGACCAGGACAAATGAAGTGGCATTAAACATGTCAGACTGTAGTGTTTTGTTAAATATAACTCTGGAGTGTTGCCACCTTCTCCTGCTAGCCTTCTCTAGGCATATACACTCATGAAGAGGAACCTCAAATCTGTTTATATTTGAATAGGCCGTAATCTGGAGTACCTTATAGAGACATTACAGCAATAATATTTAGCTTTTGCTTCCAGAGAGAAGCTTAGACATGGATATTGTTTGGCTTAGCTCCAGATTAATCAGAATGTGCTTGTTCAATAAGCCATTTAGCTCACATTTCTTATTAGTAATATTGTCATTGTACAAGTGTTTTAGTCCTTTTTTTTTTAAACACTCAACTCTGATGGATAATTTATTAATACATTCTGACTCAAAGATCTTAAATAATTTCCAATAAAGGTTTTATTATCTTCCAGATCCATCTTTGTTCATGTGACTAAGCACGTTTGATTGACAGATATTGTATGAAAGGTCAGATCTGAGGCAGCACTTTGATTGCACCTTCACTTACACTTACACTTTTTTCTACGTCCTGTATGTAGCCCAATATTAGGAGAATATTTCAGAAAGAAATGATGAGGTCGAATGCTATGAACGAAAAAACTGGAAGTTGTAAAACTACTTCTAATTAAAACTTGACTGCCTTTCCCAGCTCGAATCTGCACACATTTCATTTGATGAAGAGCCTAATGGGTGAGTGTGATGTGTAGCATACACACACACACACACACACACACACACACACACACACACACACACAGAAAAACCGACATCATGGCAGCTATGAGTGTTACTGGACAGATTGCTCATGTACTTAAATCGGTCATTGCACATAGATTTTCTTCCTTTCTTACAAACCACAAAAACCACACACGCACACACACACACACACACACACACACACACACACACACACACGGTCACACTGAGGCTCTCCTCCACAGGCGAGCACTGTCACTATAGATTACATTGAAAGGCTTGAAGTTGTAATGCAGTCCATGGCTTATGTAACAAAATTTGGCTCGTCATGTAATCATGCAGCTGCACTTGAGTGTTTGAGCGAACCCAGAACTCTTCTAGCATGCACACACCTACACACACACACCCACACACACCCACAGTTGCAATTGACAAGATCCTGATACGAGGTCTTGTGTCCATGTGTGCGTGTCTGCATGTGCATGTTTCTTTGCATGTGTGCGAGTGGGTAGTGTTTGATCACTCTCTGCTCAGCCTCCGTCAGTGTTAATTAGGCAGTATGAAATGTGATTGATTAAAATAAGGCGGCTGCTCGTTAGGCGGATCGAGCGGAGCATGCAAACCAAGCGCTTCTTTCCTCACTCGAACGGATTCAGTCGCTTCGTTCCGAACGGATTGATTCATGACGCGTTCCTCACAAGCAGGAAAACCAGGCCCATCACTTGGACACATCAGCACATCTCCTAATCAACCCTGAAAACAGCAATATAATACCAAGCTCACGACACGTGTGGCATGAGAGTGCGTACACGTGTACGTGCGTGTTTTTGAGAGTGAGCAAACTATTACGTGCAGCTGTCAGGAAGCCATATCGGTTCTGATTCGTCACTGGACGCCTGATGCAAGCTAACCACACAAAGAGCAGAAAAGGTTTGTTCATGTGACATGGCATGTCAGGCTGTGTTTAAAATGTATTACTGAGCTTTATAGGAGCTTTTTTGCAGCAGCAGTGCTGAGCCTGAGCAGTTAAAATCTGAAATTAGTGACGTCTGAGAAAAGCTGATATTTTTCATTTTTATTATACTGGACTGCAGAAACCCTTACAGATAAATTGGGGGAAAAAAAGAAAAACAACAGTTTAATTGGTGAAGTATCACACTTTAATTTGGAGCTCTTTATTGAGGAGACACTTCAGGTGTACTATTTACAAGCACCTTGTACGCAGCCTGTTCAAGGCGGGAATGATGCGCCTTTACTCCACCTCATCGTTCTTTGCAAAAGGACTGAGTACGGAATGGGGGTCATTTTGTTCCGCCTCTGAGATGGAATGCTTGGTAATCACCAAGCTAGAATCGACGTCTGAATAAAAGGGACGTGCCGGCATGACAGGACAGAGGTGTGACCTTTATGACATTGTTTTTTTGAGACCAGCATGAATTCAAACATCTCCCTCTACAGTCTCCGTACCTTTCTGCCTCGGATCGCTTCCCACTTCCTTTCAATTTCTCCTTCAACATGTTTCTGATCACAGAAATACGACGCTCGGGAAATGCGCTTGCTTTTGAAGCGTGGTATAAACGTGCACGGCTAGTAAATGCACCTCAACACTAAGGTTACCTGCTGTTATTGTTTTGAAAGCCACGCCAGTGTTCTCGGAGTATGATATTTCTGATGTGTAGTATGGTATATGCACGCTTGACAACGATACTCTGTTGTGTTACATGTTATGCCTCTGGTTCCAGGATGCCAGCTCGCTATTTAAAAACACACAGTGACGTGGCTTTATCCTGGCATATTGATTGTTGTTTTTTACTGCAATATTGCCATATCTACATGTAAAAAGGGCTTGTGGTTCAGGATCGATGGCCTCATGGGTAATGATGGACAATGTGGGAATAGCTGCTGCATCTAAATAAATTTTAAAAAGCCAGTGTTTTTCCACCTCCTGCACAAAGAAATTCAACAATGACATTTTGAGAAGATGGTTGACCTTCTCCAAAAGGACTGCTACACTCATAATATGAAAAGCAGGGGTGGAAATCTGAAAAAATGCTCATCAGATTGAGAGAGGATAAAGTTGCACCAGACTCCTTTGGTTAGATGACTGTAGTGGACAAACTTGGCTCAGCCAAGGACAAACAGGATACACACACAGAGAAAGAGACACACACAGCAGAGAGAAAGATAAACAGGCATTTTGTCATCTTAATGAGATTAATTTATAAGACCACAAGAGAGTTTGGATTAGTGTTTCGTCTTCTTCCTTCATGCTTGTTCACCTGTCTGGTTGCCCTTTACTTTTTAATTTCCTCTGATCATAATAGCATTATGATGACCATTGATTTCTCCAGAATAGACTTATAATATAATATAACACCGTCCCTACTTGATATTACATCGCCACAATACCCAGTGACGTTTATCTCTGGTTATATTATAGTAGCAGACTTGCTAATTGCTGTGCATTTTGCTGTGCACAGGAGCTCTACAAAACCATCACAGCACACATCGCACTTGTACAAGTTATTACTCTAAATACACCAAAGGGCAGTCTTTTTCTCCTAACTGAAATGATTGGTGAGCAAATCGAAATGCAAATCTGGAACATTTTTCACATGTGTTTTGAACTCTTCAATATTAAAGGGGACGTATTATGAAAAACTCACATTTTCAGTGCTTGTGCACGTACATTTGACTGTCTGGAGAGCCTACCAACTCACCAACTCTGAAATAAAAGAACTCGTTCAGTTTTTTTTTAGGCAGCCTATTTCAGAAAACATGTTCTTCAACAAGCCATTCAGATTTTACTCTCATTTCTATGTCACAAGGGGAGCTAATTTGAACCCCCCCCCTGCTTAGACATGGTGAGAAGGGCGATGTAGTTCTTTATCCTTGTTGCATTTTGACCAAAACATCAGGGAACTGTGTCAACTTGGGGAAAAAGGGTATGAAGTCGCCTTCAACAGACACTTCCTGGAAGCCCCGCCCCTTCCCCCATCTTATGGTGAATATTTTCATTATAACATTAGAGGAATTGCAGCCAAAAAAAGGTTCTGGGGTTTTGGTGGAAAAAAATGAGCAAAACATTTTAAATGAAAAATATTCAACCAGCCGACCACGAAGTGTTACAGTCAACACTTTGTTAATGGTTCTGAGAATTAGAAAGTGATTAAATACACACAGAAACATTGGCTATGTGGACATTAGACAGCTGGTTTCTAAAAGGATTACAGTGAAATGTGATGTTTTTTTTTTTTCTTTTTATGTTCACTGCTTATCACTGCAGAATCACTTAAAATCCGCTGTCCTGATGAGGCTTTGCGAGTGCCACAGTTCTTGACAACACAGCTGGTAATATTATTTCGCCCTCGCCAAGTCTGCTTAATCCAGAAATGGTAGAAATTCTCATTTTCCCGTCTTCATTAGGTAATCGGTTCTGGGACAATTAAACCGTTTCCAAGATATTTTAAAATTAAAAATCGCATTGAAGGAAAAATTGATATTGAGCATACCTTCTCCAAACCTTTTACATTTCTGTATTGCTTGCTTGTACAGGTGTATATTTGCAATGAGGGATTTTTGGTAGTATCCAGTAATTTTTTACATCCTAAGTGCATCATTTATCAGCGTATAATTGCTATATATAAAGCTATGTGTACAGAAATTGGCTCAGGTCAAATAAGATGCCTGGAGTTCTAAATATCACTCATTTCTCAGCATCCTCCAGGTGGAAGCTACTTCCCTACGTCTCTCTCTCACACATACACACTTTTCCTATCTGACTCAGTTGGACTTCACATGCGTCATGGCTGAGTGTCAGGGGGTCGTACAGACTGGTATTAAATCCTTAATGAAGTCTTGTGAGACGGACCCACCACGCATGCCTGTGTCTCTCTCTCAATCTCTCTCTCTCTCTCTCTGTGTGTGTGTGTGTGTGTGAGAGAGAGAGAGTGGTGATAATTGCATCCTGCCTGGTGATTGGAGGGAACCTCCGGTTCTGGGTGCCAGTATTTGATATGAGAGAGTCAGTACTACAGGCAGTCTTTAATGAAGGCAGTCGCTGATGAGGAGAATTGCTCCAGAGCCTCTTTCTAATAGAGGAGAAATGGTGCGTGGTTACCCAGGAGTCACAAATCATCCCCGATAGACAAACACACACACACACACACATCTCATCATTAATAAGCACTGTAGATTTGGGTGATTATTGTACAAAGCTTGGCTTTTCAGCGAATTAGGAGCCAATTTGTCTGAAGTCACCTTCTAGAAGAATTACATGGTTGACTGTTTTTTTTTGTCATTTCAGAAATTTTCATCATTAAACTGAACACACAACTAGTAAAATCCGGGGAGGAACCGCACTAAGAAATGGAGAGGCAGTGAACATTGCTGGAAAATGTATCCGACAAAAGCGCTTCATTAGTCGTGCAAGCCAAGTCCTGCACAGCTTGTCCGAAATGTTCTGTTTCTCTGGAAACTTTTATAAACCCGTAATTTCATGTAAAATGTTTTAGTAAGGGTGCACTTATAAATGACCTTTTTTTAAATTCACCCTCAAATCTGTCATTCAGTGCTGCCTGTATGCCATCCAGTTATATTTCTGATGGTACAACAATGTTGTTGGTTACTCATACCATACATTTGAATTATTTCCAGGAGGCATCATTTTGGAGCAAGATCAGAAATCTTCTCCTATAACACCACTGTCCATGCCGACACAAACAATGATCAGGTTTCCCACTTGAAAATTTGGTACCGATACTGAAAATTTGAGTATTTTTGAGTAAAATTTGGGCAAGTTAGCCAGTTGACGTAATCAGCATGTCTTTGGACTGTAGGAGGAAACCAGAGAACCCGGAGGAAACCTACCAAACACAAAAGCCATGTTCTAACAGCGATGTTAATATCACATTGAAAGAAGTTGCCTTTTTTTTTTTTTTTTTGCAAAGCAAAGCAGAATTATTGTATTTGCCATAATCAGTGTTACTTTATTAAATCTGTCCAATACTGTGTGAGTAGGAGTGACTTTGACTGAAGGTGAATTGGTGAACTTTTTAATTTTTCAGCTTGTCTGTCTCTATTTGCTTTGTTATATAATCAGAGTGAAACTCTAATACACATCTGCCCTTTTATAAGCACCAATTCAATATATATTCTTTATGAATATTTATATATGTTGATTCTGTCTCTGTACAGCACCAGATTAGCATGTACTGTTCAGTAAAGAATATTAGCATCTAAATGAGAAATTGGGTTTGTCTAGGGTATGCCAGTGGCTGATGGAAATAAACATGAACAGGGCTAACGATGTAACTATATTTAGATGGGAATAACTATTTTGACAGTATGTTTTGTTTATGCCAGACCAGTAACAAGCACACATACACACAGACACATGCACACACACACATACATTCATTGCATTTGCTTCCTGTGTTAAGGATGTGAACAAGTGTATACACCTCTGAGTCATAGGTTATCAGCTGACATTTTGAGTGAGTTGTGTGTGTTAGTGATGGTATTTTTCTTCTATTTTTTCTTTGCAATAGGCTGAGTGCAGCTCCTATTCCCTCCAGCTCATCATTAGTCAGAAGACATCCTTAGGAATGCTGCCAAGGTTTCAGGCAGATATGTATGTGTATATATTTGCTTGTACATAACAACTGGCTTTATAATAAAGTAGACATGCAAAAAGAAGTTAGAAAGTCGTTTAGAAAGATATTATTTAAGAAAAACATCACTCCATGATGGCACTTATTAAGTACTATGGAATAATGTCACTGCCATGTCCAGTGATTTTATATTTAACATGCTTAGACACCTGAAGCAGATACTAAAATATTGCAGGCAAAAATGCCTTGTTAAAGAAAATATTTATACAGAGAACAGGAAGGCTACGGTAACTCGAACAGTTTTTTTTATTAACCGTGGTGAGCAAAAAAGCATCTCCGAAGTTACAAAATGTCAAACCTCAAACCACGGGTTGAAAAAACTGCAAAGAGTGTTGTAAAGAGTGATTTTTTTGTGTTAACGCAGTGACATTACAAAAACTGTGGCAAACTTCCTTTGTGATGCTTTTCCAGGCTTGTACAGTTGTTGTCTGTTCTTTGGTTCTTCAGTCTCCTCTTCAGGAGGTAAAATGCATGCTCAATTGGGTTAAGGTCTGGCGTCTGACTTGGCCAGAAGGCCTTCTGTTGTGTTGGCAGTGTGTTTTGGGTCATTGTCATGCTGCATGATGAAATTCCTTCTAATTACATTGGAAGCATTTCTCTGTAAATTGGCAGAATGTTTCTGTAGACTTCTGTATTCGTTCTGCTGCTCCCATCATGAGTTACATCATCAGTAAAGATTACAGTGAGCCTGTTCCAGAAGCAGGCATGCAAGCCCAAACCATAACAAAACCCACATCTTGCTTAACTGATGAGCTACTATATTTTGGATCTTTGGATCTCCACACTTTGGCTTTTCCATCGTTTGTGAATTCCGAGCTGGTCTTCCGATTCTTAGTGCTGATGAGCAGCTTGCGTGTTGTGGTACGGCCCCTGTATTTCTGCTCTCGAAGTCTTCTTCAAGCGCTGGACTGTGATATCTTCACCACTGCCCTGTGGCGATTGCTGAGGATGTGATGATGTCACTGACTTTTGTTTGTGGGTTTGTCCTTCACAGTCTCACAATATTTCTGTCGTCAATTGCTGCCATTTTCCTTGTCCAACCTGTTTGATGTCTGGTTGTTAGTACGCCAGTGGTCTTTTTCTTTTTCAGAACCATCCAAATTGTTGTACTGGCCATGGCCAATGCTTGTGTGATGGCTCTGATTGGTTTTTCCCCTTTTCTCAGCTTCAAAATGGCTTGCTTTTCTCCCATAGGCAGCTCTCTGGTCTTCATATTGGTTTATCCTTTTTAACAAGAAATGCAATCTTCACAGGTGAGACTCAGGGCTCAAACCAAAAGTAGAAATTCAGAGCTATTAATTGTTTACACAATCAGTCCAACAGGGCTCACCTGGACAACAAAAAATAAATAAAATAATTGGCGTTATCCAGTCAGCCAATCATGTGGCAGCAAAACAGTGCATAAAATCAGGCAGATACAGGTCAAGAGTTTCATATTCACATCCAACATCAGAATGATGAATGAAAATAGTCTCCGGAATCTCAAGTTTTGAATCAGTAGTATATTACAGATTGTACTGTAGTAGTGATTTAATATATTTAAAGTGGTATATTTCTTTAAATGGGCTTTAGGAGTTGTTTAAATGGAATTCAGTGTAAGAGAGTGCCTCAGTGCGGGTCCTTGGAGTGCCCTTGGCTGAATTATTGCATAATGCCTGACCTATAGACAGTGCTGTAGTCCAAAGGCACACAAGCTAGCGGTGATATTTTAAAGCTTCATACATATGTAGGTATGCTATGAAAAATGCTTTGGCCTCCACAGTCATCTCTTAAGTGTTGAGCTCCTATGGGACGAACTTGCCTGGTCCATGAGAAAAACAGGGTTTGGCATTTGAAATAGACTTGAAAAAGGCTGGCACAGGCATTCAAGTACCATACCCTGAATCTTTATGAAATGACACCTCAAATTTGTTCCGCTGTCATTAGCCAGATGATTTTGAAGAAGCGTTTGTTCATTGTGAATTATTGCTCCATAATAAGTTAGCAAACATATTAAATGTGCATCACTTTGTGTTTCTACAAAATGGCTTCCAAACATTGAGCTTGTAGCATAAGTAATACACACTAAATAGAATTAAAATGGTTAGCATTACACCAGTTTGTGTGAAGCCACAGCCACAGGTAGTTTTGGAGCAGGATTGTGGGGACTGTTTGGACAGGATCAGGGGCAATAGATTGAAGCTCCGCACCAGAATCCACACCATGATGGAGCTTCTTGGCTTGATCCTAGACTAAGCACTTCTGATGTTCATCTGAAGTTCGCCTGCAGTTTCCAGGATGATGCTTCAGACCACTGCCACTAACACCAAGCCCTTAAACCCAAACTGCTCCAGAGGTTGTAACCACAGCATATCACTGTTCTCTGTCTCTTCTGTTATCTCATGCATTCAGCACAGATGCACCAGTGGCTGTACCACGCATACATAAATGTCGTGTCCTCAAAAAAGAGAGGATAAAATAGTGAGCAAAAGGGTTTGGGGTAAATAGCTTTATTCGTATAGATCGTTGTAAACTGTAGTGAAATGTAGTTAACTGCAGTAAATAGAATCAGGGAAATGAAAAACTAATGTCGAAAAAAGGATATATAAATAATGAAACAAATGCAATTCACATGCATATATTTTATGCATATTATACACCCACAGAGGTTTTTAAATATGGAAGAATTATAAAGATTTGTAAGCTGTTCTGTCTTCTGCTCTGCTTCTTCAGCCTGAAATATCCCTCATTTCTCTCGCGCTCTCTCTTTCTCTCTCTGCCTGTCTATCTCTCTTTGTATTTCTATCTCACTCTCTCTCTGTCTGTCTCTCTTGCCATCTCTCTGTCTCTCTCGCTCTCTGTCTGTCACTTTCTCACACTTGCTGGATTTATATTGCAGTTGTTCATGAAACCTTTTGTTTTTATTTTTATTTTTTAAATACATGTGTTTCCATTCCTCTTTTTTTAGTTCACAGTTTCAAATTGCGCATTAAGCCGGTAAATACAAACACGACTGTCTCTCATTGTTTCTCTCTCTCTCTCTCTCTCTCTCTCTCTCTCTCTCTCTCTCTCCCAGTCTCTTGCTGTGTCTCTGTGTAGATTGCTACTTATTACTGGCTTCTCAAAACTGTTGCTCTCATAATAATAATTATTGAATTGGTCTGTTTGGTCTCTTTTTCCAACCTGGAGCCAATTAGCCTGTTCTGTTCGCTCTGTTCTGTTCTATATTTATCAGATGATAATGCTCTGGGTGATGCTTTGACTGCCTTTTGCAAATGGTAATCACTCGATTCACCTTCTTTAAAGGTCCACTATGTAGAATTTAACCACCCTTACCCAACCCTTTTCAAGCGTGTATTAGAACGTACTGTGGCCATCAGGTGCCCATGGCGTACTTCCAGGTACTCACATTCTCACGCCCTTGTTTTTTCCGAGCTAAATAATAAGTATGATCATCTATTTTTTTCACTATTTCGCTTCTCTAACTTGTTAGGCCAGCACCAGCAAACACTGATTCCTCTTCTTCTGCCTTGACTTCCATTCTTCGATATTTGTCATCCTAATTGCACTTCCTTCCATATTCACGCTGCCATTTGAAAAGCAGAAGGCGCTCTCTAGAGGTTTGTCCGTTCTGGGCTACTTTAGAAGTGCAACATGGCAGCTCAGTGGAACAGGACCGGCACCCTGTGTAGATGTAAAGGGCTCATCCTAAGCTAACGAAAACACAATAATCTGTAATTGCAAAAAATTATACACTAACGTATAAATGTATTATGGAATATATACTCCATTTGCGCTAATAGATCCCCTCTAAATCCTACATAGTGGATCTTTAATACTTTAAGTGTCTGTGTTTGTTATTGTACATGAGAGACACAGATGTATGGACAATCAGACTGCGAGATGGAGAGGAGAATGCTGGAGAACACTCCATGAGCCAGAGTGAAAGACAGTCAGACAGATGGATGGACACACAGACTGATTTAAAAACAACGGAGAAGGGCAGGAGACTTTGAAGTTGACTCTGAAGAGAGATGAATAGGATTAGATACTGGGAGAACGGGTGAGAGAGTGCGCCAGAGAGTAGATAAAGGGGAAAAAGAGAGGGAATAAATGAAGAGATTCGTGCCTGACAGCAGGGACCCCCCGAGAATTCTTCTAAAAGTCATGTTTTTTATTTGGAGAAGTGAAGCCTGTTGAGAAAGTAGATTGTTGTTTGGTTAGGGGTATGTGTGTGTGTGTGTGTGTGTGTGTGTGTGTGTGTGTGTGTGTGTGTGTGTGTGTGTGTGTGTGTGTGT
>JAQQZR010000012.1:18015580-18018080 GCA_030068235.1 Notoglanidium macrostoma
GAAGATGCTGGGATTGGCTCCAGCTTCCCCGCGACCCAGACGGATAAAGCGCTATAGATGGATGGATGGATGGATTTCATGCACACACTGATGAGCTCTGTCTCTAAAACTTTCCGCTGTCGTCGTGATTGTTGTCATGAGCTAAATAAAAAAATCTGACCTTACAATCACGTAACATTAAAATTCAAACGCTTACTAGAATAGGAAAACCAATTAGTGCTCAGTAGCAAATAGTGGATAATTTGAGACACAACACTAGTTTGTTTACTGGAAATAGATGGATAGGGAAATTATTGCAGAATTCGTGTGCTTTGCGCTGCGTGTCAGGAGAGTGAAACAAAAATGACTAAAATAGCATGTACACTTTAAATTTAAATATGACTTGTTTTGAATGCGTCTCTAAGTAACAATTTTAATCTGTCTTTGATATTTCTAATGAGTGAATAAAACTAAAGAGGAGATTTGTAAGCGACCGTACGTGACTGCATTATATTACCTCAGTTTCTGTATACCCCCACACGCACATTTCCGATCCTGTAAGTGAATGCATGCATGCATAAAGTGCAGGCACAGTGGTTTCTGACTGACATACTAAGTGAAGTGACTCTATTTATAGACTTGTGTACGCTCATTCCTCTACACACTCGCATGCATACATACACGCACGAGCTGATTCAGCGCTTGTGCCCTTGCTATCGGAGATCCCCGGAGCTTCACAGCTCCACCAATCACAGAGCTTTGTTTGTACAAGCGTAACCACAGCCTTTCCCTTACTGAGAGATGCTCTCGGCCACAGTGAAGCAAAGCCAGCCAAGCCATTCATACGCTCAAACCCTGCTGTCCTCTAGCTCTGGATGTGCTCAGGGAATAGGACAGATAGTGCTGATGAGCCGGATTGCCACAGTCCCGGAGGCCATGGGTGAGATCTCACACCGTCTGCTGATTACTAAGTAGTGTACACCATACAGGACAAGACTTGTTGCATGCTGTGTGATGCGTTTCATCAGTGATGCTGTATGAGAATATAATGAAGTACCATCTTCAGTCCATATGTTTGTCCACACACCAGTTGCAATCACCACAGGACAATAATATTCACATCGTATTTAAAGGGATTATCAGGATTTTTCAATTTAATTCTTATATATTTGCATGTCCGCACTCAGAATACCTATACCCCTGCTCCTTCAAGCAATTATCCAATCAGCCAATCATGTGGCAGCAGCACAATGCGTTAAACCATGCAGACATACATTAACAGCTTCAGTTAACGTTCACACTAAACATCAGAATGGGGAAGAAGTTTGATTTCACAGATTTTTGATCGGGCTGGTTTGAGCATTTCACATCACCTGGTCTTTTTCCAGCTGTCCAGTTTCAGTGAGCCTGTACTCGGACTCCTGTTCTTGGCTGACATAAGTGGAACCTGATGTGGTCTTGTGCTGTTGTTGCTCATCCACCTCAACGTTTGACATTCTGAGATGCTTTCCTGTTCACCATGGTTGTCAAGAGTGCTTACTGGAGTTACCATTGCCTGTCTGTCAGCTGGAAACCACCTCTGACCTCTGAAGCATTTCTGCTCTCACTGGAGGTTTTTCCCAGATCATACTGAGTAAACTCTAGAGTGTGTGAAAATCTTCAAATATCTGAAATACTCAAACCATCGACGACGCCATGGTTAAATACACCATCACACTTCCATTGTGATGTTTGATTGGAACATTAACTGAAGCTCTTGACCTGTTATGATGTTATGCATTGTGATGCTACAACATGATTGGCTGATTGGGTAACTGCATTAATGAGCAGGTGTCCTTATTAAAGTGGTTGGTGAATGTTAACTGACAAATTCCTGAGCTTAGACTTATATTATGAGACAGATTTGTCAGCAGGTTTTCTTTTCTTTTTTTCAGAATATGGAAATGTGTCCAATTTTTTGACTAAAGTGATCACGCATATGCAATGCCTAGAGATTAAGTTGGGGGGGGGGTGATTACACAATCAAATGTGTAATGATTTCATGCACAGTAACGTTAAACACGCTGATGAGCTCTGTCTCTCTTTTAAACTTTCCGCTGTCATCGTGATAGTTGTCATGAGCTGCATCTCAAATCAAAAACTCTGACCTTACATTCACGTTACATTAAAATTCAGACACTAACTATAATAGGAACCCAATTAGTACTCAGTAACAGTCTAGAATAGTATGTGATTTGAGACATAACGCTAGTTGGAAGTCGACGAATGGGGAAATTACTGCTGAATCCCTTCACTTATGCATATGCATTGGCTAGAGTACAAAGTTGGAGGGAGAAATTGCTGGAATATTCCCATGATCATATACAATATAACAACATCAAAAGCAAGTACATCATACTGGGCATTTTTCTTAAGCAAGTATACAGCAGCTTTAACGAGATGACACACAGCAATCATTAGTAGTGCAGCGAAAGAAACTGCAACAGAGACGCCTTTTCTGAGAATGAAACTCCAGAATACA
>JAQQZR010000012.1:18020580-18026444 GCA_030068235.1 Notoglanidium macrostoma
CTTTGACGCATGACCTTTATTGAAATTAACAAGGAATGGAGGGAAAAAAGATACATTTCTTTATTTGGATTATTGTGTGAAATTTGAAATAATTCTGTTGCATAGGTCGCCATTTCATTTCATTAATGGTGCTTTACATGTTATAGGTTGAGGAAAAGGCAACAGATTTCCAAAAGGCTATGACCCCTTTTACAGCTGGCAATCTGTATGCACAGTCTGTTGTGTTTTTTTTTTTTTGTTGTTTTTTTCGGATGAGCTGTAAATGCACATACAGGATGCGTTGGAGCAGCCTGAGCACCTCGTGCTGTGTTTAGATTTCAGTTTGGTGTAAATGCAGTCCAGCCAAATGAAGTACTTTTACTGAGGAAGAGGTCTCACCTGGGGAACTGACGATGTTGATGTACCCTTGGTGAGTACTTGTTTGCATAATGCCACGAAAGAAAGGTGAAATCCGCCCTCACCAATGTGCATGCATTTAAGAGCAACATGTAAATGCATCTACTGTGACCCAGATAGCACACACGCATCTAGCCAACGTCGGCACAATGCGCGCAAATCACGTCTCGGCGCAGCTTGTTTGCTAATTGGGAAGACGTCGGCACAACATCGCTTAGGTCCTCTGTCAAGCCACGCACTTAATCTTCTCTTTTCATACTTTCAGAGGAATATTTATTCGGTTTGTAGTCAGCCGTGTGCTACACAGCTAAACGACGCTCTAAAAATAGGTGACGCCGATTAATCACTGGAGGAAAGTTGTGTGAAGGGAGCTGAATCTGCTTATTACATGGTGATGATTTATTCAATCTGCTCGCTCTCTTCAAGAAGGGGTGCTGTTTTACAACACTGTCAGGTTTAAAATCACACGTTATACTCGAGGGTGGCTAAAAAAAAAGCAGAAGGACAAAAAAAAAAAGAAAACCCGATAACGTGCAGACGTTTTCTCAATTAGCAAACCAAAGTGGTTGTGATGTCATGGACGTGTGCTATCTAGGGATATGCTTCTTGTCTGGAAAATTGCCTGCATATACTTTTTGCATCTTTGCCACATGTAAACGGGGCCAGTATCATGCCTTACTGGAAAGAAAAACGAAATTTCGCTTCATTAGGATTGTTATCACGGTCAGCGACACATTTGTAATGCACGGCGCGTGAAGAGCGAATGAATGCTGCGCTGCATTCTGCATGATCGGCGGAACTCCACTCGCTTGTTTTTAGCCCTGAACTCTGACCGTCATGCTTGTTTTGACTTTGGTTCAGACTCCTCTCCATGCGCCATCTTAGAACACGGCTCTGTAATCCAGTGCGGTCGAGTGCCCTCGTTAAAGCCTGCAGGTTCGCGCTGCATCATCTTAATTTGCTCAGACGATGACAGGAGAGGAGTTGTGTGGACCTGCCCCTTGCTCCCTACAGCCCTGCCATGCTTCCCTGGCCCGTAAACTCTAGCTTCTGCCCCTTTCTCCCCCATGGGGTGTTACCATGGAGACGGACAACCCTCTAACATACGAGTTGATACTGACAGACCTACCCTACTAGCACGTTGTCTGTTTATTTCTGTTATGCTTTCCCTTCCTTTCCCTTCCCTTGATCTGTCCCGCCGAGGGTTGACCGTTGCATTGAAGTCGTGATGTGGTAATGGTGTGTCACGGCTCCTCCTCTCCTGCTCTGGCTCTGCCACGGCCGCTTCCCTGGCCTCGTTCCCTCACCTCTGTATCGTTTAGGGTGTGTGCAGTGCGTGCGTGTGTGTGTGTGTGTGTAAATAGTTGTGGTCTTGCTTGTGTTTAGTTAGCGACTGTTTCAGTTTCCCATTTTCCTGTTTACCCCCATGCTCTGTGGTTGTGGTTTCGACCTAGCTAACTAGTTCCTGGTTCCTGGTCCTTCAAAGTGTGTTGCTTCGAAGTGCAGTCCTTGTTGTCTCGCCTCCCGCACCTCCACTCTAGCTTTGTGATGAGGAGGTGAACCCACACCTGCTTAATTCAGTCCAGTCCTTCACTTCCTAAAGAGCCGACTATGCCAGGGGGAGCTTTTAGTTGCACAAGCAAGTTACAGAGCACACTTCAATAGCACCTGTCTGTCAAAACCTACTCAGTGGCTTTTTAGGGGAACAAGCAAAAGGTTTCAAATAGAGAGAGAGAGAGAGAGAGAGAGAGAGAGAGCTGTCAGGAGTGGAAAAAAGGAAATGTGATTGATGTGGTGAGCTCCTGTCTTCCCAGTTTAACATGCCCTTCTATTAACTGGATTATTCCAGTACGCAGACGGTGATTCTTAAAAGGCCCAGGAAAATGTGGACCTGGTTGGATTAAAAAGGTGTGGGGGGAATCTGAACCACAGCGTGAGAGTTGCAGATTTGTGCAAAACCAACACGGATTCCTTTTGCTAGACCTTTTGCTGCAGTTTTTTTTAAGAGTATACAAAATTTTAAACACTTTCAAAATGTCGTTCGGTACATTTAGACTTCAGATAGAATTTGGCTGCTGGTTAAGACACGGTGCTTTATGTTTCTGAGGAAGCGTGTCTGTATAAGTCACTATTACTTATCTCATTTTGTGATACCAGGTTTATCTGGCTCTTTATTTATCTTACGTTATAGGGACCGTGAGCCACACTGTGGTCTGCAGTGTTGCTTCCTTACATAAGAAGTCTATAAAGTTAATGCTGTTAAGATCACCCTGGTGACTGCTGTTGTTGTTTTTTTTTATATATATATAAGAGAGGACGAGTGATTACTTTAAGCTGGTTTTGCTCTGCTCTGCAGCTGCCACTCTCATTTGTTCATAACCTCATATTTGTAATTGCTGTTATAGTGTTGCTGCTGTTTGTGGAGAGATGTTGCATTGTTTCTGTGCAGTTTACGACCCCTCATGCTGCCTAATGGTGGTTGTATGACTAATAACCAATTGCCAATACGTTCACCTTAAAATAATTTTTCTTGTATAAAGAATGTTTTTTTGCTGTTGAAATTCGGATATCATGAACTCACACTAACACAAAGACCGATGTGGCGTGTTTAAACAGAAGCACGTCTTCAGCATCACCAGGGGGTGCTGTAGTGCTAGTTTTCCATCATCTTAGCTGTCCTGAATGCCATTCCAGTAATATTCACCAATGCTGAGTACACACCACATGTGGTGCATTAGCGAGAGTATCGCATGCATCACACACCGCTGTCGTTTTTAGAGCCGATGAGATCAGACTCAGTAAGGCCCTCTAGTGACCAGCCCGCGCTGTCTGACAATTTCATTAATGGCATTGACTACTAGCAGATCCTCGCTCTCGCCAGCCCAAGCTTCGTTTGCAGAGCAGCCCGAGCCGATATTCATTCCTCCTGTCGTTATGCCGACACCTTTACAATAACACCGGGCTCTCAAATCCCCAGAGTGCTGCTCTTCTAGCACCTGACTGGATGAAATCCAGCGAGGTAGGAAGCCACAGCAATCTGCGTGTAGCTCTAGGCGAGAGACGCTCTGAAATGAGCAGCAGGTAAAAATATGAATCCAGTAGTAATTCACGTCAGGCCCCATATGCTTCCCATGGGCTGTAAGCAGAGTGCTGCCAAGCTTTCAGCACGCGCTGTATGGACTGGAGATCTAATCAGTGCTGGATACTTTCAGACAGTGCGCTCAAATTCAACCAGCCCACTCTACACCTACTCACGTCACCTCCTGCACCCTTTCACTTCACCCACCTGTTTGCACACGTGCACTCTCAACTGAGTAAATAGTGTATATCTTTCCCACTTTCAAGCACTTTTATTTACCGTAACCTTTCTCGATATCCCCTTTTTCCTTTCTCTGTTTTACTGTTCTTTCTCTATGTCTTGATCTCTCTCGGCCCGCCCCCCCCAAAAACCCTTATCCCCAGTGGCGCAGTCCCTGGGGGGCCGAAGGGGTGTCTTGGTGGCCGTGGGGGGGATGGCGGGGGTCCTTCACGTAGTGACAGCGTGAAGAGCATGACGATGGGAGCCAGCAAAGCCAGCAGGTGGCAGATGGCGCAGGGCCGCACGCAGTCCGAGGATCTGAAGAACAGCAAGTGAGTCGAAAAGAAAGAGCGACACAATGAAGCTGCCGGGGGAAGAGAACGAGCTGAAAATAAATGGGATCCCGTAGAGTATAGTTTAACAGAGGGAGGTTAAGGGTGAGGGTGAAAAAATGGTGAGCACAAAGACAGACTTTGTAGCTTTCATTTAATGACTGAGAAGGAAAAGAAACAGAGAAGCAAGAGTGCAAAAGGGTGCAGAGGGGTGGTGGCTCAACTGGGGAGCCCAAAGCCACACAACGTTGAATAGGTCTGTGTACGTGAGTGTGTGTGTTTGTGAGAGAGACAGAGAGAAAGATCTAGAGGGGATGAGAAAATCTGAGTGTGTATTTGGAAAGGTTTTATGGGGAACATGCCTGTGTGTGGGTCCGTGTTAAACGGATGATTCGGGCCGCGCAGCGCACTAATAATAGAAGACGCATTACCACGCTGACTCACTGTTTCACCACACACACATATAAGGAGCTCAATATCAGGCTATAATGTAACAAAACTGTGTGATTACAACTATTCTAATCCCGTCCGGTAAGCCTGCCAACAACCTCAGCTCTTATAATGGCCTACTTATTATATTATTCTTGATTTAGAGGAGCACCATTTAGCCTTTCTGCGCTTTCACCTGACTGCCATTAGTCCTACAGAGTGGAGCACTTGATTGGCTTGCTGCTTGCTGGTCATGAGGCTTTAACAGCTTTCTAGAGCTGAAAATTCGAAACGCTGCCGGAAGACTATCAGCCTACTGTGATTCGTCATTTTATATATAGACGCCTAGTGAAGGATGTTTTACTAGTATGAATGTTAGAAAGGTACCCTTGTGGTTTCTCAGTGTAATCTCTATCCACTGCATCTATAGCATATGTGTGATTACCAGAGAGAAGAATATCAACATGTTTTCCTGTACTACAAAAAAGCCTGTACTTTATGAACTCTAACACGAACAATCGAAGCTCAAATGCAGAGTATACGCAAGTGTCCTCAAATCCAAGGCCATCAAGTAGAGAATTTGTGTAATATCTGTACTGAAATACATTATTGCCTGTGGATCCAGAGATTTGGGACACCCTGTATAGTGGGGTGGTGCAGTATGTAGCATTTGCCATCTCACTGCTCACATCTCCAGAGTTCCAGGTTCTGTCCTGAGCCCAGGTGTTTTTCAGGTTCTTCCCGTGTCCATGTGCATTTCTCCGGTTTCCTTCCACCTCCAAAAAACATGCTGGTAGGTGGATTGAAGACTCTAAATTGCGCCTAGTTGTTAGTGTGTGTGTGTGTGTGTGTGCATGGTGTCCTGCAATGGACAGACATCCCATTCAGGTTGTATTATTCCCATCTCACAACCAATGTTTCCCAGGAAAGTCTCTGGATCCACCAGGATAAAGTGGTGCAAATTCTATAAATATATAACTATAAATATACAACTCTAGCAATAAAGGCTGTATGATGAGACACACATGAGAAGAAATATTTCACTAAGAACCTTAGTGCACTGGAGCAGTACAAAAAAAAATATTTCATGTTGCGTAATTTTTCCTTATGGTTCTTTACGCCCAACGAACACAATCACATTAGTAACAGATAACCACAAAATCTTTTTATTTAATACACAAAATTCAATTCAATTCAATTCAGTTTTATTTGTATAGCACTTTTAACAGACATTGTCACAAAGCAGCTTCACAGAAGTATATAAATTCCAAATATAAACTTATGAATCTATACATTTATCTATATATACCCCTATACTCCCCTGTGGCGACAGCGGCAAGGAAAAACTCCCTGAGATGGCAAAAGGAAGAAACCTTGAGAGGAACCAGACTCTAAAGGGATCCCATCCT